>JACDJE010000443.1:203346-574116 GCA_016647715.1 Pavo muticus
TTTTCCTTCTTTTTCCCCCTCCCTCTCTCTCTCTCTCTCACTCCGCACGCTCCTCCGACTCCTTCCTCCCTCCTCCCCTGGTCACTCCCCCCGCTGCAACCCGAGCCGTTTCCTGGACGGCGCTGCTCAGCTCTGCCAATCGCTGCGGCCGCGGTACGGAGCCCCAGCCCCCGCCGCCCAGCCCGGCCCGGCCCGGCCCGGCCCGCAGCGCTGCGCCCTCGGCTCTTGCCCCGCTCCGGGTGCGGGCACTGCTCGGCCCAGCTCTGCCCGGTGGGGAGGGCGAGGCGGCCGCCCCCAGCCCGGACACAACCCTCACGCCCTGCCGACACCCGCACTCACTCACGGTACCACCGCCGCCACCTGACTGCGAGAGTGGTACCCGGCAGGGTTTGGGGGACCGGAGGCCACAGCAGCGCTTCCCCAGCCTGAGGGGTTATTGGTGACACCCAGCAAACACCGCCCGTACGCACAGCGTGGGGTCAGCTGTGCATGTGGGAGATGCTTGAGAGCAGCATCGGTGCCCGAAGGACAGCTGTTGGGTAGTTCTGCACACACTCATTTAAGGCAATGCATAATATCGGCATCTAAAATTGAGCATAACTTAATAAAGCTTTTACTTTAGATACCATTAACTAAAAGGTTGCTAGTGCAGTGCTTGCTCTGTAGAATCAGCCTGACAACTGAATCAATAAGCGGTGCTCGCCTCAAATTAAATCAGCGCTGATCAATGTAACGTTACTTTATCTGAGCACGGCTCTGCTGCGCATTGGATCTGTTCTGTGCAGTATTGATTGGAGGCTCTCAAGGACTGCGGCCGCACAGCAGTGGCGCTCCGTATTTACACACTTTCAAGCACCAAAGGCTGAAAACAAGTTTTGTGTGCACCGTGCGCCTACCTCCCAAACAGTGCCTTCCCACTGCCACCAGCAGCAGCGAGGGGCAGCAGATGAATCTGTAGCCGATTAGAAGCACAGCTTTAATTCTTATTTTGTTGTTGTTGTTCCTAAAGCAAGAGTCGTTTCAATGCTCTAATCGAGGAGCTACGATGTCACAGTCCAGATCTAATTTTCCCAGCTCCAGGCATGTCCACCGCCTTTTGAAAACACCCTTTAATGCATTCTCACATAAATTATTGCCCGACGCAGGAAGCTGCGATACCTTTCCCCATTCATCGGTATCTTTGCATGCTCTGAAAGAAAAGGAAGCATTCCACTAAAAATGACAAATCAGAACACCTATCCCCAGTGTCTGGAAGCACTTGTCAGAATTTATTCTTTTTCGGGATGAAAAGATAGCAGTCTATCAATGGCACCCTATTCTCTCCAAGGAGCCGCATTCTCCTAAAGTGGCCCACAGCGGCCCGAGTCCTCCATCTGAGAAAAGCAGAAGCATGTTTGGAATTAAAAGGGGGGGCGGGAGCGGGGGGGATCAATTCTGTCATCATATTTAGGCTTCAAGAGATCTCAGTGGGCCCAGGGAGCCTTTCACAGCAGCGAGGCCGCTGAATGAGGGCATAATCTCTTTACAGTTTTTTCCTCCTCCTCTCAAAGTGGCTGGGATCCTTTTTGTGAGCCCTCCTGCACGTGAATGGTGTGGCTAATAAGCCTATTAATGAGGTTCCACAGAGGACTGTGAATAGGTAAATAAGCCCCAATCTGTTGAGGTTCAGGAGCAAGGGCAGTAAAGCCATCACGAACTAAAGGTGACAGTTTGAACTGGAATAGGAACAACAGCTCCAGGTTTCAGGCGAAAGAAAGGACAGACAAGGCGCGCATTCAGGCTCCTTCTACCCCCTACCGAGTTCTATTTTCTTTCCCATTCTTCCTCCTTTATAAAATGTCTTGAGTAGTCACCCCTTTTTTCAAAAGCTCTTGAGACGTCCTTTTTCATCCTGGCAATGATACATCAATAGGGAGGAAGGAAAATGAGGACACCAATGCTCCTTTGCGCCGCTACTTTCAAAAGCGCCAGCGGTGCCGTCCCCGCGCACACGGAGGCGGGGGAGGAGAAAGCAAGTTAAATTGAATCTTTCAGCGCTGCCAGCCCTTTGTCACCGCTGTCAGCTGGGCCGCGGGTCCCCTCCGCAGGCAGCGGCGGTGCGGGGCAACGCGGCGCTCCCAGCTGCGGGGCACGGCCGGGCCCGGAGAGCCGGGGATGCTCCTACCCGGCGCGGCCCCGCGGTGGGAACGTGCCGGACTCCGTGCTGCCGGAGCCCACCTCTAGGAGGGAGCCGAAGCAGAAGACAAAGAAGTTGTGTCTGTTGAGAGGTGAGGTGAGGCAGGCGACTAATTCCGTGGAGCAACGTGGGAAAAGCCACCTTAGAAAGAACCGAAACGCAAAGCTGCTGAGCGCTCCTCTGCTCTGCTCTTTACAGCCTCTCTGAGAGGTAAAGTCAGGAGATGTGCTCCTCCACGGAGCTGCAATGAAGCGCCAAGGCACCGCTCCGCACAGCGCAGGGAGCGCTCCTCCAATACCAGTCCGCCCTCCAGGCGCTGGGCTTGCTAACGTGCCACGTCTCTATCGGATGGAAACAGAAATAGAACAGAGAACAAAGAAAAAGGGAATCTAACCAAGAAAAAAAATAAAAAGAAGGAAGGAAGACGAATAAAGAAGTAAAAAAAAGAAAGAAGAAAAGCCCACACATTAAAGCTCTAGAGGACTACAGGGAAAAATCATCTGCATCCTAATCGAGCCATGCACACGACCGAGGCTCAGCTACTCCACAGAGGACAACAGGAAAGCAACATTTCTTCCCTGTTATTTTGGTCCTCTCTAAAATTTCTGCTTGACCATGCTGGATACAAGTAAATATTTGTCCAAGATATATTTTCTTTGAAGTTCTTCTACAGCTAAGTGCCCAAACCCAAACTTTGGCAGCTAAAATATTTACCTGGTTTACAGAGTATTTCACAGAATCATAGAATGGCTTGGGTTGGAAGGGACCCCAAGGATCACCAAGTTCCAAACCCCCGCCACAGGCAGGGCCACCAGCCTCCATATCTAATACTAGACCAGGCTGCCCAGGGCCCCATCCAACCTGGCCTTGAACACCTCCAGGGACGGGGCATCCACAGCCTCTCTGGTCCCTTCCCTGGTAGCAGCAAACAGTTTTTTAGGATGACAAAGCAAAACAATTCTGAAAATCTGGGCTCAGTAGTTCACGTTCTTGTCAAAGGTAGGCAAAGTTGCTCCACGTGTTTACCAGAGACTTGGGGGAAACTAATTTCATGTCGATGTAAAAATGAGCCCATTCTAACATTAAAAACTGCCACTTCCATCTCCAGTCCTCACTGTGTTACTTCAAGATGCTGCTAAACTGAAAAAAACAGAATTTATTTAAAGTCAGTAGCTCCAGTAATTACCCATGACAGTGCAAACCACTGACTACCAAGTTCTTTTGCAGCAAAACATGTATGGGAACAGAATTTCCATAAAGGAACGATTTGACTGTTTTACAACAACCAAACTCATTTTGGTTTCATCTCCCTCCCTGTTATGCACAACAGAATCTACTAAGAGAGTCATGCCAGGCAGCTGGAGAAAAGAGATGATCACCACCGTGCACATGAGTACTATCAATCCCTCCAGACTGTTATGCCTTGTAGCCACATAACCTCTCCAGCACTCCTCATTTTTTATGTCCTAAGATAAAGATTCAAGAAATAATGGCTGTCATTATTAAATGCTGTGAGGTATATTGAAACAGGAAACGTGGCATGTTCCGCTCAGGGTATTACACCGGGTAGTGGGCATTTGGTGCTTTCTGCCTTTCTACATCAGCTTTCCTATACAACCCCAGGAAAGTCACTTAATTTGCTTATGTCCAAACTTTCCAGCTATGAAATGAGGATAATGGCTATTTCCTGTCTCCCACCCTTTATTCATCTCATCTATTTAGATGGTAAGCTCCTCATCTCAGACAATGCTTTTATGCATGGCTTAGAACAATAAGACACTGAGCTGGGCTGGAACCTCCAGGCACTTCCATAATGCAGATATTGAACGCTAAATCATCAAAATAAAAGAAAATCCTCAATTTATTATGTATTCCCTCATAAAGAATTTGTTACACAGTGTCCTACTGAGCACCTCTGGCTGCTGGGGAACAGCATATCTTCTAAAACAAGGGAAAGCAGTACCCATTGGTGAATGTCTTTGAGCAGTGAATCCCCTAAGCAGAAACAAAATGAATAAAAACCTCAGCGCTGAGCAGGGCACAGCAAGACAGAGGCAGACTTATGAAAACAAGAAGACAAAGGCTGCAAAGACCATTTGTCTTTCCATTACAGCTCTTGAATCTTTGGCTTGTTGGCCAGCGTGCTTTTCATTTCTGTTTCCAGTTGATCCATAGGTGCTGGTTTGTTTCACTAAAGCTCTGCAATCCAACCAGACCGACCGGTGGCTGTGGGCTTGGGGATCTCAGAGGTCTTTTCTTAATGATTCTATCTCCAGCTTCAGCATGGAGGCCCATCTGCAGACACCAGCCAGGCGTAGTGGTTGAAGCAGTTATAAAAGTAAGATAAAGTCATTTTTTAACTTTCTATAACCCTGGAGAATATGTTGGTAATAAAATACTAAATGCCTACGACTAACATCCTTTCTCGTTCTCCTCAGCCCTCAAACTTCTGCAAGCCAGAAGTCCCTTCACATTACATGTACTCCCCACCTTTTGCACACAATCTCTGTCTCCTAGTAGAGTTCTCACAGGTCTTTGCTTTATGTCTCCCCCAGTGAAAGCCATGCCCTTACCCCCACCAGTCCCCAAATGCAAGGAGAAGACCTCTTTGCCCACTTTGCCAGGTGACTGAGGTGCCCACAACTGCACTGAGAAGCTGGATTGCCCTGGAGTGAAGCCAGCCTGCCTCCATGTAAACAGGGGTGCCTCGAGGTTTAACAGCCCATGTTGGTTGACTCTGTAACTATGTTTGCAAGCTGCCATCTGTAACGGGGACTAAAAGGTAATTGTCCAGCAGACAAAGGCCAAGCACAAACAGAATTCTGTTTGTTACGTATACATGGAGTTCCTTAAGGAAAGGCCATAGGTTTGATCACAGAAAATTTTCCCATGCCACCACAGGCCCACCCCACCCTCACACAGACCCAGACATGCACCTTTTCTCTTCACGTTCCTGTATTTTAAAGGGAGGGTTGCAGGACAGCTCAGTTTGCATGAAATCCAGAATTGGATTGCTGAATATTCATGCCCACAGCAATGGGCATGCATATAAGTATGAACATACAGCAGCATTTCAGGGCTGCTGAGAAGGCCTGCTGTTGATTTAGATGGCCAAGGTGAGGTCCTAAAGATCCTTTCCATCCCTTACCAGGTAGGGCAGTTTGTATCAGCGCTTGCTGGGTGAGGAAACCCAAAAGCAGTCAAACACGTGGCTCTTCTGGGGCCAGCTGAGCAGAGAAACAGATACAGAGGGAGACTTTCTGGGCTGCTAAATGCAATCGATCAGGAAATGCTTTACATTGTGGATGGAAGCGAGGAGGACAGAAACTTGATAACAGGGGAGACTTAGTTAAATATTCACTGGGATTCATTATGTGAAAACCACTAGAAAGGAACGTGTTTCTACAGGAAGGGTTGGGCTGCTTTATCCCAGCTTCTCCTGTAAAATGCTGCTGAAAGCTGCATACAAGAGCTACCGTCCTCTAGTGGAAGGAATATGGCAGGTCTGGTAGATGTGCACAAACTCTTCTGCTAGCTCTTCTTGTTTGTTAGGGTTAATTTGTCAAATGGAGCCTTGCAGAGCCAAAGGGGCTTGACTATCTGATGACCTTGCGTTTGACAAGCAGGCAACACGAGCATTTGAGGCAAAAGGAATGTCAGAGACAGGGTGCCTTAAAGTCTTAGGTCTGCTGCTCACTCAGTCTGAAATAATCACTGAGAGCAAGCTGCACAAAAGCTCTGAGGCTGACAAAGCCACACGGCCTTCTCCCCCAGCCCGGCCATGGCAAGGTGGTGGCTGGGTCCCAGCTCATCTGGCTCCTGCTCCTCCCACCTTGCAGCATGCACTTTCCCCTTGGCTGGGAGGCGATGAGTGAAGAGTGAGCACCAAGGGACCTCACTGCGTGCTGCCTTCCAGCTGGCCCTGTGAGGCAGAAACAGTGCTTCCTGGCCTTGTGCTGCTTGGGGAGAGCAGGACCTGAGAGCACAGACAGAGGAAAAGCCTCTGCCCAGTCCCTGACAGTGCTTCCTCTGCAGACCTGGACAATTGGAGCACACTCAGTTTCAGAAAGCATCAGTGCTAACAACAGCTTTCCATGGCATGCAAAGGGTGGAATGCTGTGCTGGCCAACGAGGTGTCTATACAGTAAAAACACACAAGGCAATTTCTCTCCTTTAAATGTTATTCCCTGAAGCTTTACATTCAGCAATCTATTTTCTGAGGGGGAAAAAAAAAGAGTCTTATTCCTACCCTGCTCAGCATGTAGCAACAGGCTCCCAATTAAAGTCTGGAAAACAGAGAGGCTGAAACGTTTTAAATAGAAACTACTGTGATCTGCACAGTACAACGAAGAGGGAGCGGGGAGGGGGAAAGCAAACAGTGAAAAATTAAACCAAAAGCAAAGGAGCTGCATTTGGAATTGTGCTCAACAGGAAAAACTTTACTTACAGATAAGGAACAATGCACATTTAACCCTGCCCCCTCAAAGAGACACCAGTAACTACAAGCAATAGTCAGCATTAAATTCATGCGAGCTTAAAATTACGTGCATAGAAACAGCATGGTGTAGCAATGCCAGTGACTGCCTAGGCAGGTTAATGTCCAGAAGGGTTTTAATTCCATGCAGGGCAGAATTGCAGGTTTGGATCTTGTTTAAGAAGGAAAAAAGAGCTTGTGAGAGTTGCAAGTGATGGTTCCTGCAGCAGTCAAAAGGACAGTGACAAAAAGTTCACCAGGAATGAGGAATGTGTCCTTCGGCTCTTCTAAAGCAGAGGATGCTCTGCTATCCCTTTGGTTAACCCCATCTGCTGCAGGCAATGGCTTGCAAAAGATCCCAGAGGAAAATCATGCTGTGATTCCATCACACGAGAGAGATCCAGATCATAGAATCACTAAGGTTGGAAAAGACCACTAAGATCATCAAATCCAGCCATCAACTCATTCTCACCTTGCCCATTAACCACGTCCTTCAGTGCCACATCTCTGTGGTTCTTCAACATCTCCAGGGACGGTGACTCCACCACTCCCTGGGCAGCATTGCCAGTGCATTGCCACTTTTCCAGAGAAGAGATTAATATCCAACCTGAATGGTTGCTCTGTCCTCTAGGAAAATCTGCCCACTCCTCAGATGTCACATCCAGGTTTCAGTGATGGGATGCTGAGAAGGTCACCAAATAGGCCCAGGAGAAAGCTCCCTATGGCTTGCACAAGACCTGACAAAGCCATTAGCCATTTGGAGTTCTCCCATTAATGGTGAGAGAAGGAAATTAAAGTCAATATAGAAAAAAAGAATCTTGCAAAATCTAAGTGTGCTTGTTCTTGCTTGCTGCACAGAGCTCCAGCAATGGGAAATGTTCATAGCCAGAAGCAGTTCTGGGTCCTTCAGAGGCGGGTAGGACTATTGTTGCTTTTTAAATATGTCACTTGAGCAGCAAATGGGCACTGCAGAAAAGGCTTTGGGATATGTGGTGCAAGTCAGATTTGTCTGTCTGTTTACACCCAGGAAGGTGCTGGCTGGCAAGCCAAAGAAGTGTTTGAAGACACTCAGCAGAAAGTGCATGGTTGGCAGAACACCCTACTGCTTCTTGCAGCAGAGATGCCTAACAGTGTGCTTCTTGCTCGAGGAGAGGCAGCACAGACTGCTGCAGCCTCCCGGGGTGGGGCTGTGCTCACTGGGTGCCACGGGTGGTCTGCTGGGGCTGAAGGCAGAGCCGTGGGGAGAAGCAGCTGTTTGCATGATGCATATCTTGTGGATAAATAAACACCATTGCCAGTGCTGCCACTCTCTAAACACAGACAGGGACGTGCATTCACTCAAATCATTCAGAAAATAAGCAGGAGTGCTTCTCGGCCGAGCCCTCCTCCAGCCCAAAGCCAGCACAGTAAAGCTGTCACCTTTCAGGAAGGTCCCATCAGCCCCCCCAAATTTCTATTCTCAAGGAGGGCTCTGTCTCCATTTGTCGATGCAGAGACCTCAGAGATTCAGGGGATTCAAAAAACAGAGTGCATTTTCCTACACGTACAGGGAGGCCGGAGGGAAAGAACAGTTAAATGCAGCAAGATTGAGAATTAGCTTAAAATGTCACAGGCTGTAATTCAGATGGATTACAAGATAACCTCAGTAGTTTCAAGAATGTAACAAGAATAGCCCTAAACCTACATAAACAGACTTGCTTGGCCATCTCCATCTAAAGATTGATGTCTGATATATTTTTTTCTGTTGAGCTGTGGCAGTGAACCATCCATCACTTTTTGGGAGGGATCTGTGGACCCCAGGACAGGGAACCCACAGACGTGTGGGCACAAAGCATCTGCAGCTCCCTTCCCCCTCCCTGCCCTGTGTAAGGCAGCACATGGTGCCTGCAGGACAGAGGCACCGTGATGTGCCCCACGCTGTAGCCCTTCTCGTGCTCAGAAGCACCCTCAGCAAAGTGACAGCCTCGGGATGCAGCCCTTCATTCTGGGATGAATTCTGGGGATTTCTCGATACTCAGAAAAACAAAACAAAACAAAACCCAGGCACCTGTGGCCTCTGGGTAGATTTCTGCTTTGCGGCCGCATGCAAGCTGCCCAGGAGACACACCTTGTCTCGCTGGAGTACAGATAAGCTCCCGAGGACTTCAAAGGGATTGCTGAGCCAGACTGCAATAGATTTCTGTAGAAAATGTAATGTGCAGCATATGTCTGAGGGGCTGGAGAAGAGCCGGGGTGGTTTAGATTAGATAGTGCTGTTTGGCTTTTGAGGGGCTCGAGGAAGTGAAGGACACGTAATTGTCTTTTAAAGTGTAATATTTGACTTTGGCTCATCCACACTGCAGAGGGGCTCGCAGATAAGCAATGGAAAGGATTTCCGTGTGAGGGCAGGGTGTCTAATCTCCCTGAGAATAGTTTTCCATTCAAAATATCACAAGCAGGGAGGAAGGCTCAGTTATGTGCATTTGTTATTGCCTGTTCCTATTGAGTGGACCCTGCTGTTGTGGAGCCCCTCAGAACCATGACTTCCTTTACTCATACAGCATCAGTGCAAGGCAGAGTATTTAGAAGCAGCATCAATGCGTGGAGAGGTTATACGTGACAAGCTCTTCATCACAAGGGAGCCAGTATCCCAAGAGGGTCACACCTGATGGATGTTCCAGTTGATGACCCTCCTTGCCATGTCTGGCAAAAGCAACCGACGTGACTTTGAGTCTAATGCCAGCACCACAGCTCTCTACAGTGCCATATCTGGACTGGGGACACTGAAGACTGCTTTGAGATGGGGCTATCTCTAACAGTGTTGGCGTGTATCCAGCACCCAGCCCCTCTACCTCTTACAAAAACACCAAAAGAAGCTATCGGACAGCAGCCAGTTGGCAATAAATCTGCTGTGCCCTTGTTGAGGGTTTCTTGCCATTGAGTGCCTTATCTACTGCAAGTTTAATGATTGCCTTGATTGTTAAAAACATAAGTTAGAAATATTCAGATATTTGCCAGGTTTATTGTGTGCTCTCTCCTTATCAGGACTATTTTCGTTTTGTTTAAAAGTTAATAAAAACTTTCAAGACTTAAACACAAGGATGAGTTCCTTAACCTGAGAGAATGTACATAAAAATCCGCATCCCTTACTCAGTTTCTCCTTAGGTGAACATTCCCCTTTTGATATAAAGAGAAAAAAAAATGTATTCCTTACAGAATCATAGAATCATAGAATCACTAAGGTTGGAAAAGACCCACAGGATCATCCAGTCCAACCATTCACCCATCACCAATGGTTCTCGCTAAACCATGTCCCTCAACACAACATCCAAACGTTCTTTGAACACCTCCAGGGTCGGTGACTCCACCACCTCTCTGGGCAGCCCATTCCAGTGCCTGACCACCCTTTCAGAGAAGTAGTATTTCCTAATGTCCAACCTGAACCTTCCCTGGCGCAGCTTGAAGCCATTCCCTCTAGTCCTATCACTGTCACACGAGACAAGAGGCTGACCCCCAGCTCACTACAACCTCCCTTCAGGTAGTTATAGAGAGCAATGAGGTCTCCCCTGAGCCTCCTCTTCTCCAGACTGAGCAATCCCAGCTCCTTCAGCCGCTCCTCATAAGGCCTGTGCTCCAGACCCCTCACCAGCTTTGTTGCCCATCTCTGAACACGCTGCAGGGCCTCGATGTCTTTCTTACAGCGAGGGGCCCAAAACTGGACACAGTACTCGAGGTGCGGCCTCACCAGTGCTGAGTACAGGGGGACAATTACTTCCCTGTTCCTGCTGGTCACACTATTTCTGATACAAACCAGGATGCCATTGGCCTTCTTGGCCACCTGGGCACACTGCTGGCTCAGTGTGCCCTTGAAGAAATATGTTAGACCGTGACAAAAACATGAAACATTACTGAGAAGTTGTCAGCAGAAAGATTTGCTCTAGAGTGAACCACACTGAAGAACAGAGAGCCAAAGTCAAGGCTAGGACAATAAAGATCAATTGTTTGTTCCATTAAATAATTTACTGACCAAGCAGCTTGTTCCATTAAATAATTTACTGACCAAGCAGGCCAGTGTGAAAACATCTGCTTAGCAAAGATGGTCTATGTGAAGTTCTCAATTGAATGTTTTGAACTTTATGGTGTAAATCAATGCCTTGCATGTCTTTAGGGTTTTCTCCCAACTTAGCATGTGCCTCCAGGTGAGCTACAACCTTTAAAAGCCGTCCTGCTGCTCTCTGTTGATGAAAGGCACAGAGACAGAACATAAGGATGTTCCCAGCTGCCAGCCTGGAGCTCCAGCCAGGGATCCCAACCAGCAGAGCTCCCAGGTCTGTACTTCTGTTACTTTCAATGAACGTTGGACAATAAGCTCTAAAAATCCATATGAGTTTGTGAAGTTGCATTATACATAACGAAGAATAATTTAGTGCAGGCAAAACGATGGCTCCTGCCTTTCACTTTATTAAAAAAAAAATCAAAGAATAATTTTGCAGCATCTAAACCCTTGAGCATTACCTGCTTTTCATAAGGCCATCACCTGAAGTAAACAGCTAACTCACTTCTCTCATTCTGAACTGTTTATAGTAAAACAATTCTAAACTAATCCACGGTTATTAGAATTGTTTCCTGAAGTACAACAGGAGTCTGATAGAGCCTCAGTGATGTGATTTGAGTGCTACTCAAGCCAGCCAACAGAATACATTTAAAACGTAAAATCATGGGACATATTCAAATAACTGCACGGATTTCACCTGATTTACGTACTAATTGTAGAGTGTTAACAAAAGACTCCTCGTTTACATACAAGACAATCGAGTTTTGCAGTCCCCAGCTCATTCACCACTATCATTAGTGACAGAGAAGAGTCAAATAAACCATGCAAATGGACCCATCTTCTCCTTTTTCTTCAGGGTTCTCATGAGGGAACAGCTAAAATAATCATAGACATCCCGAGTTGGAAGGCACCCGCAAGGAGCACTGAGCCCAACCCCTGGCTCCATACAGCACCACCCAACCCAATGTCTGAGAGCAGTGTCCCAACACTCCTTGAGCTCTGGCACAGAGCAGGGCAGGACAACCCCCTTCCCTCAGCCCTGTGGCAGAGCTGGTCATGGTGTACCCCAGGGTATGGTTGGTCCTGTTGGCTGCCAGGGCATACTGCTAGCTCAGATTCAGCTTGCCATCTGTCAACTAGAACCCCCAGATCCCATTCTACAGGGCTGTTTTCCAGCCTCTTGTCCCCCAGTCTGTACATCTAGCCAGGGCTGCTCCACCCCAAGTGCAGAATCCAGCACTAGCTCCTGTGAAACTTCCTGCAGTTGGCAATTGCCCATCCCTCCAGTCTGTCAAGATCGCTCTGTGAGGCCCCTCTATCTATAGGGGTGTCAGCAGCTCCTCCTAGTTTAGTATTATCAGTAATAGCACAAGGGTTCATCTAGATCATCATTATCAAATTAATTTAGCAGATCTGTACAGTGCCAAGAGTATGCAGAGTACTCCTGGGTTGCAGGTGATGCCCCTATGGGGTTATAACAAACAAAGACCATGTTCTCTCTCTGCTCTTCCTTCTTTCTCATCAAAAACCCAATGCTAACCATTCAGCACAGCTGTGGTACAGACACTGCTCACTCCTGTCCCCACCCCAAGGCATTTCCAGTAGTCCACTATCATCTCCAGTTGTGCCCATACTGGTCCTGGCTAAGCTGCAGTCAATCATGGATACAAGGAACTGCTGGGGCAGAGGTCTGAAGGCAGCTACAACTGCTCTGTGGGGCAGTGGGAGGAGAAGGGACAGCAATGCTGGCCCAAGGAGCAGCACTGGGGCCAGGGAGTTCTGAGCCACACCAGACACAAGGGCTTTTGTGAAGCTCCCTTCTATGCAGTGGTACGCTAAGGGAAGAGTAGAAAAATATACTTCTTAATGGCTCCAAGTCATTACCATTACTTTATTTTGCATTCCTGAAATACTTAAACACATGGATTGTTTTTGCAGGAAAATGAGTAGAAAGAAGGCTGCTGTACTGTGCAGTTCATTGCTTGGCCTGGGGTATTTCCTGGTAAATTATCCCTTTGCTCTGGTATTCTACCAGGTAGGCAATATCCCATTCCCTGGGACAAGGAAAGAAGTCTGAAAGCTGTTACAAAGGTGATCCAATGACTTTTAGATCAAACACACTAAATGTCAATGCTCAGTTATTAGAGGAACAGGCAAAGAAGAAGTAAAACTGCATCCCAAATTAAAATTCAGACAGTGTCCTTTCTTTTCTTCCCCCTTCCCTACTTTTTTTTCCCCTTCTTACAGGAGAGATTGAGTTAGCTAAGATACAAAACACGAAGGTAAGCAATGCTTTAATACACCATTCTAATGTTGTATTTCACCCAAGTGGAGGCTTGCAGGGTCTAGTCTGAACTCTCACATTGCCTGGGTCATATACTTGCTCCCAGTAGCTCCGGCACCAAGACGATAACTTCTGGTTGAACCAGATTGTTTAGAAAAAAATAACCCCATCTTAATTTAAGTTTTCAAAGAGAGAATTCATCATGTCCCTAGGCAAATTTTTTCAGATATTAAATTCTCCAGTGGCCAAGAATGCACACCTTATTACTGGCCTGAATTCTTCAGCTTCAGCTTTCAGCCACAGAACCTCATTATAACGTTGGTTCATTAAAGAGCCCTCTCCCCACAAAAGCAGCCTTGAAGAAATGGTGTGTCCACACCGAGAAAATTGGGGTAACGGTCAAGCTGACATAGAGGGTTTGCACAGAATAAGACGCAATATAAGCTTACTACAGAGTGATTTCCCAAGTAACCAAAATGATGGTCAGTTCTTTTCTCAAGACCAAGTTGACATTTGGAAGAAACTAAGCCATGGTTAGTGGGGTGAGCATGCTCCCAGCACATACCAGCTATTCCATCTGACCGACAGCAGGTACAACGCAGCCCCAAATCTGCTGGTGGCTCCGGGCTCCAACTCCCAGGTAGGAGCAGCACTGCAGCCCCTCACCCCAAACAGGGCAGTGGTGATGGGAATTGTTCCCAGCACTGAGCCCTTGTTCTTAGAGGTTACACTGTGACCCTCTCCATCTCCCCCAGCAAAGCCTAGAGTTGAACCAGCATAGCATTACTGCAGCAATTTTCTTTTCTAAGCCCAGTGGGTTTAGGAGGGAGGCGATTTGCAGCAAATGGTTACAGAAGCAGACATAGTACCAACAGCATGCAGAGGGAAGTTGTGTTCCAGCAGCTCCCTGCACCAGCACTACGCTAGGACTATCAGCAACAGCCCCCTGCGAGAGCCCCCATCCCACCTTCCAACAGACTACATCACACCAAACACTATTAAACAAGATGAAAGCAATGCTGAAGCCCCACAGCACAGAGGTAAGGAGCTGTTGTCTTCACCATGGGCCCAAAGTGCACAAAGATGGAGCCAAGCGTAGTCACAGACCAGCAGGAAAACACACTGCGAGCAGTCTGGTTCTGTGACCACCTCTGCTTCACAGCACGGGGAATGTTTATTGTGCTTGGCACAGAAAATCTGAAAATAAACAACAAAGTACCTGATCGTTACTTTCCATTCAATATTTGAGCACTAAGGCAATGAAAGGTGAAAGGGGAAGCAAAGAGGTGTGCCTGGGTGCCTCCTGCGTGTTGCAGCTTGACGTTGGGTAGCAGCCATGCAGAGTGGCTGCCTTGCAACTCTAAGTGAGAGCACACTACAAAGTTAACTCCCCGCGTGCCCTGTGACACACTGTGCAGGGTGAAATAGCAACAGGTACAGCAACATCAGTGCACTCTCATTCCTTCTTCATGTTGTGGCACTCAAAGACACTGCAGTGGTCTGTGATTCATCACCACTTGAGAGCCACGCGCTGGTAACAGGCAGCTGTGTGGTGAGATACTGAATGTGGTCCATCACAGACAGCAAGCCTGTGCTTTAGTTAAGGGAAGGTATCTGAGGTACTGGCAAGATCCTGATGATTATTATGCCTTTAGCTATAATTCTTATAATCCCAACATTTTTGTGAAAGATGCAATTTATTTTCCACACTCAGCTCATGATTATTAAGGCTGACAACAAGCAAATGTGTTTGGCTCTGAGACAGCTGTGGATCCAAGAGTTCTGCATTTTCTAATCATTTTCATATTAAGAAGATATACTTCTTGGCGTTGCACTACAGAGACTGCTTCTCACATGTCAAAGAGTGGAAGAGGATTGCAACATATTTCAGCCACCTCCAGGCCCTATGAAACACTGGCCTTACTGGTTGGGTATGACCTGTTGCCTTACCTAAGTCATGTCCCCACTCTCTCTCCATTCAGCCAGTTCCTGACCATTCTCAGTTATTTTTAGGCAGAGAACACTTGCTTATTTTTCTCATTTCTACAGCAAGAAGGTACATCTTACTCTGGAAATCGGGCCTTTTCAACACTTCTTTACTTTCTTTCAGTACTGCGTAGAATAAATGCATCGCGGTAACTCAGAACTTGCCCACACTAAATCCAGTGACCATTCTCACTGCCTTTCTGTAGGCTGCTCAGTAATAGGGGGTGGAGGAACGCTTGAACAAATCAGGACATGCACCCCCAGGTACAGGTGGCCTTCCCCATCTTTTGGGCAGAAGAACAGGCAGAGCCCAGCAGAGAGGCAGAGGTAAGTTCTTTGAGATAGCACCTGAGCCTAGAAGGGAGCTCTCAGAACAGAGGGAGTCAAAAAGGAGAGCTCACAGAAGCTTGCTCTTCAATTCCCACCTCGACTGCAGAGCCGGATCTACGTGCCAAGGGCTGCAGCAGGCAGCTGGGAGAGCTGGCAGGTTCAGCAGGAACTTTGAACTGCAGCCACTCATATCTGTTGCACACATCAGTCACCATCAAACAGGTTTATTTAACAGGAGCACCCACCGCCATTTCATACTTTTTTTTTTTTTTAGGATTGCCACTATAGTCAAGCTGAACAATGTACTTCTATATATACGCTGTTATTTGCAAAATATTTACACAGTGCTGTTGCAGTCTGGAGCAAGCTCTGCTTTGAACATCTTCTATCCTAGCAGCTGTGACCTTCCTCATCCTCAGCAGCTGCCTGAACAGACTTTCTTCTTTCAACAAGTCATAACGTATATGAAACACTCTCATAGCAAACACACCACATACTTCAGAAGGAAAAGGCAAGGTACACCAGGGCACAAGCTTCTGAAGTTCCTGTGGTAGGGGCAGATGAAAGGAGAAGCCATCTGTAACAACGTGGTGTGGCAGGCACCAAGCAAACCAAGGGAGGGACAGCAAGAGTGAAGCTGGGGTGTAAGTGAAACCAGGAATGCACTTTGGGACACTCTCACCTCTAAGCAAATTCTTACTACACAGGAAGGCTCCATCGCTCCTCTAAGTATTAAGATGTTTCCAGCAAAACCTGGGTTAGAAAGAGAGAGATTTGCATTGCTTTTATTACCATTATAGTTCATCCAAGATGATGTGTCTGGTTTGAAAGTCACAAAAAAACATATTCTTGTTAAAAATGCTGCCAAAAATCTAAATGAAAACAGCCCGCTGCTGAATCCTGTGTTTGCAGCATTACCAGTGGGTTTTTTCAAGGGTGTTTATATAGACTGAGTTTCATTTAACAAGGCAAAAGCCGGAGCTCTCACATACTCCATTATTTCTCTGCAGGTCCTTCTCACCAGGGTTAAGTCTTTACACCACTTCCAAGCAAAGCAGCCAAGAAAAAGAAGAAACAAACACTACTACTACCGAGCACAGAGGCCTCCTTTGCAAGAAATGTGATTTATGGAATGAAGTTCCTGGCATGTCTGCCGCAGGCTGTCACAACGTGTGCCTAAAATCTGAAGCTGAAATACGATCCCAGTTCCTTCCAAGGCACATCGTGGCTTCTAGCATGTTCTTCTGAAGGCACAAGAAACCCTTTGCTCAGGAGCCAGGCTCTCCTCTGCTTGCTGCTCCCTCTTGATAACCAGGCTTTGCCTATGAGAGCTGCTTGGAGCAGGGCTCCTACAAAGCTGGTGCTGGCAAGCACTGCTTTATTCAAGTTTCTGAAAGCTAGGAAAAAGCTTTCATATAGATCGTGGAATTGGGTGCTCAGAGAGGCACAGAGCAAAGCTTGCCCCGGTACCTAAGATTGGGTTCTACGTTCGTATGATCTTCAGCTCCCACTGCCCACATTGGTAGGTTAGACGCCTGATTACCACCAAATGAAACACCAAGGGCATTTTTTCTATACATTGCCAACATGGTAAGCAGACAACAGCAGCCTGAAGGCATTCTGGTGTCAGCTGACCCTAAGCTGTTGATGTAGAAGACATTTTCAGCCCCTTCCCACAGTCCTTAAGGAGTTCCTTGTCTCCTACATAAAGAGAATGCTTTACCAGCATTAAGCTTCTCCTCAACTACATCTCAAACCTAGAAAATATGTTAACAAGAATTCCTCCCTGATTAGCTGCTGTCCCTAAAGCCAGTGAGATGCCAGCATCCACATACCACCGCAGCCCGTCTCACAGTGATGAAGACCCTGCCATTGCAAGAGCCTTTTTTGCCAGCTGTCCCTACGCTGCGAGGTAACCCAGCCCTGGGTACATATGCCACACCATGTGCTGGCCATCAACAACAATCTCCAAGTTGTGCATGCCAGAGAGCAGAGATCACGGGGCTGGCTCTCATGGACTCCATCAGCGTGGGCTGCAAATGCACAAATAACCTCCGTGCTACAATTTTGTATAAAAGCCAGTGTATCTGTTACACAAAGCATAAGAAAGGAGAAGTGCCGGTGAGGCGATATCCACCTGATGAAGAGGTATTTTCTAGCAGTAGCAGTTAGTGAGCTGACAAACCTTTCCAGACAACAAAGGCAGACAGAAGCGAGTCAGGCAGAGTCAGCCTGACCGTTGCCTCTGTGTTTGCCTCAGCAGGTTTTGGCGCTGCTCCCACTTGAGCCACAAAGTTTTGAAATTCATGCATTTCTTCATTCTCATCTTTCAGTTTTACAGTAGACTTTTTTCCCACCAATGTCTCCAAGGCCATGTGGGATGTGGTCCAGCTCCCATTAAGGTCAGTGGGAGTTGTGCCATTAGCTTCCCTGTGGGTCTCGGCCCTCTCCCATTGTGTTACATTTCCATTACATTGCAATTGAAGACAGCTTATTTCAATTTTTTCCTCTCATAGTGCCCACAATGGGCAAAGTATTTTGCAAACAGAAAAGAAGGTCCCACTTAGTGTCCCTAAATTCTATGGAAATACTGGGAAAGTCATAATTAAATGCATTTGGTACACAAGGTCACAACTGTTCTTTAATAATGAGGAGTTGGTGGTTTGTTTTTTGTTGTTTTTTTTTCCCAAGCTTCTCTCCCATGTAACACTGTCCTACTGTCATATAGCAGAGATTAAATCCTGATCCTGCTGAACTTTATGGGAGCTTTTCCAATTTGCTTCATTGGGGCCATATTATCTTTCTCTGTCCCCACCTTTAATGCTGCTGAATGTTCCCTGGCAGAAAGTGATGACAGCGTTAAGGGTCCATTTGTCGCTGCCAGTTACACGTTTGCTGACAAATAATCAAAACGCATCAAAAAAGATCTGTAGAAGGAATAGAAGTGTGTGAAAACTGCACCTATCTTCAGACAAACAGCAGTATCACGCAGAATTAAGCAGAGATGAGAAGCAATGCACGCAGCCTGGCAGCAGCAATGGCAGTCTCTTATACAGACACTAGAAACATCACACCAGAACCTATCAGGAAGCCCACATTGATGGGATGAGAGATGCAACAGGGCTGAGAATTGCTTCGAAGTGGAAATGTTGAATATAGTTCTGCTTACAGAAGTCTTTGACCTCACATTAACGCCTGCTTGGATGACCTGTTAATCTCCCAAAAAAAAATGAGTGAAGTTTCCCCCAGACAGCAAACTAATAAAGAATAAAATGTTAGTTACTGTGTCTGATGTGAAGCTCTCAGAAAACTGCTACTAGCTGCTATTAACCTTGAAGCTGTCTATGAGAAAAAGATACTTGAAGACACCACAGACATCCCAAAGTGGTGGTTTCATGAGGGAAACACGAATTTACAGTGACGACAAGGAATTTCTGTGCATAAAGTTTGCAATCTCTTTTCCATAGCAAATTGATTAAGGAGAAAAATATATTTGGGACAGAATGTGGTTAGTCAGGAAAATCCGAGTGGTGGCTGCCAGCCATTAGAAAAACAACTGAGAGTGACTGCACACACTCTGCTGTGTGTGCTACAGGGATCTGCAATACCCGCCTCTCATTCCTGAAGTGAAACCAACTCTGCTACATGCTGTATTCACAATCCAGGCTAGAGTCCATTTATAGATCATAGAATCATTAAGGAAAAGGAAAGGAAAAGGAAAAGACCTCTAAGAACATCTAGTCCAGTCATCCACCCACCACCAATATTGCTCACTAGACCATGCCCCCAAGTACTACAACTACCCTTTCCTTAAAGTTCCTAGCCAAGCTGCTTCTCCCAGAATTCAGAGAACAGGCATGGATTCATTGTTACTGAGCATACACAACAGCACCACAGATGAATTGCATCACCTAACAGCGTGGTTTAACCACTGGCATACTGCACTCCATCTGCAGTTTTCACTGGTTTCCCCTATTACTTGGCATACTGAGACCTAGCATTTGGCAGCCTGGCAGGGCTCTGTGCCCATCCCAGCCTGTCCCTCCATGGAAGATCCTGCTCGATGTGCCACTCTATCCAATGGCATCGATACTGCCTTGTTTGCTTGTGAAACCCAAGGACCAGACTGTGGTTGCCAGTAGCTCCCTGGCTTCCAGCCTCTCAAAGTCATGAACTCTGTGCTAGCATCAAGCTCACACATACCCTCACGCTGTGTTTACTGAGGTAAAGTAAGCTGCATGCATTCTTTATTTACCAGAAAAATATCCCAGTTTCAGTGGCACAAACTCAAACTCGGATCTCTGAAACCACTTCCTGCTGCTGCTGGAAAGAGGCAGAGCCAGTATGTCTTGGGCCACACTGGTCTTGGCTGAACTTGTTGCTGCTGTGTGTGACTCTGAGCATCCTATGCAAGTTGGTGAGCCGGGAACTAAGGAACAAAGAGTGCCAGTGCCCCAGGAGGCAGCTGCTCATGTTCCCCTGCCCCAGCAGTGACCTGCCAGGTCCTCCTAGCTGAGTCACAGCAGCATCAAGCAGCTGGGAGGATCTGCCCTGCTTTCTGGGGTCTGCAGTTTTTCACAGCTGTAGGAAGAGATGCCTCCTTGATGGATTTACTGGGACGTTAGCAAGAGAGAGAGTTTAAATTCTTAGCCTATGTGACATTGGTCTGCCCTCTTTTCGGGCAGACCCCATGTGCTGGTGGCTTCTCAGCAATACCAGTGAAACGTCGCTTCATACCAGAGTTTGTACTGAGACCAGGAGATATCCTCACACCAAAGATGGGCTATCTTAACTCAGAGAGACGGCAGATCTTATAATGAGCACCACACTTCCACGTGATACACTGAGAAGCACTGGCAATGATGGTAGGCATCTTCAGGGAACCCAAGAGTAACAGCCCAACTATGGCTATTCCTCTCCCATTTTTCAAGCATGGACAATACTGCTTTGAAGACAGGGTAGTTTTATCTGTAGCTATCAAGATAAGCTGGACAAACACAATTATTCATAATTTAAAAACCACAGCTGGAGCCCCAGTTCAACCAAATGGTTATTATATGTTGTCATTGAACACGTGTAAGCCTTATTGAAGCCAATAAAACTTAAATAGACACCTACGTTATTTGTCCAATGGGGATCAGCTCAGTGTTGTACTTAGAGTACTTTCAGGATTCAAGGAACTGAGTTCAAGTCACAGTTCCTGCTCCCTGTCCTATTCTCGCTACTTATGTACTCATGAGCAAAGTTCCCTGTATTTTCTCCATCATCTGTTGAAGTAATGGCTCTCTACAGCAACAGCTGTAGACAAGATTCCTCTCCCACTAGAGGGTACATAATGCTTACTTCGGGAAATATAAACAAAATCATTTGCGTAAGACAAGTATGGATTTTGCTAGTATCGTTTCCATATCTAAGAAAACCTACACTTTTTCAAATAACCAAAAAGTGGAAAAATTGAACATATGTGACCAAAAGTGATTATATACTTCTTAAGTTTATTAAAAGTGAATATTGCTGCTTGTGAATGTACTGAATGAATTTTACTAGTTTCCATAGAGGAGCTTGGGCTGGCATTCCTTTAGACAATGTACTGCAGAAATGCCAAGCACGCCCTTATTCCCCTGGCTGCAGTTGAAATCAGACAAACTGGACTAGACATCTAATAACAAGCTTTGCTCACTCAAGAATGGCAGCTATGGAAATACACCTAATTTTATATATTATTATTTGCACAATCCAAAAAAGACAATAAGAAATAAAATCCATGAGCACTGCTTTTTTTCTTTTTAAACTGAGAGCTTTCAAGCTATCTATATGACCAACAAAACAAATAAAAAGAATTTAAAAATAAGATTTTCAGTTAAAACGTCTTCATAATTCAGCTTTCCCTCTTCTAAATTATCATTCATATAAGTAAGCTTCTCTTACTAATAGAAGCTGGAGATATATATGGGAATCAGTGTTAACAAAACTTGCAGTCAGAGCTAATTGTTTTGGGTTAATTTGTGAAGGCAATACAGCACGCTCAATATGCAGTGCCAAAATAAAGAACAAAGGCAGTTTATAGTTTGCTTCATATATTAATATTTCATTAATATTTAAACCTTAGGGTTTTGTGTGTGTGTTTTCAGACCACCTTTTAAACACAGCTACAAGAATACATTGTGGGGATGGTTCATTAATTCCTCTTCTCTTTTGGCACCTGAGAGTTGGGCACTTTGTACAGAGAAGCTGGGAGAAAGGCACACTGCCCCAGGCTGAGATCCTTTGGAAATCAGCTTAAGGCAGTCCTGGCACAGCTGGGGATGGCTCCAGAACCAGACCCTCAAAATGAGCAATCCAGTGCCCTGAATAACCCTGTGCATTAGTCTATTTGTATTCCTAAATTCCTAATTTCTAAATATTTACGCTAGCAAACATTACCCAGCCTATGGAGTCCAGCTGCAAACGACATCGTGCTTCCCTCTGAGTGGATGGGCTGAAGGCTTTATCAAAGGGTGTTCAAAGCACTAAGACCTGCTTTCCTCCAAAACAGCTCCTTATCATAGGAACTCTCACGAAAGCTCACAGCAGCACTTTGCAGTCTCGCTCGGCAAAGGGAATACATGTGCAAACAAAGCTATTAGCAGTTTCCAAAATAAACCCCTGCGCTCAGCTGTCAGGACTGCAGCATGCCACATATGCACTGCACAGCAGTGCTTGCTGACATGTCAGCTGAGCAGCTGCACAGAGCTGTGAGCCAAGCGAGCACTCTCAATCTGACCACAGAAATGCTACCTTAATTACTTATTTTGATATCGCAAGCTTAACAGCATTAAAGATAAGCACAGGGAGACCAAGAGAAGCGTTTTCACATGCCAGCCCACTTCTTTGCTGCTTTCTCCAATTAATGCTCATTCCAAACTAGTGTCATCCAGCACTGCCAACTAGCTCACCTAGAGCATCATCTAGAGAAAGGCTCTCCTGGAGGAACACGTTTGTGAGAGGACGTGCACAGAAATCACCAGAGGACCATCTGTGCCACAAACATTGCAGTGGAGGCAGAGCAGCCAGGAAGAAGGCACTGGCAGTAAAAGCAAACATTCTAATTCAAGATAGGGCAAGAACACCTGAGTCAGTCCTAATAAAGTTTTCCCCAGTCACCCCATGAGGCCCAAAACTGCAACCACAGACCCTTCCAAAGGTGGGATTGTCCTCCTGCTAAAACCTCCCACCCACACTGTATAGTTATATCCAAGGTGTATCAGCATGCTGTCCTGACTAAAGCTCTCTCTGAATCTCTTACCTTCACATCACACAGCCCACGGTGCAGGAAGCACATCTTCTTGCTGGGAAAGGTCCCGATGCATTCTAGCAGTAACAGAAATAGATAAAGCCCAACCTGAAAACAAGCATTCAAAGCACTGAAGGGGGAATTCAATAATTTATGGTGATAGGTACCAACGGGGAAAGCAAATGTGTGGGGGGCTGCAGGTTGTACTTGCCTGATAGGTTAAGCATCTGATGAGACTTAACGCCCAGCTAATTAGCTTTGGAAAGTAATTTCCACGTGCCACCGCCCTCATTTACTCACAAAGGAGAAGCAGAGTATCTGGCAGTGACCACAGTCATCAACCGAGGGCCAGCAGATAATCCTGTGTTATTGCCCTCATTAGCCAGATCGGTGAACCATCCCCAAGCTGCTCCTCTCCCTGCCCTGCAGCCTCCACAGCTCCACGTAGCAGACAGCACTTTACAGCTCACACAGGTGACCGTCCCCAGGTGCACCCACCCTCCAGGAGAGGCAGCTGGTAACGCTGCGGGCCTGAGCTCCTCTGCTCCCATGCTGTGGCCCTAAGTCACCTCCTGGGGCTGTTCCATAGCTGGACTTAGTTCTGAGAGCACATCCCCTCTCCTGGAGCTGAATGTGACTATTTCTCCCTCAGAAGCAATTCCTCTGGCCCTCAATTTTTACCTGCCCCTCACCAGGCCAGCACTAGGCCCCAACCCGCCCTCTATGCTGCTCTCACCCTCACCAGCCTCCCATGCTCTCAGAGAAGCTATGGTCAAAAACTCAGTAGAAGGGTCTAAGCTGGCTAAAATAAAATAAATTACAATTAAAAAAAAGTACTTAAAAAAAATAACCTTTGAAAGATGTAAAATACAAATAGCTACTACAACCAAGCAGCGGGCACGCGACAAAGCTGCAGGCTCAGGACCCATGGAGAGCTGTAACGCCAGAGAGGTGACAATGTGCAAAGATCCATGCCAGGAAGCAGAGCTGGGGAGAGTAATCCACCAACATTCAAAGTTCAGCTTATTTCAGGGAGAAGTGAGAGAACGAATGAAAGCCATTGTCAGAGCCCTGTGTGAAACTGCTGGCAGATTTTATTTATTTAACTTCGGCAGGTCCTTGGGCTTCTTTTTTCCACACGGCATGTGCTTTTTCATTAAAAAATAAAA
The DNA here is from genome assembly GCA_016647715.1 of Pavo muticus. Classification (NCBI taxonomy): domain Eukaryota; kingdom Metazoa; phylum Chordata; class Aves; order Galliformes; family Phasianidae; genus Pavo; species Pavo muticus. The sequence goes on from JACDJE010000443.1 coordinate 227,072, forward strand.
GCAGTAAAGCACAGCTTTAAAGAATATTCTCCAATACTCAGGTTATTTTACCTGCGTGGCAGGAGCAGACAGGCTTTCTTCCAGCCCTCAGAAGGAAACAAAGAACAGCCTCACACCTGTGTCCCACGCCAAAGTAAGTAAATAAACGTCCTGTGAGTTATGGGATGTTCATTCTCTCAGCTGCATTTGCTTGTTTGCTTGCCTAACTCCTTTTCTTTGTGGCAATGAGCCATTTTAAAAATCCTTTATCTGCTACTATTTACATTAAGATTTCTGTTTTACAAAGTATGTCACTGAGAGAACAAACCAACCTCTCCAAGCCCAGCTGCCCAGCGCTGGGTTTCTCAGCGTGTGCTCACTTTCCTCACTTTCTCCTCCCTGGTAGCATTCAAGGCCAGGCTGGATGGGGCTGTGAGCAACCTGGTCTAGAGGGAGGTGTCCCTGCCTATAGCAGGGGTTGGAACTACATGATCTTAAAGGTCCCTTCCATCCAAACCATTCTGTGATTCTATCCCAAGCAGAATGAACCAGTTTCTTGGGGTCTTGCCGCTACCTTTCCTCCACTGTGAATGCCCCAGGCCAGCCACCCACTTTCTGGTGCTTTCAAGGGCAGCCCAACCTGCTTGAAGCCACCAGAGAATTTCTGGCTGTATTGATCCCACCACAGTGACTGCTGGAGCGGCTACGCCAGGAATCGCACCTTCATGTTGCTGCCTGATAGCTGAGAACAACGAGATGAAAGGAGATGAGGAGTGAGTCGGGGAACGGGGCAGAAAATACCAGAAAGTAACCCCACCAACATCCTACGCTGACTTAGCTGACTGAAAGCGCTTTCTGTCTGCATTCTTCATCCAGCATCAAATGACAGGACCAATAGCATTATCATGTGCCAGCCTGCACAAGCCAAGCCTTGCTCATCTGTCCTCATTCATTCATTCCTCATTCATTCTTTTTGCTGCAGTCTGCCACCCCAAGAAGCTGAATTGCCCCATTGTTACTGCGGGTGCTGCTGATAGCCCTGGTACAAACTAACCCCTTCCTTAGAGCCCCATTGTCCCCGCGGTTGTTTACTGGGGGCCCTTTGCACTCTGCAGCACCAGGACATCTGGTGACTTGTGGCACTGAGCATTGTGGAGATGCTGCCCTCCCCAACAACGCACTGAAACAAACAGCCCTTCAGTACCTCTTTTTATACAGGCATCTCCAGTGAAAATGGAGGAGATATATGCATTTTATGCGGCAGTGACCTCTCTCCTTTCCCTTTCTTCACAGTATCATAATATTTGATAAGAAATGTTGCAGTCTCAGAGTAAAACCTTCAGCTGACTGCAGCTACACTATCCAAATCATGACGTGCTCGGTGCTGCTAAAGCGCCATGTAAGCAGCAACTAATGGCCACTGCACAGCTTAGCGTTCTGTTTGCAATATACATTCTCATGCCACGTTGTGTAACTCAGTGATCCCCGGCCAAAACCCTAATTCAAAACATCTAGTGGGTGGGTGATTTTCAAAGCAAAAGAGTCTCATGGAAAGAGTTTCCAGGCACTCAGCACTGGCCTCGCTCCTTTGTGAACCAGGGTTCCACCAGCAGCTGCTGTGACTACAGACCACGCCAGCACCAAGCTCCTTACAAAGGTCAGAGCAGTGCTTGACAGAAAGACTTTGCAAAGCACTACTGTCCCCTGATTATAGGAGATGAAGGAGCAAGGAGAGCCATCGTTTGTGGGGATATCAAGGGATGGAAGGACGTAAGAGCAAATGAACAAAGCAACTGCGCTTTTATTTTCGGTTGCACGAGACAACTTTGCAGAAACAAAAACAGTCATATCCCTGATGAGCACGCAAACAAAACATATGACAGCAGAGTAGGAGAAATACAGTACCAGGCAGAAAGGGAGGAAAGTGGACGATGAACTGAAAGAACTGAGTTGTTCCATCCATACGGCAAAGCTTTACCTTAAATTACCTGCAAGAGTGTGTAATTATGTTTTGTAATTGCTTTAATCCTAACGAGTGGCACAATTGGAATGTAGACAGGAGAGGCTCTGAGCCACTGTTTCCTGCAGGACCAGCCATGGATGCCCAGGGCTGGCGGCTTCCTAGTGTTCCTCAGCAGCTGCTTTCACCTGAGTCATTGCGCTTATGGCGAGCGATGAATCCAGCTTCCATTCATTTGCTCAGTGCCTTTTTAAAATCTATTTCTGTCCTTCTCAATATCCTGTGGCAATGAGTCCCACAGTTAATTTTGTGTGGGGCAAGAATACATTTTCTTGCCTTACCTGTTCTTTGATCTTGTTACTACCTAGGCCCAGTTTGTTTTATCGTAAGAAGCAGTCAATAACAATGCTCTAGTCGTGTCTGGCACGCAGACTGGATCAGGTTTCCCTCCAGATCAGTGGGAGAATTGTTCATCTAGCAGCTTCGTTTCCTCAGAGAGCAAGAGGCAAGGAAGAAGGCAAAAAAGAGACACAGGTAATGGAAAGAGCAAGGCTGTGGGAACTGAAAAGGTGCGAGGCACTGCTTGGGGTTGAGTGATTGATGTGAGGTCTCAGCAAAGACCAGAATGTGATGAGTTTCATTTTCATTGAAAACACTGCCATCATTATGTGGTGGCCAGGAGGCTGCAAGGCACTAAATATTGTCAAAGTTTAAGAGCTTCTTTTTAAGAGCTCACATCTTAAAATATCATGTGTGGGCACCAGCGAGCAGTTATTTGTGGTAAGTGGTTACCAATGGACAGAGAGGTCGGCTGCCATAAACATCACAACTTTATTTTCCTTCTTTGTACTGCCATTCCCCAAATGTGCCAAATAAAACACGTTCTTCCAAACAGACCTGCTATTATTTTATGGCCTCACCATGCTGGGTTAGAAATTGCAGTGTCATGAAAACATCCCTTAAATAAATAATAAAACCTGATATTCCTAGGACAAGGTCTTTCATCTGGAAGGAGCCTGCACAGCCTCACAACCTCTCTCTGCCCCCTACTCCCTCGCACACCACTGCCATTGGGACAGGTAATGGCATTCAGCAATGCTGCTCCGTATTTAAGCCAGTAACAGTGGAGTCAGTACTGCTTAGCACTTAACAAGCAGTTGAAATGTGAGCAGAAAAAAAAATTCAATTATCCTCACTGGGAAGTTGGCCAAGAAGCTGAGGTAGAAACTTCAGAGGACTGCATGGGATCAGGGTCCTGTTGCAACATGGCTTTGAGGTGATGTTACCTCTACCACTTCAAGGCTCCCAGAGAATTGATGATTGTTGCCTTTAATGTTTAAAGTGCCCAAATCCTGGGGGATTTGTGAGTAGCCTTCCATCCACCAGGCCTACATGGTATCTGACACTACCTGAGCGTTGGTGCTCCATATGAGTTGAACATTACAAAGAGCACAAAGTAATTAAATTCTGGGAACGAAGTTACAAATTCCACTTGATTTCCATGCTGTCTGTCCATCTGCAAGAAGATCTTTTCCAGAGAACACACTGGCAGCCCATGGAAATGCACATTACAGATCTGCATTATTATTTGCATAGAATGGTAGGTGTGTTTTGCACACAAAAGGAAAATTACTTATTCCTACCCCACAGATATTACTGTCTAAATTGCGACAAAGCAAAGTAAAGAACACAAATGAAGGGTGGAAAAAAGAATATGAATCTCACGTCGTAAGAAATAATATCTACTTATGACAAACATACATGTGCTGCAAGTTCCAGAGTGAAAGGCAGGAGGGAGAGGAAAATCAGAAGCTTTCCAAAAAGAAAGCATGATCAGAAATTCACGGAGCTTTTCCAGGGGAGGAGAAGGGCTCTGCTGGACACAAGTTCAGATGAGTCAGGAAGACGATAAAGCAAATTCAGTGCCTGGTTACAAAAATTCTAACATTGCAGGCTAGACACAGCATTAGACATGAGACTCTGGAGCAGTCCGCAGCTCCATCCACGTGTAGGGTGGCTGGGAACTGTGCTCACAGCCAGCGGCATTCACCCAGATGGAAATCAGTGCACTGAGATCATGGTCCTGCAGGACTTTCATTTCTCTTAAAAATGGATGCAACATGGACGAGGATCACCTCCCTCATGGTAAATCCAGTCATTTTGGGTGTCGTTGGATTTCATTCGTTGTACAAATTGAAGTATACTGTTCTGAGAATGAAGTTAGTTAGCCATGGCATCACCCAGAACAAAAATCCATGCATTTAAATAAAGAGGAGCTACAAGAAAGAAGGGGACAGACTCCTTAGCAGGGTCTGTGGTGGGAAAGAGGGGAAATGGTTTCAGACTAAAAGAGGGGACATTTAGGTTAGATATAAGGAAGAAGTCCTTACAGTGTGGCACTGGAACAAGCTGCCCAGAGATGTGGTGTAAGCCCCATCCCTGGAGACATCCAAGCTCAGATTGGGCCAGGCTCTGAGCACCTGATGGAGCTGTGGGTGTCCTTGTTCATTAGAGGGATGTTGGACTAGATGACCTTTAAAAGTCCCTTCCAACTCTAAGGATTCTATGATTCTATGAAATTTCAGTGCTGGGCTGTGTGGAGCAGCGTCCCCTGGCAGCGGTGCTGAGGTGCTGCCTGCAGGCACGGCCCCAAGCCATGGCTGTGGCATCTGCCACATGTGAAATGCTTCTGAAGTTTGGATTTGGAAAAGGAAAGAAAATTTATGAATTTTAAAGAACTCCCCTCTAAATTAACTCTCATTTTAGGAAGTGTGTGGGTTTGGGTTTCTGATTGTTAAGCAAACAATTCTGTTTGGAGCAGCATGTCAGAGGGCTCCTTTCGGAAAGCGGCCTGGAATAAAGTGGGAAAGCTGCAGGGAGCACTCGTCTATATGGAGCAAGTGACCTGGAGATACAGGGTATAAGACTGTGCTTACCTAGTGCTTGTGCAGAGGAGCCAAAGCCTTTTAATTCCCTGTTCATAATTAGTGGTGGGAAAAAGTAAAGACGTTGAGACATTTAATTATCTAACTGTTCCTTCGGATTAGGCAGGCAGTAGGCACGGTGATGCCCTTAGTTCTCCAACAGATGGGATCTGCAAATCCACGCTCACATCTGATTATGGGTTCAAATCTGTGGGTGCAAAATTAAAGGCCAAATTCCAACCAATTTTTAAAAGCTGCCTTTCAAGTGGTGAAACAAGAGCCACCACCCATTCCCCAGCTGCCTGTGATTTATCTGGGCTGTAAGCTTGCCCAGCATCATTGGCAGGTAGAGAGGCCCTCCAGCCTGGTATTCGGGACTAGAGAGAATTAAGGGTACTTTTCCATGTAAAACGTGTTTGGGAAAGGAATGCCTTGAATTTTGATGATATTGGCCTGAGTCTCAGCTACATGGTGGTAAGGCAAAGCAGTGCTACTGCATTCCACTCGCAATGCTGAGGAGCAAGTACGAGCCACAAGTGAGCAGTAAAGGCAAGCAATTAAACAGCAGGGCTGCATTCCTCGCCCCTCCAGCAGCAAAACGGAGGATGATGCAGCGAATAGAGGAGGGTTGCAACAGTCCTAGGCAGAAGTTGAAGCATTTAAAAATCTCCTTCTGATTCTTCTTTGGCAGACCCACACAAAAGCTGTTTCCATCACACCAGGTGACCTCTGCAGGATCAGCGCCGTAGCGGATATTTTTGGTGGTGTTCTCCTATCCACCACGTTTTCCAAAGCCAGACCATGACAGTACCTAACAAATCATTCAACTTTTGAGCCACACATCCTGCTCCTAATTTTGAGCTCTGTGCAATTAGGAGCAGAAAGTCGCATGGCTTTTGCACAGCGTTCTGGGAAAGCTGGGCAGAGTGGAGAGCTGGCACAGGAGACACAGCTTTGGGCAGAAAGCTGCAAGGAGCTGCGCTCAGTGGTGTGCAGAGCTCAGACTTTCCATTCACAGATCCAGGCCTGAACACAAGTCTCAAATCCTCTCTTGCCATGCACAGAGCCACATGTTTGTTATTCTAGAGGGGGTGAAATAACAAAAGAGGTACTGGGATAAAAAAAGTACCTCCAACTCAGCAGCACATACACTGTCTCATCCATATAGATGGAGCTGGAGGAAGGTAGAAGCTCTCTAATCAACCCCCAGACTGCATTTCAAGTTTTAAAACGCGGGGAAGACCCAGAGGGACGTCTGTCCCAGCTCCACATAATTTCCTCATGAGTATCAGCAGCTCTGCTGCTCCACTCCCATTCCTCCCTGCTGGCACTCACTCCAGACAAATGCTGTCAGCTCACCTGCCCCCTTCACCCCTGGCACGTCGGGGAGACAATGCCAGAAAGCAAAACAGATAGGATTATTCATGCTGCCAAAAGGAGAGAGAGGTCTCTCATTTCTCTTCCAGCATCCATCAACTCCATTCCAGATGAGTTCCCCCACTGGCAACCTTCTGATGAAGGCCCTGCTGTGGTGGCTGTACACAAGTCCTGCTACATCCCTTCAGGCTGGCCCCACTCCATGTGAACCTGGCTCCTGCCCTACTCACTGTTCCAAGGAGAAGATCATGGAATCATAAAGGCTGGAAAAGACCGCTAAGATCATCAAGACCAACCCTAAGCACATAATGATGAGCACATGGCAGCCGTGTCAGGCTCTGTTTTTTGGAAAGTCTACTCTGTTTGGTAAGATCCACTCCTTTCCTGAGGACTGGCAGCTGTTTGAGACGCTTCTGAGAATCCTCAGGTAGCATTTGGCTGTGCAAATTGGAGACAGAACAACAAAAACAGACGCACCGCAGCCAACACAGACATTATGACTGGGGAGCAAAGAAGGGCTGGGCCACTCACTGCCCTTGTGGAAAGATTTTCCCATTTGTCCTATAAAGTGCTCTTCAACCCTCCGTCACCACTAAAGAATCTCCTCAATCCATTCATTCTAGAATCAAACTGTAATCTGAAATTGTTGCATTGCCACTTTAGGAAGAGTGAATGGTCTTCGAAGAGGAAGCTCCTTTAGAAGCTTTATCCTGTTTTTCAGTCATCAGTCATCAGTAGCTTTGGACAGTCCTTGGAATTCATCACCTTCATATCCTGTGTTTTGATAACATTTTTATTTTACACCAACCCTCCTTCAGCATTCCAGGTAGACACCTATCTGGGTGGGGATGCATCAGCAGGGCTGCGGTGTAGAAGGAGATGACAGAGGCTGCAGTGACGGGACCAAGTCTGGGCAAGGGAGGAATGAGGAAGAGGAGCTGTCCCTCTAAATCATCACTTCCGTGGGCAAGACTGACTTATCCCAGAAGCAGGCATCCAAAGATGCCTGCCGGCTCTTTGTCACATCCTGGTTGGCTCTGCACCATTCCACCCGCTCTCACCAACAAAAGCAAGCGTGTATCCTGGTGTCCCCATCTGAGTGGCATTGAGCTGGGCTTGTGAGCATGGCTGCTGATCCCACTGCCCATTGCCTTGATAGGAGTTGCAGCTCTGGTGGCATGGCAAATTACAAATACTCATTTTAAGCCCACTGGAGTGGGATGTTTCTCTCCTCTCCTTTTTTTCTGATTACTTGAAATGAACCTAAGAGCCAAGCTTCAAAATTAATCCCAGTTTCCAAATTACCTTTCATGTTTGCTGTTCCTACCATCAGTATTTTCTGTTATTCCCATAGATACAGTACCAGACAAACATACACAGTTCTTGCCCCGAAGAAATTATGGTACAGATCTGAGCTGTGACAACAAACAAGTGCTAACAGAGCAGGGATTGGAAGGAATGAGGTAATGAGCGGGTGGCTGCTCATGTCAGACACACGCGCTGCTCAATGGGTTTCTACTGAGAGATTAAATAACTTCTGTTTATTTAATTATTTAACTCAGAAGAATTTCTAGCAACCCTCACGGGACCTGGGACCGCAGGTTTGGTTCAGGTCTATTTCTAGCCTCTAAATTAAAAACAAAAACCAGATGGTGAGTTATTCTGTGGCTGCAACAGAAGCTGACAGCCCGTCCCATCCCCGTGCACCGCGAGCTGCAGGAAGGGAATGTTGCAATATGCAGTCTTCATTTCTAGCTGTGTTCTGCAGGTGTTGAGCCAGTGTCTCTGCACGTAAATGAAGCAGGCAGACACATCCCGCAGCCAGGGCTCTCCATCAGCCACTTTGCTTTTGAAGGTTACTCACAAAGGAAGAGGAAGAAGATTAAAGGGTACTGATAATGTACATCTCTGTGCTTCACCGATGTTAAAAACCTCATATTAAAGGCAAAAGCAGAACCTGTGTTGCCTGTAGAAAATGCAGGTTGAGTCTTTAGCATTTAAGAAACCAATATATTATCAAATCCTGCTTTGCTGTAACTGTTATCAGTAGAACCAAAGAAATGCTGGTGATAAAAGGTCTGACTGCAGAAATAAGTGTTTTATTTCAAAACAACTTCTTTATTTCAAAACAATTTCTTTTTAGCAAGAAATAAATCAGCTTAACACACAGGGAGCAGGACTGGACAGGGCTCTAGAGAGGAAATGGATACAACATCGTCCATAAGGAACAAGGGAAGTCTGGTCTACAGGGTTCCTTTATTGGCTGTGCAGTATCTCAGGTAACAAAACGTGGCGTCAAAATGACTTGTGAAATCAACAGCATCAGAGAAAATCAGTGCACTCTTCTGTTAAATAGACATTTTACACATATTTCACCTTGGCAGAGTGCAGACACCAGACACCCTTTTGGCCTCATGTTTTATTTGTAACCTCCGCATCCCAATTTATTGTGTCGAGCATTTGACAAGTGCTTCAGATGTGACATAAATCCCTACCCCACGCTGCACAGCTAGCAGACCTTTAGAAGACTTTGGAAACAACCCCCAGTGGCCAGCAGCACTTTCTGGGCCAAGCGGCAATGGCTGCGTACCACCCTGGGGTGATGCTCTCCATTTTGGCTTGTTTAGCACAAACCCTCGTAAGGAAATGAACGTCTTTTTGAATGAACTGTCCCTTCGAAACAACAAACTCTGCCAATCAGGTCTTCCCTGTAAAACGAGAGCAGCCTTTCTCCCTTGCAAATGGATAATGCCGTAGAAAGAACATCCCTGACTGTGCAAATGGAGAGAGCGCTCACAGCACAGAAGTGCTTTAAGGTATAAATACGACGATAGACACTTAAGTCCCCTAATGCTTTGCAGAATTTTTCCCCTTGCACTCGTGGCTGACCCGCCATGTGGGGCAGGTGGAGTTCTGCAGCTGGGGCTGCTCTGGTCCTGGATGTCACAGCACAATGCATCCACTCAAATGTTCACAGATGTTTTTTCTTAGCAGATAAAGGCCGAAATAAACCAAAGACTTGAGTAGATTCCATGGAATATTTTCTAGAGATGTTTATAGGGGAATGCAGGACAGTTTCTCCCCTTTGCCTTCCTCAGAGCGGTGCGTGGTACACAGGTTTTAACTCTCCCAAGCAAACAATGCTGCACAGTAACTAAAGCTGCACGTCCCTCCTCACCGCAGTGTGGAGTGAAAAGACATTTCATGCAGTTTGGGAACCATGAACTTCAGCAGGCACTCCCTTCCCTCCCAGCCTCTTGAATGCCTGCCAGGAAATAAACCCATCCTGTCTGTAGCAGCATGCATCTTTTGTTTGCCGTGATAGTTTTGAGGGGGGAACGTTAAACTTGCCTGAACAAAAAAATTAACATCTGGAGAGTCTCAGTTTTAAAATAGCAGGTAATGTGCTTGGCAAAGGACAAACCCGTGACAAAGAATTTAATAAGAGAGGGAGATGGGGTGGCTCACGGGACCTTACATTTCCAGCAGGGGTGTGAAATGGTGCTTACAAATGGCAAACAGAGGATTACTGCTAAATATTAATAACCCCTGCATCACACCACCATCCTCCTATTTACATATAAATTAAAATGACCGTTACTTTCCCGTTTGTGTCTTTTTCTCTGGAAACATCCTGGGAAAAAAGTTCATTAACGGAAAACTCGTACAAATTAAGAATCACGTGGAAATAGAGGACTGCATGTTTTAAAACGTGAATCCATGATTTGTGACCATTCAAATTTTATCAGGAAATCTTACAAGGGTTGCAGTTGTGTCACACAGACACGTGCCCTGCAGCCCCAGGGATGCCAAAGGGATGTGCCATGGCTGCATGCTGCCCTCCCCACCTCCTTCCAGAGAACAGGGACAGGATCTGTGGTGCTCTGAAGTACGTAGCATACCAGGGGCGATGTGTACGCACAGAACTTGGTAACACTTCATCTTGCTGTTTGTAGGTTAATCTGTGCAGACTGTATTACAAGAGAAAATCATATGCAGCAAGAGCCACCTATTGTATTGAATGAAAGTTGAAGTTGCTTCAGCACACCAAAAGATCGAGTATTTTTTTCCACAGTGTTCTCTTGCAGCTCTTACCAAATTTACATCCTGTTCCATTTGCCCGTGGATAGCATGCCCAGCAAATGGAAATTTGATTTCCAGGTTTCTGTTTTATAATTTCTCTGGACAACAACCTTGGTCTTTTTAGCCATAGATTGCCTGGGGCAGCCCAAGAAGGAAACAGGTCAGGTTCTTCCATCCAGAAAATTCCCTGCTAACTATGCCATAGAAGTACTTCTAGCAGCAACACCTTTTGCAGCTTCTTGCTTCTTTCAAATGCCAGATAAATTGGCACAGAGCTTGTGTATTTAAGAGCCTTGAAAACACCAGGGAGCTTAGAACATGCAGTAAAGACTGCTTAAAATCTATGGACCAAATTCATCCTGGCAGCAATTGGTGGAAGCCAAGAGGTTTCCTTGTTGGATCCATTTGGTTCCAGGTGCCTACAGTCATCGCCATGTGCCAAAAAGCATCAGATCTCCCAGGATCAGATCTCACCAGGTTGCTCACACAGTCTTTCAACAAGAAACTGATCCTCCATGCCCTTCACAAAGAAGCTATGAACTTCCAGAGGCCATCACTGCAGACCAACCCGCTGGGTGAAGGACAGGTTAGATGGAAGAAGTCACAGCCAAGACCAGCTGCTGACTTGCCAAAGCAAAAGATGAAAACTGCCTTTTCTCCCCCTCCCCTTTCACTGGTTGAAGAGAGGAATAAATTAAATTGGGCTACAAAAGTGCTCCTCAGCCTTGAAGACCATAGGGCAAGAGAAGGAACATATTCTGCCACCTGAAAAATCAAATTAAGTGAAATGCCAAAACCACAGGATTTGTTTACTACAGGAGCACTTATATTTCCAGACTTGAGAGCAGTTTCTCCACAACCTTGATTAAAATTACTCATCAAAACATTACACAGAATTAACTTCATTTCATACAGTGAACAATTATGGACTTTGGGTGGAGCGGAATGTATCCAGCATGTTATTAGTTAGTTTTTAGCAGAGGCATGCGGTAAAATTTCTTCTTTTTTTCCTGTCTTAGAGCTGGATGCCAATGTAGACTTACACCAAGAAAAGCAAAGGTGTGCGTCGATGAAGAGCTGGAAAGATTCAGCACTGCAGCAATGAGAAGCAGTGAAGCACAGTTTGTCAAGGAAAAATTTTATATCTTGCTCTTCTACAAACCAGCTGCAGGACAAAGCTAGCTAGAGGAAACAGGCTGTGTGCTGCATGGCCCAAAGAGCTTGCTCAAGTCAAACAGGTTTTTTTTGCAGTAACCATCTTGGATGTTACAGAGCCAAGATTCAACCACGCAAAGTCTCACACTGCGTCTTGACTTGAAGTCTTAACAGAGATAGGCTTTAAATGAACCATTCTATTGTCTGTTTATACATATGCATTACTATTGACACGGATAATGATTGAATTTGGAAAAAAAAATCTTTCAACTTTGATTAAGCTGATCAGTGTGTTCTCCATCACCTTTTCTGTGCTTAGCAAAATTAAAGGATTAGACTCCTCACGATGCCTTTTAGCATTTCTGTGTTAAAGAAAGCTTGGCAAGCTGCTTACAAAAGAGAGACATAGAAAACAGAACCAACACACGCTTGGTTGAGGCTGGGACCTAAGTTCTACTGTGATTTGTTTTAGTTACACAGCACCAGGGTAGGACTTAGTAAGCAACACTAATCCATAGCGGATTAACGTTTTACCTAAAGTGTAATGGTTTATCATCATAAATCCATCACAAAATTACAGCAATTATAAATTAAAATAATGATCTTCAAGAAAATAAACTTACTGCAGAAGGGGAAAAGTATTATTTTTTTCCTTCTACTTGGGCACACGGCTAAAAAAACCTCATGCTGACAAAGCATGTGAAGGACTTCACGTAGAACTCTTATCATAGCCAGCCCATGTTTGCTCAGCCTTTCAATCAAATGGGTTTTACTAAAGGATATTTGAACAAGAAAAGAACCCTTGAATCAGGCAGACACCGCGGATGAAAGACAATTTTGACAGAGCTCATACATGCAAGCTTAAAACAAAAGCATGAAACTCCTCCAGATTTAGAGTCAACATTATTCCTTTCATAGCGCTGGCTTTCAAATACGTTGTGAAAATATGTTGTCATAACAATACAGTGTGAATAGGCAAATCCATGTATTCCCAGTTGTTGTCCCAAGCAAACAAGAAAAACATTTCACACTTCACAGTTAATACAATGTCCATTTGTCCCAACACATGAAAGAGCTATTTAAAACAAATAAATGAAGAGATAACACCATTTTTATTAAAGTCTGGAATTTCTTAAAATATTTAATGTATTTTCACATTTTCCTTTTGCAACTGAAACTTTTCCACCACCTCCAGCCACACAATAGCATTGGAAAAGGCCAGAAAAGATGCAGAAAGGCAATGTGTCATGTGTTCCAGTTGCCTGTCATCAAATGAAAACGTAGGGAGCTGATTAAAAGCTGGTACACCCCAGGGTCTCTGCCCTACAGTGCTGAAACACTCGTCTGAAACATTTAAGGCCAGACTTTGTCCTAAGGTATCAATCTAGAAGTAGTTATTGATATATAGCTCTGTTGACATACTGGTCCCAACAGCAACAGCTTTAGCCCCTTCCTGTTGGGCATTCCCGGTGTATCTACCACCAGAACATCACCATAAGTGCCACCTAAAAAAGTAAGTTAGGGCTCCATGAGACAGCATGGCCACAAGGAACAATAAGGGCAGGAAGCAGGTCACTGGGTTTGAGCTGAGACCCTGGAAAGAGTGAGATCCTCCATCCCTGGGCACTGCTTAAGCCAGCCAGACACCAACGGGATGGGACTGAAGATCCCAGAACCAGCAAAGAGAGACAGAACTTGATTATGAAAATATACAAGCAAGCAAAATCAATATTGATAAAAAGTTTGGCCTGCCTGCATCAGGTCTTAATTTTTCTTCCATATTTGCTTGCTCAATGCATCCATTCTCTTCCTGGGATAACACTCTTACTTCACCGTTGGTTAATGTCACACTGAGTGCTGCAATCACCCAGCCTTCTCTCCTCCCCCAGCCATCCCGTAACACAGCACAACTCCATTACAGCGGGGGTTACACTATAGGCACAATTCTCCTCCAGGAGCTGGAGGGTTCTAGAGCCTCTGGGCCATCAGACTTGGTCATTAATCACCACACATTTACTACCTCACCAACTCCCAGCACCATTCCACTTTCCCATGGCATTCCTCTTCCCATGGCTGGCCCAGGAGGCTGATGTTTGCACAGGAAAAACATAGACTGAGCCTTGAGCCTACAGCTCAGGGTCTGAGCCAAAGAGCTTTCATGAGGGCTTAAGGTTTTGTCAGCTGAGCTGGTGGAAGTGTGGGAGCGTAGAGCTGTAAGAGTTGAGTGTTAGCATCACTGCCATCGTGATGGTCCAACACTTCTGCCCCAAACGTTCTGCATCCGATGGCTTTTCTATTTCTCCCAGCTGAGGCAAAAAAAAAAAAAGAGGAAATTCCCAGCCCTCTCCTCATGCCCCTCACTAACCCATCCATAGACCAACAGGCCTATGGACTGAAGCAAGGATGAGGCAGCAGCCGACGGGCCTCTACGTGTTAATTAAGCACAACTCAGCGAGGGCAGCTCAGCGACGGGCCGCTACGTGTTAATTAAGCCAAACTGGAGGGCAGCTCAGTGAGCTGCAATGGCGAGGTCCCGGCCCCTCGGCGGCAGTGGGTGAGCACGCTCAATGAAGACGCTGGGAGTTCTTAAGACATCTTTTGAAAGGGATTAAACAGACCCCACATTGGATTAGAAAGATGATGCCTGACACATTTAGTTTCCGTTACCTTTTGTGTACCCGCTCAGTGCACAGACCTGGACCAAACAGTGCATTGTAATGCAGATTTCCTTGAATCGATTTGGGATTTCACAGCATCCATAAGACCCTCACAGCTGGAAACCCTATTATTAAGCTATCTGCACATATCATGCAGTAAGCTATGCCTAAGGGCCATCTAGAGGATGCCGAGTTACAAGAAAGCAGAGGGGTCAGGGGTTTGTTGTGAGAAAAAGAAGAACTTTAATCTCAGGGTGCCAGCGAGCGGGGTGTGGGGAAGCACTGCTGCATTCCTCACTTTTCCCCATCCCTCCACCTACCCGAGTGCATTGTGGAGTAAATTAGAGAAATTCCCACACTGGAACGTCTGGTTAGAAAAAGTAACTTGCTCCCAGATAATCCACTTCAACTAAAAATGACAAAGAATAGATAAAACTGAACAGAACAGCCCAGTAAAATAGTGAAAATTAAGTTCCATTTGGTGAAAATACTTTAATGCAGCTCTTTCCTCTGGTGCAGGAAAAAGAAGGCTCAAACGAGGTCTCCAAGAGAAATGTCTGTAATAGCCCTCATCTACTTTCTCGAAGAGTCCCCTTTTTAAGGAAAGGGCTCAGGAAAGAACCACGCAACTCATTTATCTCACGCACACTAACGAGAAGGAACAATTCCTGCCCTCAGATCACGACCACAGAGTAATTTTGAGGGAGGTCTGCTATTTGAGCAGTGCCGTTCTCTTATTTTTACTGGCACCGAAGAGGCAATAGGTTGTGTGTGGAAGGGAAAAGCTTTGCTGCCTCTGAGAGAAGTGCCAGCACTCAGCTCCGACCGAGCAGCGACTCCTGCCACGCAGCCCCACTCCGCTCTGCCCAGCCAGGCAGCCAAGCCTGAGAAGAAGTAAACATGGCCATTTGGAAACCCTGAGCTCCAAGCCCACCCAGCAGCCCTTTCCCCAAGCCCCCAGTCCTGCAGAAATACAAACCGCATGGCAGATGCTCAAGTGCCTTTCTGCTGCATGTGCCAATGCAAACAAGCAAAGGGGAACCTATGGAGCCCTCCCTAAAAGTTTCACCTAACACAGGCAGGTCCTTCTGCACACCTAAAATGTTGAAAAAGCTTGCTTTTCAGACTCTATACTATTCTTGCCCTTGATTCAATTTAATGCTCCAAGACCAACCGGCAAGCAGCAATATTAGTTTAGCTCTAGGAAAAAAAAAATAAAGTGGAAGGGTTCATTTTCTCCACTCAGACTGCAAAGAGACATTGCCATAGACAAAGCCTTAAAAATAAAAGAGCAGAGAATGCTACAGGTATCCATCACCACTAATTGAATTCAATGGGAATTAGAGAAGTCCCTTCTTTAGAATACGCCCATCAAAACCTAAGCAAAATCTGACAGGCCAAAAAATCACAAATCTCAGTAGCTTTGTGAGAGACTCTCATCACATCTTCAGTGCAGATATGTATCCAGCTCCTTCATGTGCTGGTTCTGAGTGCCTTCACAGAGGCAGATAGAGCTACTTGATTTGAGGAACCACAAGGGCTACTTTGCTCTTGCTCTACTAAAAGCTCAAAATGAAAAGAACAAAAGTTGGGTGCAGTCTACCAGATAAACATAAATCTCTTCGATAAGTTGGGATTTGCATGTTAAGAAGCAAAACGTGCTGATTCTGATAACTCTTTGCTTCTGTTCAGTAGGATGCTAGTGAAAAATGTAAAGTTGAGAGCTAAAGAAGGGAAGAAAAGGTATTTCTTCTGAGCAGAAGGGTGAGCAGAGACCAGCAGACAGGTATTATTATAGATAGTAGTAGTAGATAGTATAGACTACTACAGATAGTAATATTACTATAGATAGTAGTATAGATAACAGTATTACTATAGATAGTAGTAGTAGATTACTATAGATAGCAGTAGTAGGTTACTATAGACTTCACAATCCGGACCAGGACTGGAAGAGGATGTAGCCACCAAAGATAGTTACGCTGCCTTACTATACCATAATAAAGTTTATGAAGTTTCCTTGATAATAAAGCACAATGCATTCATTTTATAATTGTTAGTAACATAGAACCCATTTAAGAATTTCCCTTTGATGTTTTTTTTCCCCTTTCTGGGTGACTGATCCTTATGAATTACTCTCCAACGACACTGCCCTCAAAATGAGGATTTTGTTTTTGAGACCATGGTACGTTGCAAATTAGCCCAGTGGAATTCACAAGGGCCTTATGAGGGGTGTCAGAAAAGAGAGCTATTGTACCTTCAATGATTTATGGCCATCTTTAAGACTGCACCTTGGTTGCACTTTGCTCAGGGAAACCGGTGGTAGCTGTGAATCAGACAGGGATGTTAGCAGAAACCAAAAAGCCAGGGTGGAGCATATTTTTCTGCCTTCAAAATCAAATCATGTCATGTGCATATGCGACGGCTTGTTTTACTTGCAATTGATTTGCAGGTACAGCAACACCATCTGGGACTGATAATAAGTAGCTTTTGAAGATAAGAAAACACACAAAGCAGACACTGCTGAGAGATACAATTCAGTTCCCTTGAAATGCTCAGTAGGAAGGACAAATTAACCATGTGATAACAACACCTGAACTCTAAACCACGTTTTCCACCAGTACCTGCAGGACCTTTAGCAAAAGAACGCAAAATAATTCACCCAGTATCTGAAAGATCATTTGGGAGATTAAGAGCAGAGGTAGGCTGAGGGTTCAGCAAGTAGGTCCCAACTCCCAGTGACAGTCGATGACACCACGTTCCCCTTCCAGTGTTTGGATGAATGGGGGGATTCAACTCAGTCTCCTCTGTAAGAAGTTTCTTCAGCGTCTCCGTAAGAAGCTTCATGCTGACCAAGTTGCCATCGGAGGGCCCTTTGTTTTACAGCCCCCAAAGCTGTGCTGGCAGCCCACGCTCCACAGCTTCGTGGAGCCATGCCATGAGAAAGAGGGGAGAGAGGTAAAATGAACAATGTCTGCCTGGGAGAAAGTCCAAGATTTATTTCTGACACTGGCCAAAGGCAGGAAGAAAATTATTGCTGGTGCCCAAATGGGCAGCGCTGTGGTGAAGCAGAGGGCTTTTGCCTTCAGAATGTACCAAAATAAGGAAACCACAGTGTCCAATACAAACTCCGGTTCACTTGTTTGGTGATACACACAAGCACTGGGCAGACCATAATGTTTATTCTATTTTCTCAAAAAAACAACCACTGACATCCATCTGAACCCTATTCTTTTTAAAATCCAACAACACAGTGGGAGAACCGCAGTCTTCACGGACCTGGGCAAGTTCTCCCAAACCAGCGGTTCGAGGAAGAATATTATTGCTTCTTCCAATGACAATCCAACAGAATACACCTATAAAAAAACAGAAAAAAAAAGTCACAGCCCATGCATTAGAAAGTAAGGAAACTTAGCTTATTGCCACTCTCCTCCTTGGAGGCACCAAGAAATACAAAGAAAGCTTTAGCCTGAATGGGCTCTCAAGTTCACAGAACATGTCATATGCACGTTGCTATTTTAGGGCTTCCTTCCCCCCCNTTTTTTTTCCTTTTTCTTTTTTTAATAAATTGCCCTGTGGGAAAAGCTGGCTGCAAGTCAACACCACAGAAACCTAATTTTAACTCCAATGAATACAACTATTTACAAGGCCTCCTTTCTGCAAAGGAAAAACCCTCCCATTGCTGGCAGTTTTGATGTGATATGAACACATATTTCTAAGACATTCAAATGGACTGGCTTAAAAAATACTTTTTTTTTTTTTACTCATGCATCTTTAATGCTCAAATTGTTCTTGGCAGCTCCCAGTAGAAGTACTGTCATTCAAAATAAGAGAATGACAGACATTAATATGGAAACATTCAAGCTTTGAACTGAGCTGGAACAACAATTATGCCATCCAATTTTATTGTGAAGATAACTGACCTCGGTCTCCATCCGCACACAGGATCCGAAAGACAAAGATAGAGAAAGGTGCTGAGGGAAAGAAACAGATGTATTTGGCCACGGCACATCACACAGCATCACAGCCCGTGTTGGAAACTGAAAATACCACAAGACGGGCATCGGGGGTATTCATATTAGGACACAACAGTGAAGCAAGTCTTTACTACAGGAAACACTAATGCTCCGAAAACACCGTGCTAACACATCAAGGAAACAGTCATCCAAAGGGGAACTTGACGTGGTACAATCTACACCACACTTTCCCTAAATGTAAATAAATTATATGAACATATGCTGCGTGTGCTGCTCCCAGATGCTGGAAGTGCAAAGACCAATAATGAAAACCAATGCCAGCAGTGAAAGTCTGTCGTTAAACACAACGCTCAGGGAGCGTGGAGGGGGAACAGCTTTAATGAAACGGGTCACGACAGTCTGAGTGAAGCTGACAGAAACAGGGAATGCGGGGCTGATGTCTCCAAGTCTTCTCAGCACAAAACCATGGTTAAAAATAAGAGCCACAACCCCTTGCAGACAATGAAATTGTGTTTTATTGCGCCTATAAAAACACACATTTTATTCTGAGATAATAAACAGGTGGTTGCATTATGTTCAGAAGCAAATGGGAACGGGCTATTTAGTACAGAGAGGAGATAGATTTGTACAGGAGAGACGTAGAACTGTTGGAGAACGTCCAGAGGAGGGCCACAAAAATGATCAATGGAATGGAACACCTCTACTATGAGGACAGGCTGAGAGAGCTGGGGCTGTCCAGTTTGGAGAAGAGAAGGCTGCAAGGTGACCTGATAGTGGCCTTTCAGTATCTAAAGGGGAGCTACAGGAAAGAAGGGGACAGATTCTTTCACAGGGTCTGTGGTGATAGAACAAGGGGAAATGGCTTCAAGCTCAGGGAGGGTAGATTTAGGTTGGATATAAGGAAAAAAATCTTACAGTCAGGGTGGTGAGACTAGAACAGGCTGCCCAGAGATGTGGTTGATGCCCCATCCCAGGAGACTTTCAAGGCGAGGCTGGATCAGGCCCTGGGCAAGCTGTCCCTGTTCACTGAAGGGGAGTTGGACCAGATGGCCATCAGAGGTCCCTTCTAAGAGGTCCCAAGTTGAGCACTTGCAAACATCCTGCCATGTTCGTGGTCCAAGTGACTGACAGCCACCTCACAAACCACAGCAAGGTAAACCATACGCAATTTTTTCCTCTGCATATGCATCTGCACGGGAGCAGATTTATTAACACAACAGAAATCTCTGTGAAAATCTGTATTTTGTTTCCAAGTTGCGGCACACACAGATTTGTCAGGACTTGGAAGCTGATTCAGGCACTGGCCTTGTCTAGACGAGACTATCGTAATTCCCTGACAAATGGCATTTTTTCCAGCTGCTTAAACAGTCTTCACAAATTGCTGTCTCCTCGTGCTTGCCTGCATCCAGGACAAACTTGAAAACACTTCTGTCCCTCTTCCTTTTTCTCACTGTGTAATCTTCTGGTTCGTAGACAGAGACTTAAAATTGCCACACAACAAACATGTGGGAGTAAATCACCAAGAGCCCTAATACTGAAAGCATTTTATCCTCAAGGAATGAAGCAGTGCCATTTCCCTTCAGGATGCTTCGTGTGCTTCAGCACATGACTGAGCATTTGCAGAGTCAGGGCCAGGATGGACACCTTGTGCATACTCTTCTATGCACACACACACAAAAGACATTTCTGAGCCATGACTCAACGAAGCTGTATTCCAGGCAGAGTGGTCACAGTGCCAGGCTTTCCCAGATTGTGCTATCTCAGCCGCCTCTCAGGACTCTGAATCATACCTCCCATCACTTCACAGATCAAGGTGTTCTTTCTCGGTGGTGAGGTACTGGAACAGGCTGCCCAGAGAGGCTGTGGATGCCCCATTCCTGCAGGCATTCAAGGCCAGGCTGGATGGGCTCCTGGGAAGTCTGATCTACTGGTTGGCAGCCCTACCCATGGCAGGGGGTTGGAACTAGATGACCTTCCCTTCCAACCCAAGCCGTTCTATGATCTCATGATTTACTCTCATATACTCAGCTCCAGTGAAATCTTCTCTGAATTTCTAGTTCCCTTTGAATCCATATTATCAGCCCAGGAAGAGGCTCCTGACTCTTATAAGATATGGCAAACTTTTTAAGCCAACACTTCTGGCTGAATTCTACATTGCTGCAAAGCTGGAGGGGGAAATCTCTACAAATCCCAGCACGATTTCTATACACTGGAAATGCAGTTATCTTTGTATTAGGAAAACCCTCCTGGTGACAAAAAGCAGAGCTTCATGCTGCAGCAGGTGTGTAGAACGGATACCAAAGACATCTAAGAAGGAGAGAGAGAAAAGGGGAGGAAGAGGAAAAACCAACGTAGAAGTATTCTCTTGAAATTTTGAGAGGTTTACATTTCCAGGACTGGAACCACAAAGGGATTGCAGACTTTTAATGAAAAATCAGCTTCAATTGTCTGTAAGATTTTATTATTAGAAACCCAGCCCTACAGCGACCTGAAGACTCATTTCCCCCCCCCCCCCCAGCCGTAGTTCTTAGTGCAGCTTGAATCTGACCTGATTCTTTTGTCAAACATTTCTTTATAACTGCCAAATAGCCTAAGCATATTTTTAAGGCAAGGGCATCAAACCCCTTGCAAAAACACTGCTCTGGTTCTGTCACCGCTGTAATTAATGCAGTTTATCTTCATATGGGAAGGAAGGGCATAAGCCCTGAGAGTGGTCAGAAAGCAGTCGTGTATCTCCTTTTTCTGCTGCTAAAAGGAGGTGCATGGAAAAAACGGAGTGTTTTAACATTTGCTCGCCTGCGTCAGCTCCTCTTCTCCTGCTCCCCCAGCCCACATCAGGACACTTCCATTCTGCTCTCAGTGCCCGGATATCTTGGCAGGTTTCCTGAGATACGCAGTTAACTATTTTCTGGGAAGGAGGATGGTAATTGGGGAGATATTCCCCTTTTGATGTGCAGGGCAATTAAATCCTCAGTGAATGGGAGAGAAAATGAAGCATTCGGTGTCACTTGAAAGAAAAGATGTGTAGTGCCATTTCTGCGCACCAGTGTGAAATACAGAGGGGCACAAGGGCAGAACAGAGCTCTTTATGTTGCAGCCGGAGCTGCCTGCAGATGGAACAGCACAACAGCCCATTCAGAAGGGAAACTATACAATAGGTCATGAGAAAAACCTGTTGCTCCTGATTAAGTTTGCAAATACTGTATCTGTAGGGATTCGGAGACGTGGCCATACCAGATGAACGGTCCCAACAGGAACTGAGGCGAGCAGCAATGGTACATCGCTCCCAGTTTGACCAAACAAGTATTCACCCGGTCATTCTCTCTTATTCCTTTGAACAAATTATCTAGGTACCAATTTTTCCATTTATTTGCTTAACTTTAAAGTAGTTATAAGAGTTAAAAGTATACGAAAGCAAACTACCTGCGGAATTCAGTCCACCTTCTGAAACTGCAGTACAAAGGATCAGAGGAATGGTAGCAGATCCCAATTCTTCATTAAACACTGCAGATAGGATTTAAGGTCTGTGTAAAGGCAGCTTTCTTATTAAATAGCGTGGAAATCCGGGGAAAAACACAGTGCTATTAGTTTTTACAGCGCGGATCTTTAGGTTGCTTCTCGAACTGTAAATGTATGGCATTGTAGGACAGATGAGAACCTTTGCAAAATATCAAAGGTCTGTAAACCAATATTATTCTACCTGCAAAGACGAGAGGCCAAATTCACACACAGGACATAGACAGTCTTTGGAAAGAAAAGTATGACTGCCGAGGAGACCTCATTTTGGCTTTTCTGATTTAAGCTCAATAAAGAAAAAGAAAAGTGAGAAAAATTTATTTTAAGAGTGCAAAAGCCATTAACTCCCAGCCACGGCATGCTAAGTCCTACTCTAAGCCATCAAATACTGCGTGAGCACAAGTGGATCGCAGTACAAGGTCAGATTCAAATTCAGCTGTACGCAGCCCCAGGTACCCACAAACACAGTCATCTGAATTCGCACGTGTAATGGGGATGTCAGGAAATGCATGCTATGGTAGCTGTCTTTTCTGAAACCCTAACAAAAACAGCAGCTCCAGCAGAAAGACTCGTGCCCTGCCAAGCTGACTTGCACTTTTTAAACTGTTCTTCCACTGTCGAAATGGCACCTGAGTGTATTTACAAGTCACATCAGAACAAAGGGCAGTGACTGCTGTGCCATCACCCTGAAACCAAAGGACAGCCAGCCAGCTGCTGCCCAGGAACAGCACAAAGTCAGCTACAGGCTGAGTACATCTGGGAATCAGCTATGGTGAAACGCGGGATGCGATAGCTGCGGAGGAGGAGAGCCGAGCCATAATGCTAGAGATGCAAGGCACGAAGAGGAAATACCACAGCCAGGCAGTTTCTGCTCACGCTGCAGAATGCTTTTCACTGGGGCCTGACGCTCGATGTCGAAACCAGGGGGAGATCTGTCACAGCGTGGAGTGGCAGTGAGGGGAGAGTCAAGAGCGCCAGGCACAAGAAGTGGCTTTGAGTCAACACAGAGCAAAAGGGCTAGCACAGAAAGAGCTGATTCACTGACAGAAAGAAGGAAAAAATTATTTGTTCAATCCTGTATGGATTGCAGAGCTTGGGCTTTTAAATGGACACTGGCACTCTTATTCCATGAAGTATTTACTTTTCCTGTCTAGCTCATTTTCTTCATTACCGAAGACCCTCGAAGTCTTACCTAAATCCAAGTGGGTTTACACTTTAACTCTCAACGTTAAACATCTTAAGAAGCCTCACCTGCTCTTCACTGCTTCTACACCTGACATGGGGCCATGAGCAAACGCGCGTCCAGAATGGCATGAAAAAATGGGGAAAGATGAGTCAATTACTTGATAAGTCACTTAATTATACAATTAGAATGAAATTCATCTCCCTCACTGCGTTTGGCTCAATGAATCACAATTCTCTATGAACACCTTGGGAAAAGCACCATTTTCTTTGCAGCGTTGCTGCTCTCATTCAGCCTGGGTATTAGCAGACAAAAACAACCAAGCGTTGCTTCCCAAAGCAGTTGCAATGAAACTCCTCCTGCTCTTCTGCAGAAACACAAGACAAATTAAAGTCACTGCAATTTGATTACTTTCACTCATACGTTATTGCGCAACAGAAATGCAACATTCAAAAACCTCATGGATGAACCATGTGTTTATGGAAAACAAACTGCCTACCATAATAGCATCTACAAAAAAGCACTGTGAGACTGATATTTTACGACGTGTCCTCTTCGTTTTGCATCTCCTTCCTTTCTTAAAATCGATCAGAAGTGGGTCAATATTCAGTGGACATTAAACACGAATTACAAGATCAACTTGCTATTCTGGATAGTATTTTATCCACCAATCTGTTTAAAAACAGCAGAAAAAAAAAATATTAATAGTGACCTCATTTTCTGCATCCAGAGTGACAAGATTTTTGGCCTGTGCCCTACAACCTGCCTACATTTTTCCTCTCAAGCATTGCCAAGGAGGTATTCATACCTTTCCAAAAATGACATCTTGGGCTTCTGGATATACTGTTTCATGCACTGGTTAAATAAAATTAAAAATCCAGCCTAAGAGAAATCAAAGAGATCACAGACATCTAGACATGCTATTCCATTACAAAAATTATTTGGAAGTGCTATGGTTTGATGCTATGGTTTCCTTCATTTAATTTAAAATTACCTCAGGAATGTTAATCATCTCCCAGCAGTAAATCCCCAATATGCCAAGCCAAAGGCTTTGTGCTGTAGTTGCAGTACCTACAGCGCCTTCTCCACAGTGACTGGGACCCGCAGGGATTAGGTGGTTTACCTACAGAAAGGCAAAAAGAGAGGGTAATTCCAACCGCTCTTTGAAGATCTCCATGTTTTATAATCAACCATAACCCCAAAAAGTGCTGCACAAACCTCTGGTCAGCGATAGCTCCTTACCCTGCCATGGATCCCCTCCTGCTGAAGATCACAGCTTTCTGAGGAGGGCACCTCACAGGGCCTGGATGCATGCTCACACAGCTGCTACGCTTCAGCCAAGGCATTACAGCCCCCCACACATGCTGTTAGCCCAGTACAAAGGCAAGTGATGAGAATTAGCAAAACATTCTTTCATTGCAGCTTACGTGAAGATGAGATGCATCTCTTTTGCAGAGGGAGCACACGCAAGGTCTGCTCCAAATCTGTGCTGACGCAGAGAAATCTGATTGTGCCCGAGCCCCAGCTCTCGTGTCAGCCAACACGCATGGTTTATGAACATGGAATTCTCCTGTACACATCTGTCACACATCTGAGGTGCGACAGAAAGAAATACGATAGCCAATGCTCTAACCAAGGAATCTCACATAAGGTTAACAAGAAAACAAGTTTGGACTTGACTGCATGGACTCAGGCTGCCAAACAACTTGAATTTTCAGAATAAAAACACTTGTGCAAGCACTGAGACTGACTTCAGAGCTTGCCATGAGGGAAAAGAGAAGAGAATGAAAGTCAACTTTCTTTTCTATCTCACTGGGAAGATGAGGCCAGGAGTGGATGGAGTGCCTTTGCCGGGCGGGATATTGTTCCTTTCACACATATCCCTTAGAAAAATCATGGAGAAAAAGGAGGGAAGCATACTTGCACTGCAGAGCAAAGCACTCTGTTGGTCTGTGTTTAATTTGGAAGAGAAAATGGAGTGCCAAATAGGAGTGGGATAATTTGTAGGACATGGGAATAAGCTGTTTCTTCAACAGAAGAGATTTCTGAGAGGAACTGTTCTAAGCTTGGAGAAATGCCTCCATGCTTCCACGGCAGCCAAGAGTCCAGGAGGAGCATTAATGGTGGTTGTTTGTGCAGAGCAGAGTGAGGGGCTGGAGACAAGGCTCAATGGCATGGAGGTGGAGCATGAATGTCATATTCCAGTAGGAAGAGCAGCATTAAAGTCCTAGAAAAGGCTATCCAGCCTTGCAGGAAGACATGGTTCTGCTTGGGGAAGTGATCTCCATTGCAGCTACGTGTTGAGAAAAGCCCCACAACCACTCTGCCCCATGCTACAATTCCTACATATCTCAGAGGATGGATCCATGCCTTGTGCTGAATGATCACAACAGCAAAACCATTCATTTTATGGAACCAGCCAAAATCCACCAAGAGCCACAAGAGGTAAAGTGAGAGAGCAGCTGTGCATACAGCCAGGCTTTTATTTGAAGGAATACTGCAGTACTTTCGGTATGTTAAGGAGCTGATGTCATGATGTAGATACAGCACTCAAACCTGAAGTGAGCCAGAGGGCTGATCCACTGGTCGAGCACAAAGGGAGGCCTTACAGCAGTCTTTCTGTATCAAAAGGGGGCCCGCAAGAATGCTGAGGAAGGACTCTTCATCAGGAGTGTAACAATAGAACAAGGGCTAATGGTTTTAAACTGAAAGAGGGTAGGTTGAGATCAGACATTAGGAAGAAATTCATCACAAGGAAGGCAGTGCGGCCCTGGCACTGCTGCCCAGAGCTGTGGTGCCCATTTCTGGATGTGCTCACATCCATGGATGGGGCCCTGGGCAGCCTGAGCTGGGAGGGCAGCCAGCCCATAGCAGGGGAGGGGCTGGGTGGGCTTAAGGTCCCTTCCAACCCAACCATGCTGTGATTCTAAGGCAAAACAAAAGGCAGTATGAGCAGTGCCAGCCCCACCAAACAGCATAGCCCAGATCACTTCCAAGAAGTCACTATAGCAGAAAGATACCTTGCATTTCTGGAAATACACTTAGTTGCATACCATGCTTCAGAATGGCCTCCAGCTTGTTGTGCCATTGTGGCTGTGCCTCACCTACAGGGAACACAAACCTCACTGACTTCCAGCTATCCAGCAGGGAAAAACTGCAGCACTGCTGAACTGGCTCGTGTTCATTTCTTCTGACCTCACAGTGAGAATAAATACATTGAACATCAAGAGGAGCCCAGGTATTAGTCTAAGCAGACCCCATATAATTACTAAAAATAGATGCTATGGAAAATCCTTGTGCTTTAAGCATCGCAGTTTTGGGCCAAATTCCAGAGGCTGTTACAACTGACAATGTGCACATTTGTTAAGCAGCATTGCAGGCCACATCCAGCCGAATGGGGACTCTAAAACTGTATGTTTTACTAATGAATTTCATGATAGCTGTGCCAAATCAGCTAGTTTATTTGGGCACATTCATGTAAATTGCACATTGAGTTGGAGCAGAAATAAAATTCTTCAACTTTCCAGAGCTGTGGAATAAAGGGGATGTGTGCTCTGGGTCGAGGAGCACATTGGGTATATTGAATGAGGGTCTTGAATGCTTTGAGGAAGGTTTATTATGGCTTGTTTAGGTCTCCGGCATTTTAGAGTGGATTCTGGGAGGTTTTGTTTGAGAAGAAAATATTATTCTCCTTCTTTTTTTTAATCAATCTGGAAAAAATGGTAGAAAATCATCTGTTCTCACTGGAAAACATGTTTGGAGTCAAGTGTTGGGTTCTACCAATTTAAGGACATGAGATGGGAAGGGCTGTTGCTCTGCCTGGCACTGCCTGCATCCCTCTCTAACAAAGCACCTTCCTCCCCACGACATGTAATTCCCACATCTACCATTGAGCATGCAGGGAAACTCACTGCTCCTCTTCCATGTGTATGAGACAGGAAAATCCAGTCGTGCTCGGATGAGTGGAGATCAGCAGGCACAACGCCTGCACTTACAGCATCGCTCCATTCCCTCCTAGGGACCTAAGCAATCAGCCAGAGAGAAAGCAGAAGTATTATTAGTTTGTGAGAGCAGTCAGCATTTCCAGCTGAAAACTTGTTTCTTAGGCACAGCGTAAGCAGGGAAGAAAATCTCATTTCATTCAGTTTGTCACTCTCCTTTGATTAAGTCTTAGTTTTCTCCACGTTTTCCCCCTCTTCGCCTCTCCTTCCCTCACCCCTCCATCTCTTCTCACAATTCCCAGATTGTGTTGCCAACAACAATGCCACAGCTGAAAGACCATTATGCAGATTCATGAATACATAATTCAAAACCAGGCCCCCACCAACAGTTGCTCTTACTTTTTAACCCCATTGTTGGCCGAGCGGCGACGTTCTGCTGCGACGGCAGCCGAGGGAACCACGACACACGCAGGTTTTCCCACAGCCTTTCGGCCCTGCTGCAGCCTAATCCCATTGAGAGCATTGATGCCCGCAGCACAATGCGGCATCCCCACCGCGGCCGGGGACGGCCACAGCTCGGCAGTGCCAGTGAATGCCCAGTGCAGTTTGGGTCTGGGTTTTGGGGTGAGATGAACCTCTAGGGCCCTGCCCAGCCTTAACGTGGGAACTGCTGTGTTCGGCTGAATGTGAGAAACTTTTATTCTTATAATATTTTTGGTATTATTGGGAATGGTTTTAAACTGAGACAAGGGATATTTAGGTTAGATAGTAGGAGGAAGTTTTTCACCCAGAGGGTGGTGACGCACTGGAACAGGTTGCCCAAGGAGGCTGTGGATGCCCCATCCCTGGAGGCATTCAAGGCCAGGCTGGATGTGGCTCTGGGCAGCCTGGTCTAATGGTTGGCAACCCTGCACATAGCAGGGGGATTGAAACCAGATGGTCATTGTGGTCCTTTTCAACCCAGGCCATTCTATGATTCTATGATACGATCCTATCGTTATTACTGTTATATTTCACAGTTACCGCACAACTTCGCCCCTTTTAACTGAGCCAATAAAAGCCTATTTCTGATTAGTTCCAGAGCAATTCAGCCCTCTTAGCAATTCACAGGTTTCCCCAGACAGCTCCTTTCTCCTCAGAAGACTGAAGAAGGCTCAGTCCAAGGGTAACTTTGGCACTCCAGTTGAGCCACACTAACGAGGTGCCTTTTGCCAATTTCCAGACAAAGGCAACTACAGACGCTGTTGGTGCTCTGCAAAGATCCCGCACAAGAGAACGGGATAAACCAACTCTTTAGCGAGTGGATTAATAGGTTGTGAAAAGCCTGTCTCAAAAATTCAGCACAAGCGTTTCCGATGGTCCACAGACAAATGAATGATGGGCCAATTTTTATTAAGTTTTGCACAAAGGTGAATTAGTGTCTTTCACTATGGCAACGGCAATAAAGGGATACAGAATGACTCAGAAATGTCCCGGCTGTCTGGGGAAATTGGTTGACATTCTGCGAGCCTATTAAACCAGGAAAGGGGTTCATTGTGTGCACTTCCCCCAGGTTGAGTGTGCCAGTCACATGAGCCACCACGGTCAGCTGCTGGCCGGGGACAGGACAAGAAGAGTAGGAAAAGGAGAGCTCAGATCCCCACATAATGGGGCTTTGGGGAAAAAAAAATCCCATTTGACTTCTCAATACATCATAGAGTCCTTAAGATTGGAAAAGACCACTAAGATCATCCAGTCCAACCCATCACCAGCAGGCCCACCAGATGGACTAGTCTTACCCTATAAAAATTCAGTGCCCTTTTCCAACCAATGATCATTATCATCTACAGATCTCAGAATCCCGAGACTTGGCTAGTGACACCAGAACTACCTAGATAGAAATGGCAACCTCATTAGTACTCTGAAAGGAGTAAACTGGCAATAACCACAAGAGACTGAACATTCTGGTCAGTGAATGCTGTAGTGCTAGGCCAGGCTCCCGTGTTCTGCTTTTGTCTTCACCGAAGAACTTTGCACCTGTGTAGCAAAATGCAGCCTTTATTCCCCCCGACTTTAAGGTTAAAATGCCATTAATTTGCCACAAGGACATGAAACTTAGCTCAGCCAGTTCCTCTTACTCAGCTTCTGCCCCATGTGTTTGTGATGTGCCCAGCCAGGCTGCACTGCACACAGCATCACAGCAGAGTATCACGACAGCTCCGGCTCTGTGGAGTCCTCTGCTACCAAATGAGGTTGGAAAACACTTCATCAAACAAACAAAAATCAACAGCAAGGAGTGACTAAGAAGGGGACAAAAAGCGTTCAAGGTCACAGCCCTATGGCATTGATCAATAAAAACAGAGAGTAATTTCCCCCCAAGGAGAAACGTTCTGTACCTTTTCATTTTATTTCTTTGGGAGTTGATAGGAGCTGAGGGAAAAGGCACTGGCTTCTCTTTTCAACCTCTTATTTACTCAAACCTAGTTGATGCTGTCTTAGCTCAGGCTTCATTACTGACTTACCTGACTTGAAATTCTTCCAGACACTTTGATAAATGGATCTGCTAAGTGGTCCAGCGTCACTTTTTCTTTCTATGGAGCTATCAACAGAAAACACTCCTAAAACACAGATCTCCCAAATATCGGGAAAGAACCCTTTCAGAATAGCAGCTGCACGCTGCATATGTGCTATGTTTACGGAAAGAGTAAACATGAAAAACAGACACATTTGGTTTTAATTCACTTTGAGTGACCCACGGAGCACTCCCTAGAGATGACAGTCAGGTCAGCCCATAAATTTTCCAATAAGTATGCGTTATTTTAGCTGTATGCCCTCTATTAAAAAGCCAAAAAGTTCTGTGGCTAAGTATTTCTGAGCAGACACCCAGGAAAAGCCCCAAACTCACACAGTTATGGACTCGTTCACCAGAGGGCAGCCACTGTACCAG
The DNA here is from genome assembly GCA_016647715.1 of Pavo muticus. NCBI lineage: Eukaryota > Metazoa > Chordata > Aves > Galliformes > Phasianidae > Pavo > Pavo muticus. The sequence continues at coordinate 256,747 of JACDJE010000443.1, forward strand.
CACATCCACAGCAGAGTCTTGCATAAAACCTGCTTCAGGAGACAGAAGGACCTCGTGTTGCAGGAGGTGGAGGCTCAGACACAACACACTGAATAATATCTTACTCTGAAAGGAGCCTCCCTGCAGCCAACAGATGAAATCATGGACTTAGGTGCTACTCAACACAGCTATCACAATTTGGTCCATGATTACAGCTTATCAGAGAACATTCCCAGTTCTTCCCTCCATCCAAGCTAAGAAATTTTGTCATTAAAGCGTGAATTTTCCTTTTATCAGTGTTCTTTATAGCAACAAAAATCTGGAAACTCCTGAAGCAGGTGCCAGAAATGTGGTCCTATTGATTACAGCCAAAGTGTTGTAAATTTCTAAGTCCCCAACAGCAAATTGCAATGCTGGACCACAGCACGGTGTCATGGCTCTCACGTTGTCCACCCCATCCACACATTCCTCCCGTGCTTGCCTTTCAGCATCTGTTCATGTGCTCTATGAGCCCAAGTACGGTGCCACAAGAGGTGCCCATTGCCAGCAGGTCGTGCTGTCCTCAGCTGGCTGCTGTTCTTGCTGGGTAACACTTAGATGTGTGGCGCTTCGCATTTGGCGTAATTCTGGTTCTGTTTGCCCTTCTGTCAATAATGGTGATTATTTCGCTTTTGTTTCAAAAGATGCTCAAGTGGTACCCAGTTCAAGTCCCTGCTTTGCTTTGAGATGTGAAAATGCCACCTTTGCTCTCAACAAAGAGGTAGCTGGAAGTGCAGGAGGACAGCCAACTTATCTTAATTCCCCAAACTCAAGCCAACTGCTCTCAGCAATATTCCACTGAGGAGGTGATATTGATGAAACTCAGCCAAATACAAGAGCAAAATTCCTTTTTTCAATTACATGTTTTTAACATCTCCAAAACACAGTCCCATCTTATGACAACATCTTGAATTAATTGAGCTACAGGCAATTCTCATTCTCTTTGCGTACTACGAAATGTAGGAAACACAGATGCTGTCTGTTTAAACTGTCAAACAAGTTTCCTGATGGTAGCTATCATGTCTGCTGCAGACTGTTGGTTTAGCAAATGTTGTGAATGCAAAGTTGGAACATGTGTGCAAAATATTCCAAGCTATAAACATCAGAATCATTAGAAGCTTCTTGAAGGGTTGTACCAATGTTATGAGAAGAGCTGTGGCTGCTCTGGCCATTTTGCTGAAGGGATTCAAGCTGACCTGACCACATCTATTGCAAAAAGCCTCATTACCCAAAACACAAAACCCTTACTTAAAATGGCAGGCAGGTTACAAAACTGGCTGGAGTGCAAAGCCTTCCATTCTCCTTTGTTCATAGTAACAGCAAAATAAATACTACAGCTAACTCGTGGCTTTTCCTGTTATTACACTCCTTTACAAAAACAAGGATTAACTCAGGAACAAAACAGCATCCAGACATCACCTTTCCACAATTACTTCTACAGGTAAAACGTCTGAGAAGTGTGGTAAGAAGATCTTTATGGTCTTCAGTTAAAAACCAAAGTCTTTAGCTTTGGTCACACACACCAAAGCTACCATCACAGGTTTGGAGAAGAAAAAAGAGAGACATGGCCATATGAGGGCTACCTGAAAATGCATAATTGTTCTACAATTAAGACAAACTCTTGAGCTTATGAATCCATGTTGCACCCCAGATTTAACCTTCAAAGGACTGCAGGTACTCAGTACTTTTGCTGCAGAACCTGATTATTCCTTGATCCAGAGAAGTTTCCTATTCAGAAAAAACAAGGTGCAAAGATAGGTAGGTGTTGCATTTGTAGCGTCACTATATGGTTCGGGAGGCTGTAACCATCATTTCCTATGAAATACACTAATAAACAATGGTACAGAGAGGTTTGAAAATGATTCCAGATGCTGGCCAGAACAGGAGCAGGAAAACCTCTTTGTTGTATCAGAATGAAACTTTTTATGAAGTATCCAACCATTAGAGCATAGCAGGAGTGACTGCAGGACCTCTGCTGAGGACAGACTGCTGGCTTCCCAAACAACCACATCATTTCTGCTCAATGCAGAGTATGAAGGAACGATTGCCCTCTGTGGAACCTGTTCAGAAGAGACCTCAGCCTGGCTGAAGGCCAGAGCATCAGCAGCAGATACCTATAACCTATCTCCTTCTGCAGCGTCAACTCCAGTGAGAAAAATAATGGAGCTAAAGGAGACCTGAGACCTAAATCCTCAGTAGACACATCCTCGTGTCAACACATAAAGGTTGGGGCATTTTCTAAAGTGAAGCAGCTTGGGTTTTAATGTGTTGAGGTGTGAGAAAACAGAACAGTCCTCTCTCATTAGCAAGAAAGGAGAGCGCTCCTTGCATCCAGCAAAGCTGGCCACAATGCTTTCATCCCTATTGCTGAAGCGTAACTTCAGGGATGTAACGTGTCTGGAGCGTGGGCACAGCATACAGCTGTAAAGTATATTTTACACATTTGATTTTCATGATCTTACTTTTAAGAAAAGTGCCCTCTAAAGTTCTCAGCAACTCTATAAGGGTATGAAGCCCTTCTGCACTCAGTTGACCAGATTTGACAGTAGCTTACCTGCCACACAACCGCAGCGTGATTCGAAACGATGGGATATTGAGAGGCTACCAAAAGCACTTTGAAGTGCCAGCAAATTGAAAAATAAGGTGCCCACGGGGAGAGTCATGACATTGTAAAGCTGCAGCTCTGAGACATTTTGGATCAATGTACAATGCGCTGTTCATAAGACTTAATGAAACAATTACAGCACTCCCGTTGATTGCCTTTGTTTTGTACCATAAATCAATAGATTATTAACTGTAAATGTCGATGTGTTCTTTGCTTCCTAAGAGGTCACTCTGCAAGGTAATAATGAAGAACACACCGCTTGACTAAATATGCTCTTGAATTGCTAGCTACAGATGAATGTATCAGTTTCTAAAGAGTCTACAGAAATAAAAGCAGCTTCTATGTGCAGAGGAAAAGCTGAGGACACTGGAAAAAAAAAAAGCAAAAAAAAGAAATTCAAACCAACAAAGGAGTTATGAATGGAAAAACCAACTCTTAAAACTAAAAAAACACCAACATGCATAGAAACTGTATTCCTGTTTGTACGTGGGAAGTTTACTTGAACAGCTTCACTCTTCTTGGTAGAGTGGGTTTCTGCTATGAGAGCTAAGATCATGTCAGGATCATCCACACTTGCCCATGAACATTGGAAGATTTAAAGAGTTACCACCTGAAGGAGGTATTGATTTGAAAGGAAAAGTGTTAGTAATGAGACCAGCAGGAGTTCACAACGTCCAAAGCTGGAGTTGAGTCAGTGGCAGACTGAGGTAACTGAAGACTGTATGCCACTTTAGTGAAAGAAAAGCGTTATTCAGTCCTAGCATCAAGATTGACTCCTGAATTTGCAGAAGGCTGCTTAGACTTTGGTCCTACTGAACTCCCTGGTGGGCTTCCCAATGGTGGCACTGATAATGATGCTGAGGGGTCTGAGTGACAGCTACGTACTCAATTTTACATGGGCCTCCAAATCTTGAGAGAGAGAGTAAATAACCAGGCCTGCTTTCCCAAACTCCAATGCTAACTCTTCTTCCTTGTCCGTGCGACTGCACCAAAGGCAGCTTCGAAAGGAGCGTTTGCATCTGGGATTGTATGGACTGCAAAAAGGTCGGGGATGAGGACGATCTCAGTTTGAGGACACATGCAAGCAGCTGTCACTGCTTAGTTTTCCAAGTTTCTGGGCACCAGAATAATTTATACGTATGAGGAATAATAAATAAAATTTGGAACTCTTTTTTTTCCTTTTCAACTGCTCTGTCTTTGCTTTAATCTTGAGCAATAGAGACGAGTATCATATTCACAAAACAAATGGGTTGCAGTGCCCTTGGCAGCGAAGAGAAGCATTGCAGTCTCCTGACCTCTAAGTTCACCGTGTTAATAGAAACCTTATTTTGGCAACATTTCATTCCCTGCATAGGTGAGAAAGAAATTCCGACATGAAAACAACTTAGGTTAAAAACAAGAGACATAAGGAGGAAAAAGAAAAATAAGGAAAATTTGCTCTGGCTTTCACAGTCAGCGCCCTGGAAACCTCGCCAAAACCTTGATGACAAAGAGATTAATTTGTGTGAATTTTGGGGCAGGTGTGAACTGAGCAGTAATCCCTTTCTAAAACATATATATATTAATATACATATATATATTACTGAAAGTCAGCTTCTGAAAAGAGAGGGCATTAGCAAGAGCACTGACAAGATATTATGAACTGAAAACACAGCTGCTGCGTTAGCTGTGGATGAGTGCAATACACATCTGTCCTGGCCCAGAAGATGTGAGCGTGCAATCACAAAACGGCAGGGCTGGAAGGCATCTCCAGAGAACACCAAGTCCAACCCTGCTAAAGCAGGCTCCCTGCAATGGCTCACACAGGTCAGCGTCCAGCTGGGTCTTGAATGTTTCCACTGAAGGAGACTCCACCACCTCCCTGGATAACCTGTTCCAGTGCTCCCTCACCCAAGCACACTTGGTTCATTGTTGGATAGCGTTTTTCACTTGAGAAGCACAGATTTAGATGGTGCAGTTCCACTGGGAAGTACAGAGCAGCTGTCAGAATGCATTCAGTAAACACTGTGAGAGGTATCATTAATGCTGCTACTGCACACAGCCTGAAACTACATATCATAGAACCATAGAATGGCCTGGATTGAAAAGGACCACAATGATCACCTAGTTCCAACCCCCTGCTATGTGCAGGGTCGCCAACCACCAGACCAGGCTGCCCAGAGCCACATCCAGCCTGGCCTTGAATGCCTGCAAGGATGGGGCATCCACAGCCTCCTTGGGCAACCTGTTCCAGTGTCACTACAACAGCATCCAAAGCACTCTGAGGGATGCAGCTCTGCCAGCTGGGCTCTCCTTATGTATTTCATGAATCTTTGTTTCAGCATATATATATATACGCACAGCATAACTTACCTAATAAATCTGACGTTCAAATACTTGGCTTGAAAATAACAACTAAAAGCTGTTATAAAAAACTGCTTCATTCGCCTTTGTCAGCCCCACCTGAATATTCTTTTTCCCTGATACGCCACAATTAGCACAGGGTAGAAAACAAAGCTCCAAATGAGTTAATAAAGAGATGCAGAAGGCTCAGGAGCTCAGACAGTGAATAACATCAGTTGGAACCTGCCCTCTGGTGGCTGCAGAGCCTTAGAGGAGACAAAAACTCTGGCTTCAGTGTTTTTTTATTTTTAACATGTCTTACTAAAACGTGGCTCTTCAGTCAGGAGGGCAGGACGAACTGAGTTTACTTGCAATAACAAGTATGAAAATCAGATGCCAGGCATTAGCAGCTTTCAAGGATAAGGATACCGGTCCCAGCAAGAAGTCCCTCTAAGGAACTGCTTATGGGAGCTGATAATGAAGTGCTATCACTGGGGATCAGGAGAAACAGTCCAAGTGCCATCAGTGGGAGACACAGCCATGTTGGTCCCCTGCCCCAGCCTGGAGGGGAGCAAAGGGAGGAGCAGCACAGCGCTCGTGTCCCATCCAACCACACTTTTCTGCTCCTTTGTAGGCATAGAGGGAGAATTTCAACCAAATTCATCCTTAAATTTGAGATTTGTGCCCAAAAAACCCTGGGACACTGCCCTTAGTGTTGCAACAAATTAACTCATAGGATTTCTTATTTAGGAATGCACATCACAACTACCACCTGGGTACCACGCTTTGTACCAGCAAGAGCTACCACACATCTGTACCCTGTAGACAATGGCTTTTGGCTTTACAATGCATTTCGCACTAGATCCATACTTCTGCAGTTCTATTCATTGATCTTCTGTTTACTAAGTACATGTATGCCCAGCCATTTAGTCATCAGGGGTTATTAAAAACTCTCATAAAAGGATGCATTTCCTATATTCAGCCTGGCTGCCACACTCACTTGGTTAGCAGCTACTGCTAAATTAGGTGGTGTCATCTCTACCATTTGTTCCTGCAGTGCCTTTTATCTCCCTAGCGTGACACAAAGCTGTCTCACAGATAAAGGCAAACCACGTGGCTACTTACCTGCCAGCCCTTCTCTGAACAGCAGCCACCTTCTGCTCCTCTTTGCCACCCAGGACCACCAGCAGCCAGCTCTGGGTGCTCCCCTCGCAGCACGTCCCAGCCGTGTCGCTCAGCTCCTCGCCGTGCCTCCCGAGGACTTGGAAAGCCTCCACTGCTTCAGCTCACTTAAGCAAACAAACTATTTGGCAAGTGGAAATGTAATCTGGCTTTTCTTTATGCTCGGCATGTGATGCTATAAGCACGAGGCTCTGAAGGTCCAGCTTTATAAACGTGGTGGGTACAAAATGTGGCTGCGGTGCTTCTGGAAAGCGATGATTGCCCTGCAGTGTGGTGATGGTCTGTCCTAAGAACTGTCTGCACCCTTCACAGTGCAGTCCTGCAATGGGACTGGGACCAACTGAGGGAGGAGAAACGTTAACGCATGGGAAGGCTTGGGTGGGAAGGAAAGACTGCGGAGAAGAGCACCTAACACATGTCTGAAGGATGATCTGGGATGAGCAGAATGAGGGAACTCAGGAATACACAGGCAGAGTGGGTCACCAGCTTCAAAAAGAGTGACAGGCAGAGAGGCCCATTGAGAAGTAACTGTTCCCAGGACTATGCAGGGACCTGTCAAGATGTTGTGCACTGGATCACTACATGCCTTGGCTCACCAAACTCTGAGCCATGGTGGCACTGGGCTTTGATGAAAGCCTAACTCAGGAACCCAGAGTTAGCTGGAATTCTGCCCCATCCAGAAGAAAAATGAATCAGTGTTTGGTCACCTTTGTGGAGAACAGCACACAGTTCCCATTTCTGGGCTGCTTATTTCAGCCCATTGGAAATGGCATATATACCTTAACTAAAGTCAGTAGCCCTATTTACTCTCCTTCTGTGAAAAGCCTACAGCTTTATTTTATTCTACTCAGAGAAAGAAACCAGAGCTTCTGTTTCAAGGCATACAGGTGAACTCCTAACTACACTGCCTAGATAGAAGTAAAATTCAGTTCTAAACTATGGGCAGACGTTTTGAATCGATTTGCACACCTTCTAATCACTGCTGCTCCTTGACTTCTCCAGTTTTGCTGCTCATTGGACACTTTTTCAACAACCAGGATAATTAATTGCTACGAAGTAAGATGGAAGTCACACCCCAAGCTGTTGATTATTTATAACAACTCACAGAGACTAGAAATAGCTTTATTTGCTATACTTACAAGTCAAACAGGTCTGCTGAACAGCAATTACAAACTCAACACGCGAGTTCTTCTGCATTCACTGGCAGGTGTTGATGCTGGAAATGCATAAGCTCCCCACTTATTTCCAATTAAAACAAAGCATGGTATTTTTTAAGCATTGGTCACAGCTCTGCATTTTCTTACCACCATTTTATGCTCATTAAGCAATAGATAACAGAAGAAGGCAACCTTACTTTAGGGATTAACTCTCACAAGCTAATTACACTAAAAAAAAAAAACCCTTATAAAGTATTTTGTACTAAATTAAATATCTTTAATAATTCTCAGTGAAATCTCATTAAATAAAATTGAAGTAGTGGTGAATTTTCAGCCCCACTGAAATCAATGCCAAAGCTTAGAGAGCTTCATCTTCAGGACTCCGCTCCACTTCTAAAATAGCCCTGGAAAATACTGTGCTAACTTCCTTCTAAAGCAACACCACCAAAGCACCTCAGATACCAGCATGCTGGATCAGACGAGCTCAATTTCTGAATTCATCTCAATTGTGACTCTTTTTAATTTTATCTCAGTAAGAATCAAAAGCCCATCTTGCTGCAGTTTCAGCGGAGGTCAGAAAGTGAAAGCACCATTTTGGAACTCACAGGAAATGGTCATTTACATTTTGTTGTCGCGCCAACGACAACTTCAAGTTGTACTCCATTCTCATTTCTACACATACCTCACTTTTCTTTAACTGTAGTCCCTAAAAGCTCCCGATGAGAAAAGAGGATCAAGGAAAAAAAAAGTCTGTTACATACGTGGAAGGCAAATCAGCAATAAATACTGGGCACAGAGGACAGAGCTCTACCAAGCTCTGGCTGTTAACGTAAGTCTGCTCCCTTGTAATTCGGAGAATCATAGAATGGCTTGGGTTGGAAGGGACGCCAAATATCATTGAACTCCAACCCCCTGCTGCATGCAGGGCTGCCAACCTCCATATCTAATACTGGACCAGGCTGCCCAGGGCCCCATCCAACCTGGCCTTGAACACCTCCAGGGATGGGGCATCCACAGCCTCTCTGGGCAGCTGTTCCAGCACCTCACCACTCTCTTGGTAAAGAACTTCCAGGTTCAGAAAGTCCTTCAGTAAATGAGTTTTATTACCTTTAAGATTTTGAAAGTCGTAGTGGATTTTCTTGTGCCTTTTGACTGACTTCATATCACACAAAAAGATTTTCATTTTGTTTCTAAGCTCTATGGGTATCACCACGTTTCAACACACAGTACAGGCAGACAATGTGACACCATTCCAACACTTCACCGAGTGGTCAGAGGTATTTTCCCCACAGTAAACAACTCCTTATAACGGCCATGAACAGCAGTTAGTGGTCTCGTAGCAGTAGGTTTAGATGAGATGTGGGCAGACACAGATCATACAGCACACAGAAACCTTGCTGTTCCAGATAACACACACACATCCAGGTACGAGGCTGGCAGAATTAACCAGTTCTGTTGCAAAGTGGCAGTAGATTGATACAATACATAGCAATTAACACGTTTTGAAGTTACTGATGAACCTGCACTCATCACCATGTAATACTGCAGTGACCAAACTGACATGGGAAAAAATAAACAACTCCCCAACACGCTTGACTCTAAACATTCCCGTGGCTGTTCCACATAAAAATCAATGATAAATGATACTGGCCAAGGGTTCAAAATTAAATGAAGCCCAAGACTGACACAAGACATAACCTTCAGAGATTAAAGTGGAATTTGATTTCCTTCTGGGGAAAAAGAAACACGTACCCATATATTCTTGAATAAGATTCTCCTTCTTCAAAGGTCAACAGGAAACTTCAGGTTGATTCAAGGTAAACAGTAGCTCCTGTCACCCAAGATAAGCAAATTACAAACACACTGGGATTGTTATAACATTGTAATGCGTTGCTGAAAAAAAAACCAAACTATTTCCCTTGAATGACTTGATATGGATGCAGTATACTAATGAAAGCATTAGTATATCAGTAATAAAGTGCTTGGATAACGCATCACATCTTTCTGTTTCCAAGAGAAATATTCAGCTGAAGATGTTAATAACCTGAGGGCCACTGTGGCATAAGCAGAACAGTCACAAAGAGCAAGGAGCAGGAGATGCAAGTCTCCCCATATGACTCTGCTGAAAAAAGGGCAACAGCCACCAGCAGTTGAGGTGGGTACCAGCAGTGGTACCTCACATTGTTTTCAGCATAGTTCTGAAATGTGCACTAAAGAGCTGTAAGCTGAATATCCCAAACTCCATTTCACATCAGTGATGTGCGTTAAAATAACCACTCTTTTTAGGTAAAGGATAAGGCTTAAAACAAACAACCAACAACAAAATACCTCACAGAACTCCGTGACACTTGGCTGCATCTCTTTGGTAAATGCATAGTGCAACTACTCTGCTTTGTCTCTGAAAGGGAAGGTTTTCCAAAGCGCTGCATCTCCTGCCACTGAGAATCAACTGTGATTCCATACTCAGTAGAAGCTCAGATGCTAACCTGCTATATTAAAACAACTGAAGAATGTGCAGAGAAAACAATTTCTTCCTGTTTTTAAATACATAGTTGAAATGTAATTAAACCATGCCAGGTTTCCAATTGGAAAGTAACGGCACATCCCAACTCTCTTGCAATAGTTTAGGAACATACAAACGTGAGTACAAATTTAATGGCAGCTTTATATAACAGATAGCCAAGCTGCTATTTGAAAACACTTGTAATTAAATTATCATTAACAGAGATTTAGCCAACCTTTGTCTGCAGAGAAAAACAGCTGTATTTCATTTTGCTTAGGTACTTAGGATTATTCAAAATGCAAAGAAAGGCAAGAACTATTTAATTAAAATGGACTGCAAGCACGTTTTTCTAAGCTTATATTGCTAAAGCCTTGCTGTACTGTCAAAAGTTTCATTGGAGTTGTCTTTAAACACAGTTCCATGTATTCACACAAGCCTAGTTATATACCTGTACTTCATACTGTTATTTAGTAGGCATACCAACACACAACTACATTACATCATCCAGTGGCAGTGCAATCAATGATGGTTGTGCCATCAAAATGTCATCTGATGGTTTCTCAACTTCTAAACAACAACATTCTTTCTGAACATGTCTGTCCAACCAAACTTGCATATTGCTGAACGCTGGCTTCATCGCTCGGCCCCTTCCTCCTCTTCTTATACACACTGTAAGGCATTATGGTTCTCTTGTGAAGTACTCTAACTCTGCCCAGTTCCTTAACGCCATCTTCATCAACTGCAAAGAGAATCAGAGGCAATAAAAATTAGTTACATATATTGTCCCTATGATCTTAATTTTTGCAATTAACTTCAATATGCACAATGGAAACTACCTGAAGTAATAAAACCAGCCCACAGATGAAAGCAGAGCTGATCTGCAGATCTGTTTTCTAGAATTATGGTTGAAAATATAGTTTGCAAAGTAATTGTATTTGTGATGTGTGAAAGAAATCATGCGTCACTCATTTCTAACGGCAACATATAGCATTACTGAAAGTATCCCTACTGCTTCACTTTAAAATTCACGCTCATTTAATATCCACTGGAGACCAATGCCAGAAGTGAAACTCTATCTGGGAAATAATTTCAAACACAACTGACCAGAAAAGTCTTCCTGTTGTCGCCATTCTGCACTTCATTGCTACACAACTTTACAAAACACACCAGCCTGAAGCACTCCCTTCCCCTAACAGGGCAAATGGGTAAAAAAACAGCACAACGCTCCATGCTTTTTGTGTCAGGTAAGCACGAGGTGATAAACTACCTTCCCAGGTTCACGCCCTGAGCCAACCCCTTTTCTTCCTCATTTATACCAGGATTTGAGTTTCCCCAGTAGAACGAGGCTGAACACATGCCCTTTGCTCAAGCCTGACACCAAGCTCTGCAGATGCAGGAACAGAGGCAGCAGTGCACACAGGAGCTCAGTGGGCTCAATGCACTCCTGAAGCCTTCAGGTGCATGCACCATTATTGAGTCTCATTAACCCAACCTACAGAACCCTTGAGACTTCACTTAACCATACATATAAGAGCACTGATGAACCAGTTAAAACTTTCTCGTTCTTATGATTTCAGATGACACTTATGAATCCAACTGATGCTACTGTTGCTAAATAATTTTAGATAGCTGCTATGTGTCAGAAAAATTGGATCCACAGTGCTAGAAAACTCTAAAGAAAATGAGAGAATGTGTCACACCACACCTGCCTGAAACAACTACAGGATAAATTTCTATAGAATCATAGAATGGTTTGGATGGAAGGGACCTTTAAGATCACCTTGTTCCAACCCCCTGCTATAGGCAGGGACACCTCCCACTAGCCCAGGTTGCTCACAGCCCCATCCAGGTCTTGAAAACTTCCAGGGATGGGGCATTCACAGCCTCTCTGGACAGCCTGTTCCAGTGTCTCACCACCTTCACAGTAAAGAATTTCTAAAGAAATTCATAATATTATTGCAAAATACTGGTACAAATCTTGAACTTTTCTGAACTTCAGATTCAAATAGCCATCATGTCAGTGTCAAACACAGAAGCTGAAATATGACTTTGAAAACAGAACTATGTAAATTCAGATAACAGCAGGAATACTAGAACATTGCCACCCAGGGGCATAACTCAAAAATCCCATTTTGTTTTGGCATCAGGACATCATTCTGACTGAAGAGACAGCACAGGTTAAATGTAACCACCCAGCTGGAAGTACTGCATCAACCTCTGCCCCACGTTACAATATTGTGTGTGTTCACGTTCAGGTTTAAACATTTCAGGCTTCCTTGACTGGACGAGGACAGCAACCACTGCACCAAGCTCCAGCCAACTCAACGTCAAACCAACCGCCGGGGAAATCGGAGGCTACTTAACAGGCAAAAACTGCCTTTATTTAGAAGGGAACAAAGAGAGGCAGAACTTTTACAGCAAGTTTCACAAATGAAAACAGACATAAAGCACAGAGGGTAAGGCACCAGCTCTGGGAAGCAAATTGGTCACCTAGTGCTGTCTTGCCTTAGTTTACATACCTGAAACTTACTGAAGACTGAGAAATAGAGTTCACCTGCTTTCCATATATAAGTATCCTTTGAACTCACCACAGGTAAGCTAAACAAACAGTCTGGAAGAATACAAAGAGATTTCTAAGGCAAAACTCTATTCAAATGTAACCCTTACTATAGAAAAGCTTAACGCTCCCATCTGGGTCTTCTTTCTGCTTCAGTAAAGACAAAGGAGGTCATTAAATGCTTTTTGTAGCAAGGCACTCTCAAGAAGGTACCCCTATTCATCCACAGTAACTCCCATTTTTCCAACGATTGCCTGAATTTAGTATGTGAAACTTAACGAAGTCTGTTTTACGAAGTTGGGAATGACTTCATTTCTTTTATCCGTGTTTTGATTCCTGACATAACAAGTACAGTGTATTCCTTAAAGCTTAACTAGGAAAAAAGCGGTTTGAAGGAAGAAAATGTGAGCGGTATTTGCTATGACTGCATTCTCCGCTAATTATGGCTGGCAATCGCTTTAGATAAAACACCAAAGTCAACAGCACTTCGCTGTAGCTCTCTCTCTTTGAAACCCATCAGGTTTCTGATGTGATGCCAATACCTTCCTGACATCCCAACAGGCTCCCTGCCCCACCACCTCTTCAGTCACATTCTCTGTCTTTCTCAAAGTTCACCGAGGAACAACGTGCAAGTTCAGCTCCTGGAGGTGACACAGCCGTAAAGTTATTTTAACTTCTTCAATTGGAAAGTTTATATTTACTGCACCTCTAGGCTGACTGTAAGTTTGTGTCCTGACCTGGATTTCTGCCAAGCTTTCATAAAGAACCTCCTGCCAAAAGCACTTTCAGAGCTGCTCACTGCTGATGTTCACTGCTTTTAAATAATTCTGAAGCCCGATACTCTGGATGAGTTCATCTTTTGGCTTGCAAGCGTTCCTGGCCCCAGCTTCAATTTCTTACAGTAACTAAAGCTACTGTACCTTGAATTCCCCTATAGCCTCACTGGCTCAGCTGAACTTCGTTCTTGTTGTTCAGCATATATTTTTACACACTTAGTCTACTTTTATTCATTACATCAAGCACAGTCGGTGCATTATCCTCCTTGGACTCAGACCCATGCTAGCACTAGCTCTATAGCTACATTAAACAGTTATTACTGCCCAGGTTCTAGCAAATGTGTTGAACGCTGCAGCCAAGTGCTTTGTGAAGCAGAGCTTGCCAGGCCATGCTGCAGGTCAAACCTTCTTGGGCTGTGGCACAGCTGTAGAGCACTACCTGCAGGCAGCAGAAGGCCCTCCCAGTAGTCAAGGAAACACCAAATATCTTGAAAAGTCACTGTTATACACTGCAGACTTCTTTGAAGTTAAAGACAGACAGATGTAAAGCACAACCTACATAAACTTTAGTTATTACCAAGTGTCTGTGTATCATCAGGAAAACTTTAAGCCCAGATACGTCTCGTCCTACAAACTTGTATTTGACTGGGTATATCTATATTTTTCTGCCAACGTTGATCCTTGATTCATTGACTGCATTTTGAAAGGAAGGACAGAGTCCTCAGTTGCCTAAATGCCTAAAAATTTACCTCGTTTAAGGGAATGTTTTTCCATTGATTCCAAACTTAAATGATAAAACAACCTTCTGCAAGAATAATTAAATAGATGTAACTTCATCCCATCTGAAAAGGAAATCTCTTGATGAAATGTTACGTGTCGGTGAATAATCTCAGGCACACAGTAAAGCTTCTCAAGAAGGTGAATAGGAACTTCTGCTGCCACAATACCAACCTGTAGTTTAATCAGCTTTCAGGTGCTTATGCTCTGGAGGCAGCATCAGGCAAGTAATCCCTTCACTCATAATCTAAGCCCAAGCAGAATGGATTTACGAGAATTAAATAGAAAATATAAATAGATTGGGCTCCAATATTGTTTTTGAAAAAAGAAATTAAAATTAAATACCTTCTGCTAAGCAGTACATAATAAAGTCTGCTTTATATTTAACACTGCGCCAGCTGACTTCTGACACCCATTCCTTATGTGACCAATGATGGGATACAAAAGTCTGAGCAAAAAAATGACCTTCTGCAAGTGGAAAAGTCACAATGAACTTTTAGTGGGGAAAATTCATGCAGGTGCCTGACAAGACTTCTTTAAATGTAACAAGCAGCAGAGGATTTCTTCTCTGAAAAACAACATATCAGACACTTTCCTACCTATCAGTAAAAGAATAAAAGGAGTGGTCTAAGGAATGAGTAGGTCATGTGCTGTCTTGGCAGATTTTGGCTGGATTTCTTGGTTCGCTATACACACAAATTCACCTTCATCAAAAGCATAGACACCTCACTTGGTGTAAAAGTCATCAAAAGAGAGATCCATTCTCTGCTCAATGTGCTATGGCAATGTTCATCTGTCTGAAAAACACTACAGGCTTGCAGAATGTTTTAAAACAGAAATGCTACGTCTAGCTTGCATGACCTTGTCACGATTCATCACCAAGTATTTTAAAACAAAGGACTCTAAAGGGAAAAAAACAATAACTTTTCAAATGCACAACTGAAATATAAGAAATATAAATTACTGGAAAGATAAACCACCCCAATCAGAAGTCTAATGTATTGATTTGAAACTCTTCTTACCCCTTTTAAACCACTGTTAACTTTTTCTCAACCAGCAAAGCATAGGAAATCATCCACAAAACCAAAGGAGCCAATATACAGGGAGAAGATGAGTAATGTAAGTGAACCCCAGAGGCATTCAAGGCCAGGCTGGATGTGGCTCTGGGCAGCCTGGTCTGGTGGTTGGCGACCCTGCACGTAGCAGGGGGTTGAAACCAGGTGATCATTGTGGTCCTTTTCAACCCAGGCCATTCTATGATTCTATGGTTATGTAAACCAGTATGTTGAAATGTGCTTTTTTGCATATTGCTTCTTTCATACTACTTTCGCACATTAAGACCAGTATGCCTTGGGGTATACAAATACCAACTCAGATGAAAATAAGAGTACAGTTAAAGTGAAACATGAAAAAAAAAAATCAGTTCCTAATTAAAACCAGGAAGCACAAGTCACAAAGCCAGTCCAGTCAGGATATTCTCCATCAGCCAACTCTTTGCTGTTCAGCTACTCTAACCAGAAAAAAAACCTTTTGAAATTGCTTTTCAAAAATAGAATGTTTCTAAGGGGAAAAACGTTCTTATCTAAATATTCTCAATGATTCTTACAAAGAAGCGACAGAAGAATGATAGTCTTAAAAGTAGAATGAGGGCAGCTCTTGAAGACACCTCACAAACAACAGCGTTTGGGCTTCGTGCCTGAACTCACACAACTGGTTTATGATCTGCAGTCCAGCTTTTAGAAGCAAGCAGACTAATCACTTGACGAACGCATTCAAAATCTGCTAACCCTGCTGTGCCATGCGGAAACAATAACTCATTGTGTTTTGACTCTTATTATTCTAGTAAAACATGAATAGGGGCCAATGGAAAACCTTTCCCGCGCGTACAGCAATTCATAGGTTTGCAGCCATAATTCACAGCAACCTGCTGAATCTTCTGCTTACCTGCAAATGCAATCCTTTAAATATATTGTCTATATTAGCAATGCTCAAAACCAAGCATGGCCCACTGTTCTGGGAACACTTGAGGAAGAGGCACATAAAACAGCACGCATAAAATCTAAGAGAATTTCTGAGCTCTCATAAAATTTCATTATTCTAACCTACTTCAGTTTATTATCCTGAAATATTATGACGGAGAGCTACCTACCAAATGGATAGATTTAAATGATAGTGATAATTCTCCAAGGACTTGCTTTTCAGGGATGCAATACAAACAAATCTAGTAGGAAGATGTTAGTTCAGTGACACTGAAACACCTTCCTTATAGCAACATCCAGTTTGTCCCCAAAGTCAAGATGCTAAAACTATGCAAAATGGAATATAATCCTAAAGATGTTATGTCAGCAGAGATATTATTTCACTTTTGGATGCTCTTCCAGAATACAAAATGAGCTACACAATTCTTTTGAAGTTGTATCTCTGAACACAACGCAATTCTCGACTGCTTCAGATCCAAGAAGTCAGAACATGAACTGACAATTATGAACATTAAGTGCATACCCAGTATGCTTCTGGGCTGTTTCAAATATCCCTTTTGGTCATGCAGGTAACTTTTAATTACGTATTATTGAAATGCACCATGCATACCGAGACTAGAAGCAGAACTGTGGAAGGTACAGAAAGCAGCTCAGGTACTGCTGGGAGAGGCACATTAACATGCAGTCGTGAACTGAAGTTAGAGAAGACTCAGGGATGAAGCTTAAAAAGAAAGACAAGCAATGGAAACAAACTGCTACACAGGCATCTTATATTAGGGGCAAATGAAACGTTTAATCATTCCTTATGCAAAATGTGAATAAATATTTTTCTTCAAAAATGCATACTGCCTCGTTACTGAGTCAAGTAGAAATTTAAAGCTACTAAGTGAACTGACATCTCAAACAGATTATTCCACCTATTTCCTGAATATATTTTGCAAAAGAATACATTCTTCAAGTTACTGCAGATTTTAAAGGCAAAAAAACTATGTAAGCTACATTTTCATTTCAACAGTTAGCTAAAATACTTTGTAAACCAGTACAATTGACCAAAAGAGCCAAATACCCAACTCCACTGTAAGCAGTAGTATTCTAACTATAAAACAACGCTGGTCAGTCTAAGTTCTGTATTGTGACCAGTGCCTGAAAGGCCAGAGTGACCTTAATGAGAGCAAATCATGACTGTCATGCTGTATGGGAACTGTTGAATCACGGCCTGAACCTCTGATTGACCACCTGAGGCAAGCACTGAGTCAGCCATGGGAGCACAGGTGAAAGCAATTCACCTGTGTGCCTGGAAGGGGTGGAGCCAGGCTCCACCTCTCCTAGACCCCATTTAAGGGCTGACTTCCATGAAGGAAGGATCTCTTCCTGGAGATTGCTCCTTCTGGAGTCTTGCGAGCCTACAACACCGGTGAGCACCTTTCCTCTCTGTTTGACTATTCTTACTAGCCTGGCTTCTCTATATACTGGTTAACTTTACAACCTGTTAACCTTACGACCTGTTAACCTTACACATGCCAATTATCCGAATTTCAGCAACTTCCAAGCATTGCAAATCTAGCTTACGTTTATGACGCATTAATGTGTTTTAGACTTCATTTTTAAGGTCAAATCAATCTTACAAGGGCTGACAACCAGGAACAGAGTTGTTGCCTCATTTCGTACATGTCTGAGTTATTCATTCTGCATTGCACAATAAAAAATTAGAAAACACACTGCATAGTATTAACAGGCCATCATGACTCTCTGGACTGTGAACTCGCTTCCATGGAGCTAAAAACTTGCTTGTGGCCGAGACAGAAATATTAGACCAATTACCGTAAATTTCAGCAATCCAGCATGTTGTTTTCTTCCAGTCTACTTTATAAATATTTTTCCATGTATTTGCTTTCCTCATATTTGTGCAAGAATAAAACATTCTGACAGCTTTATTTTTTTCTTCTGAAGCAAAATCTTCCCACGGGACTGACCCTGAGCCAGCTGATGACTGAGGACTTCAGACCTTCACGTGAAGGCTCCCCTTCCAGCTGCAGAGCTGACCATTTTCAACCAGACTTCCAAAGACTTTTAATCACAAGTTTTAATGACCTCCCAACACCCTCCAACAAAATGGAGTACTGAGCTGTCAAGCTTGCAACGACAGCAAAAGCAAAGGAATTAAGACAATACAAAAGATAGAATCACAGAATCATTCAGGCTGGAAAAGATCTCTAAGATCCCCAAGCCCAACCCCAGTCCAGCCCACCATGCTCGCTGCCCATGTCCCTCAGTGGCACATCTCTGTGGTTCTGGAACACCTCCAGGGATGGTGAACAGCTCCCTGGGCAGCTGTGCCACTGCATCACCACACTTTCTGAGAACAAATTTTTCCAAATATCCAACCTAAGCCTCCCCTTGTGCAACTGAAGGCCACTTCTTCTTGGCCTATTGCTGTTACTTGGGAGAAGAGGTTGACTCTCACCTCGCTTCAACCTCATCTCCTAGAGGAAGAGTTATAGGATTAAGCATTTGAGAATCACAGCTCCAAACAGGATGGGAACAGGAAAACTTTTGAAAAGGTGTAATTGTTAAAAACTTCTTATTAAAATGTTTGACTTGTATTGCAGTGAAAATGGCAGGGAGCGATAAGAGGACTTCTCAAAGAAAGGGCAAGGAAAGGTCCTCATTAAGCCTGCTTTCTCAACTGCTTGACAAAAGTCAAGCAGAGAACTACAAACACAAGCTTTTCCATGAAACAGGCAAAACTGAAGCAATTGGCAGCAGCTTATCAGCTAAGGAAATCAGATTCCAGCAATCAATTTACTGGCTAAATTAATTAAGACATGGAATCAATTACGTCCCCAGCAGCTCCATGTGCAAGGCCGGGATAACGGAACCACAGCACAAGCAAACACGCACACAACCAAGATTCATCATTTCTATGTATAGGCATGAAAAATAAGGATATGCTGGCAAAGTCCTCAAAAAGTACTTAATTTCAAAATACACTTGTCTATTACACAATCTTTATGATGGTAACTTTGGGTTAAAGCTTATTTTCACGAGTCGTGCTGGAAGTCAGATGATGGTGCTTCCTGAGGAGCGTTGGTTTACTCTATCAATGTCAGATGTAAGAACATTTAGCATAACATTAAACACTGACTTTTAAACAAATATTTACCAAACTTTGAGATTTGCTGACAACACTAAATGGAGTTTGTAGTGTGATTGCACTTCAAATTATAATTTGAAGTCCTTTCTTTCTTGGCAATTGTTTTGTGGTACTCCAGAGCTGATGACTCACTCTAACTTCCAATGCTTAGTCCAGTTCATGCACTGCTTCTGATGCGTAAATGGTTCTGAACCATTTTCAAAGCTGTAGTGCCAGCTGTTTAGTACCACAAATTAACCAAGCAAATAAAGTTCGTTACCTTTTTATTACAGAATCACTGGAGTATTTGAGTGTATTTTTGCATACTAGACCAAAATCCCATGCCAATCGTCGCAATTTAATCCAAGTATAATAAAAAACAAGTGGAAATTTGCCTGGCTACACGTTATTGGCACTGTCTACACTGCCTATTGCTGTTATAAGAAAGTGAAGAGTTATTATTGGGAATAATTTAGTTATTAATCTAAGAGAATTTACTAGAATGTTTTCAAAACTCTCTGCACCATAACTTTAACAGATGATGTTTTGAGGAGACCAGCAATTTCTCCTGAAATCAGATGGCGGCACAGTTCTAAACAACTGGCTTAAAGCTTTCCATCTGCGATATCTTTGTGACCACATTTTCATAACCTCAAGAACTTTAATGCACTGATCTGCTTGCTCATTAACCTGTACTACACGATGCTTACGAACATTAATGCATACTGGCATTTGTATTAATTTGGCTCATCAGATTTAAACATGTGACACTACTCTGATACATTACTTTATCAATGACTTAAGTCATCAGAAGTGAACAACCAGCAAAAAAATACTCCATGTTCATAGATGTAATAAATGCAAAATATGCTTGAAATAAGTCGTTTTTATTAGCAAAGAATAGTAGCTAAACAGTAAATGTTGGCACTGGAAACCAAGGTTATTGAATCACAGAATCACCAAGGTTGGAAAAGACCTATAAGGATCGCCCAGTCAACCATCCACTGATCACCAATAGTTCTCACTAAACCATGTCCCTCAACACAATATCCAAGCATTCTCTGAACACCTCGGTGACTCCACCACCTCCCTGGGCAGCCCATTCCAGTGCCTGACCACTCTTTCAGAGTAGTAGTATTTCCTAACGTCCAGCCTGAACCTTCCCTGGTGCAGCTTGAAGCCATTCCCTCTAGTCCTATCACTGTCACACGAGAGAAGAGGCCGACCCCCAGCTCACTACAACCTCCCTTCAGGTAATTATAGAGAGCAATAACGTCTCCCCTGAGCCTCCTCTTCTCCAGACTGAACAATCCCAGCTCCTTCAGCTGCTCCTCATAAGGCCTGTGCTCCAGACCCCTCACCAGCTTTGTTGCCCTTCTTTGAACATGCTCCAGGGCAATATACATAAAGTAGTTGCAATAGATTATTTTCTAGTGAAAACATTATGTATACAAATACATATTTAAAATAAATAGACTTCTGTATAACTGCCCAAACCTTCAGATTTCTGGGTAAGAGTTTTAAGTTTTATTTCCTAATGACCTAATAACCCCCAGTTCCTTTCAAGAAGCATTAACATGCATGATCAAGAGGATCGGGATTCTGAAGTTATTAAATATTTGGAATGTTGTTTGCCTTTTACTGCTCTAACTTATTACATGCAACAGAACAATGCAACAAATCTATTAAAACTTCAATTTTGTACATAGCAAAGAAAATGGAGGTAACAGTTCTGCAATATGTGGGAAAGATCTACCACAAAAACTTGAGTTGTTTCTCCGCTTCTTTACACCATCTTTTAGCACCCATGGTGTTTGGTGTTAGACTATACTCTCTGGAGCAGAATGCCTTCTGTCCATGAATTTGCAAAGCCTACACATAGGAGTCTATGTCTCTGCCACCTGTGTGTTTCAACACTAAAAAAGGGACTTCAGTTTTAATGGACATATTACATTTGCATTTTGATTTTGTTCTATCATTAGTTATACAGGACACTGAACAGATGTGTACTAGCAATAACAATTATTAATATCAGTAAGCAAACCTGTCAAGATAAAAAAAAATCATTTTTGATCTGCACTACTCATGGACTTTGCTCCAAGTATTGGACACTGAAGGTGGGAAGCAGATTACAACTGAGACTTCTATGGGCCATGTCCATCGACCCTGACCAATCACAGAATGGCCCGGGTTGGAAGGGACCACAAGGATCATGAATCTCCAATCCCCCTGCCAGGCAGGGCTACCAACCTCCCCATTTAATACTAGACCAGGCTGCCCAGGGCCCCATCCAACCTGGCCTCGAACACCTCCAGGGACGGGGCATCCACAGCCTCTTTGGGCAGCTGTTCCAGCACCTCACCACTCTTAGTAAAGAACTTCCCCCTGACATCCAACCTAAATCTTCCCTCCCTCAACTTAAAACCATTTCCCCTTGTGCTGCTGTTATCTACCCCCTCAAAGAGTTGACTCCCCTCCTGTTTATAGGCTCCCTTGAGGTACTGAAAGGCTGCAGTGAGGTCACCCTGCAGCCTTCTTTTCTCCAGGCTGAACAAGCCCAGCTCCCTCAGCCTGTCTTCATAGCCTTTCACTTGTGTGAAAAAATAGAGCAAAAAACAAGCCACCCTGCTTACAGTGGTTTGCACACACACCCCCCAAGTTACACGACACGCTGAAGGCTTTGAAACGACTACATTACACCAAGACTGCATCTATCCTTATCTGGAGTTGCTTCTTGAAGGTGTTGACAGTCCAGCGGTGATAGGAAGAAAGATTGGCCGTTTCCCACTAATCTAATTACCACCCCCAAAGCAGATTATCATGAAGACTTTACTTCACAAAAACTATTTTCACAGTCTTGTCTCAGGCGCAGCAAACCGAAATTCTCAACAGATGTTTGAAAGGAGGATGTCAGTGGGTTAGGTTCAGAAAAATGGGAAGCAAAAGGATAGAAGTACGTTGAGATACCAAGTAAATTATTTATAATACTTTTCATACCGTACTTATTCCACAGGCATAACTGCTAGTGAAAGTACCAATGACATAAAACCCTGAAGACCAGTTCTGCACAGAGGTAGTGGACTAGCATGAAAGGCTGACCATGGCCACAAATATTTTAGCACCACGCTATCACGTGGCTGAATTCTGGACGCTAGTTTCAATGTACTGTCCAAGTCACAGACAAGTACTTTCCTGCAGAGTAATCTTTAATTCATTTCTACTTTCTTCTGTACAACTCCATCAGCATTGGCAGCTCCGTTACGTATATATTTCATCCTTACAAAGTAGGAGCACATGGCCTGTACATCACCTCAAGAAAATGCAGTTTAGCATAGCCTCTATTTTCAGAGCTCATCACTATCCAAACCCTCAGTTACTGCCCTACCTCACTAACTGCTGATTTATTTGTATGTAAATGACTGGTTGCTGCTTAAGAAACACATCAGAACATTAATGAACCTCTTTCATTTGTAAGATGATGCCAGACAACAGAAATGAAAAAATCTGTTAAGCATAAGGCTTGTGTAATCTAGGTAAAATTGGTAATTTAGAAAAGCAAGAACATTTGACAAAGGTATGACCTTTTAACCACGAATGTTGTTTCAGCATTGCAGTTGTTTTTTCCCCTAAAGTCACTGGTGTTTTCCAATACAAGCTAGGAACTGCACATGAAGAGGCTACCAGCATAGTTCATTAAAATATAAAATCTGAGAGTTTGCTGGCACAACTCATCATTTTCTCTGCATGACTGGAGTGTTCTTGGGTTAAGTAAGGCTGAATCTCAGCACACTGGCCAGAAGTCAAGAGCTGGATCTACTTCAGCTGTTGGGCACCCATGATTTGCCACCCTAAGTAATAAAAAGGTGAGTTATTACAGTGCCCGTGATTGCTTTATTCAGTTATTAACTGCTAGACACTTTTCTAGACTCATCTCTGAGGTACAAAGAGTTAACAACTTTGTTCAGTTTGCCTCTCCTCTCTTTGTTCTCCAACTGTTAACAAAAGTATTAGACGTCAGACAAGGGCATGGAAAACAATACTTCAAAACCATTTGAAAATGTTGAAGCACGGGACAACCAAATAATATAAAACAGGCACAATCCTCTGTAAATAACGATGAATATTTCCTGATACTTCAGAAAATTACTACTATTTTTTGTGAATATCTCAGGCTTTTTTCAGAAAAGGAAACAAATACCTGATGATAGCAAAGAGCTCTGCGGGGTAATGGGCATGAATACTCAGCAACCCTTCTCCCATCGCAGAGACTTGGCAGGTCACAGCGTGCAGCACTCCCTCCTGAAGTAGCACTTTCATAACCTGCACCTAGCACCTTTATTAGCTATCTCTTTTTTTTTATGGGAGGGAAAAGGAGTTTGAAAATTGCCAAATACGATGAACAAACTGGTGTGAGGTAATGTTTCAGAAATCTTCTGGCATTACGGACCATGTTAAAAGATGACCATTTGCAGTGACTGTTTTTATCACCTCGGGCAACAGTGCAAGCCACACCATTCCTCCCAGTTGTGTACTAGGTCTGGTTATCGCCCTCAGTTTGTAAGTAGGAAGTCCCACTGCTGATAAAACATGACCTACTGAACTGACATAACTGAGGGCTGTGTTACAGAAAGCTATTCACGAGGAATAAAGCACATCATCGTTTCTATTGCTCATTTTGTAATTTGCTGTAACTTAATTAAACTCATATTGCTGACTATTGTGGAGAGGAAAAAAAGGAGGAGGAAACTGATTCTGCTGTTGAGAAATAGCTTCCTTAAAGCTAGCAGAACTTTAAACCTCAAATGGCTATAAGCTCTCAGCAGGCCTAATACACTTCAACACGTAGCTATGTTTTAATTTCCTTTAACCACGGGATGTAAGTCACAGCTCCAGTAATGCCTGGAGTAAGATATTTTGTGCTGATAACGATGCGATGTTTTACACCCTGCAGTTTCCAAAAGCATGGTATTCCACAGGAATTTCACAGAATTGAGATGATGCCCCTTTGCTTGCATGGGGTTAACATCGTCAAGGGCAGAGTAATTTAGTTGTCAGTCCTGGCCTTCAATGAATACACTTCTTTTCCTTCTGCATAACAAAGATATCTTTACTACCACCAGCCTCCAAAACCGTTCCTCATTTTACCTCTCATTTTTTTTTCCTATTTCCTTTCACCAATCTAATGACATATCTGGTTGATGAGGATGTACCTTAAACATACAGCTTTCCAATGGTTGTAATTTTTTTTTGTTTCCAAAGTACATCCAACCATATTCCCAAGGCTATTTCCCACCACACCTCATGGCTACCTG
Source organism: Pavo muticus (assembly GCA_016647715.1). Taxonomy (NCBI): domain Eukaryota; kingdom Metazoa; phylum Chordata; class Aves; order Galliformes; family Phasianidae; genus Pavo; species Pavo muticus. Next base: position 281,068 of record JACDJE010000443.1, read on the forward strand.
CAGTCATTCTCTATTTGTACAGCACACCCCATATAAGTTCTATTCAAACTTTTAAATCAGTATCTATGTCTAGCAGTGTATCTGACCTGATTTTTGACCATTCAATGCAAATCAATAAGTAATTATTTTACAGAATTTATGTTCCATATAATTCAAGATGCTTAAGGAGTTTCTACTGTTGTATTCTTCACAATTTCAGCTAGATTGAAAAGCTAAATTAGCAGTTTGTTTCTTTACATCTGATGCCTTTACGCTTCACTTTCCTGCACTGATCCTAACTTTGCCTCTTTATGTGCTCATCAGACTAGAATCTAAGGAAGGAATAAATATTTGTTTTTGTTCACAAAATAGCATACAAAATTACCTGACAAACACCAAAATATGTCAATTCTGAGCTACATACTACCTGTAAAACAGAATGGATTTAAAACTTGTGTTGCATACGTTCAGAGATAAAACAATCTACTTGCTAACGCTTGCGGGAGGAGCTGTGAATTTCAGACTTTCTTCCCCCTTAAGGGCAACATTTCTGTAAGTTTTCAGAAGCAAACAACACCAATATGCAGTAAATATGAGAGAGACAATTTACATCATTTATCGTTACTTGTGACCTTACCTGCTTTTGCATCCTGGTTGAAACGAGAGTATTTGGACAGCTCAAGCAGTGGGAGACATTGCTCAATGGGGGTCCAAACGTATGTCTCCGGACACAGCAAGTCAGAGGGTCTATACTGACCCTAGAAGGAAGGAAGGAAAGGAGAAAAAGAAGAGTCAGATCAGTTGCACAAGTACAGTCTGGCTACACATTTCCAGACTTTCCTATGAGCAAAGAATAGTTTTAATCTAACCTAAACAAACTGAGTAAGAAACAGCTTCACTGTAAGCACAAGCTTACTCCTTTAGTAATTCCTGCATTAGCCCAGGAATACAGACTTAACCTTGGCACTTGAAAAAAAATAAAATTAACACAGTATGTTTTATGTTATCCAAGATGAACTCGAGAAATTTTGGCTCTCCTTACTGAAACTCTGTGTTTAAGTTATCCTCTAGTGATCTGTTGAGCTGGTGCTGACACTAAAAAACTCAGCACCTCAGAAAGCAGCTTGTCTCGAATGTTCTTCATTCTAGCAAAGTAATGGTGACAAAAAAAACCCTTTTTAATAGAAAAAGAACACTTCACAGGAAGCAGGATTTTATTTTTACTGCGTTAGTGATAAAGCATTTTGTTCATTGCCAATTAAACAGCCATACTGTCTTTTCAATGCGCTGAGCTTTTCCTGGAATAGCTTACAGGTAATCATTATGAAATTCTACTATTTTATTTGATTTATTTAAAAGATATTCTTTGCAGACATTCCCACTGAACAGTGATATTTATTGTCCCTTCTGCTACACAGAAAATCACCACCTCAGCAATAATAACCTAACCAAATCTTTTTTATTATTATTTAAAATAAGATTATTCATTGGCCTATAACTTAAAACAAAGATCCATCTCTGAGCCATGATTCATTTAACCCATTTACTGTCAGTCCCCATAACCATACGGTAGTAGTATTTAATTAATTTTCAAACTGGAAATTCACTACGTATGTCAGCTTGGAAAAACAGATATACAGTAAATAGACTGCAAACATCTAAGGATTTCATCATGCTGCCCTCGATGCAATTAGTTATTCTTCATTTGAATTAAATAGGTAATGATGACGATGAGTTTGGGAAGAAAAATTCACATTTTTGCCAAGTACTAAAGACTAATAGTTGATTTTTTCAACATCAGTGAATATAATCCTATAAAGTCACATTCACAAGCTCTGCTGTTCTTTTGTAGATGCACCCCAGTGCAACAACACGTAGTTTTGGAGGCCGTTTTCTGGATGTTTACAGGGATTCCAGCTTTTTTTAATTCTCTTTCTGTTCAACTCCCAACAATATTTAGAGTAAAAGAATGAACTTTTTCATTATGTCCTATCAAGTTTAAATTGTTGAGCCAGAAATACAAATGTTATGTCTGATGGAAGTCACAACTAACTGTCCACATGGATAAAAGAATAGTTTTGTTCCCATTTCTATCTGAAGTGAAAACAATGTTCCTTCAGTTCCACAGAGGAGCTTAAACTTCACGGCATTACAAAATTCTCTCAACCTGGAGAATGGAACTGGCATTGAACTGTTCAAACTCTAAACAGTTGAAAGGGATGGGAATGCAATGCCTAAAGAACGTGTTTAGACACTATTATTCAGATGAAACAAATTAAGGATTAGGGAAAAAGTATTCCTTTTCATTAATAGGCAATAAAAATTAATTATAGTTACTTGTGGATTTAAAGACACTTTCTCAGCTGGCCAGAGGCAGAAATAGCCAAGTAAGCATCTCTCAGAACAGCCACCAAAGCACAAGCACAGGGTGACAGGGATGCCTCTCCTGCGAGCACAGATAGGCTCCTGCATACACAGATTGCTCACTTATTGCCAACTGTGTTCTGGGCTGCATTAAAAAAAGGGGTGGCCAGCAGGGAGAGGGAGCTGATTGTCCCCCTCTACTCAGCTCTTGTGAGGCCCCATCTGGAGTACTGCATCCAAGCCTGGGGCCCCCAGTACAGGAAGGATGTGGAGCTCTTGGAGCGGGTCCAGAGGAGGGCCACGAAGATGATCAGAGGGCTGGAGCACCTCTCCTATGAGGAAAGGTTGAGGGAACTGGGATCATTTAGCTTGGAGAAGAGAAGGCTCTGGGGCAACCTCATTGCAGCCTTCCAGTACTTGAAGGGAGCATATAAACAGGAGAAGGAACAGCTGTTCACGAGGGTGGATAGTGATAGGACAGGGGGGAATGGTTTTAAACTGAGACAGAGAGGTTTAGGAAGAAGTTTTTCACACAGAGGGTGGTGACGCACTGGAACAGGTTGCCCAAGGAGGCTGTGGATGCCCCATCCCTGGAGGCATTCAAGGCCAGGCTGGATGTGGCTCTGGGCAGCCTGGTCTGGTGGTTGGCAACCCTGCACATAGCAGAGGGGTTGAAACAAGATGATCATTGTGGTCCTTTTCAACCCAGGCCATTCTATGACTCTATGATCTTGCCACTAGATAGTAAATTACGAGGCCCGATCCAAAAATAATGCCTCCCACTTTATCACCTTGGCCCACAATGTCAGAGGCGGATGGTGGCATCGCAGTGGTTGACAGATAGCACCAGAGGGGCAGTCTGACACAGTGGCATCTGACATGGAAGCATGTAAGGAGCAAAGGCGTGGAATTGAATTCCTAAATGTGGAAAAAAGGCACCCACTGACATTCATCGACGCTTGCCAAATGTGTATGGAGACCAACCAGCAGATGTGAGCACAGTGAGGAGTGGGTGGCACATTTCAGCAGCCCCAACTAGTTCCAACCCCCAAATCCATCACTGTAAATTCCGTATTTATTTGAGGGGGTCATAATACCTAAACTTAGGAGGCAAAAATGAGTAAATAGTTCTGAGGCTTCTCTTCCCTCAGATTTAGAATTGTGTCAATAAGTTTCCCTGAAGATGAGTGACACAGAGGCGATGACGCAGAGAGGTCTCACCAACCAGAGACATAAAACAGAGTTAGAGCTAAACATTAAACAAACCATTGATGCTCTTCAGTACCCTTGCTTGCTTTTTAAAACTATTTCCAAACATGATAGAGGTAAGATTTTTTTTCCTCCCTTAGAGGTATTTTATTTCCTCCACCAGTTAAACCCACATCCCATGAATCATTCAGCGGAGGAAGTGGGAACCCAGGGACACACAAGGGTGAGTTTCCCAGTCAAGTGTTGGCACTCTTTATACTGACATAATTAAAAAAACAATCCATAGAAACTGCTAAATCAAATGGAGTGATTTCTACAGGCTTCTACTCCTTTTTTTCATTCATGTGATTACAACCAATTTATTTTCTTCTTAAAAACATTAAAAACTCAGTAAGAAAGTAAATGATAATAGATCAGTCTCTTTCCCCCCCCGCCCCCCCCATCCTCTTATTCCTGGACTGTGAAAAACTTCCACCTGAGAATCCAGCCAGATTAGATGTCACGTACAGGAGGGCCTGTATTCAAGAAAAAGACACACATTCAAAATCATTATTGACTCAAATATTTACATTGTCTAAAAAAGCCCTGTCTACAAGACTACTATTAATATTCCTTCTTGCTCTTAATACCACCAGTTTGCAGTGTACACCCAACATACATCAATAAGAGAAAGGGGATCTCCTACTGCAGAGCTACTTATCACAGTAGAACTTCGTAAGGATTTTCAGAATTTGCTTTTCAAATATTTCCCTTTGGCTTCAGATTGAATTAGCATACATTTCAGAAGTCAGTCTACAGTAAAAAACCCACAACTGAAAGCATTTCACTTTGTCTCACAGTGTACAAGTCCCTGTAGCACTGTTTGTACTGCCCAAAACATCCTGGCAATACTCAACTACAAGGTTTGCAACAAAAACGACCACCTTACAGACCATCCCATAGCACTTCTCTTCTGGTTCAGCTTCGTAAACCCAGTACCACCTGCTGATAAAATGCCCTCTGTCAAGGTACAACAACTGCACATGTCCAACAGTTTGCTATACAGATGCTTCCATAACCAGCTAACTTTGGAAACAATGCATTTTGACAGTCATTTCATAACCCTGAACAATTGCTTTTAATTACTGCAGCCTTCCAGCTGTAGCTTCCCTGCCACTGTGATATACATGCATGTGCAATCGCTGCGTCATCAAAGTGCCACCCATGATTTTACAGACACACAACTCTGAAAGGACATGAATTTTTTTTACTCATTCCTCTAACATAGGCTGCTCCATACATTTAGTCCTTCTCAGCAGCCTGATCTCTCTAATTTTACTTTATCTCCTTCAAAATATAAGAAAAGGGGCACGGGGGGAGAGATGGACACACAGATACAAGCATCTGTCAAATAACTTGATTAAAAAGCAGTACTGAAAAGTAGCACAGCTAAGGAAATACTGAGTATATGGTTTCTTCTACCAAGTCAACTCATCGCAATATAAACACGACCATCTATTTAATAAAAATAGCTACAAGACTTCATTTTCAGAGAAGTCTGGGGCACTTTCCCTCACACAAGCAAACAACACCTTAAGGTGCTTTCCCCCTCATACTACTACATATGCTGCATTTTAATCGGAAACTTCTGGAAACATATTTTACAGCGAAGCTGCCAAGCCTAAATTAATACTTCACACCGTGATATTTTTTGTTTTACAGTTTCCAAATCAAAATCGACCAGAACTTCTCTGAACTTTTGTCCCACAGGAAGGGCAAAGGTTTTAATGGGACTTAAGTCTGGAGATTACTTTTTGAATATTTTGTAAAATCGGAGGGATTTGGTAAGCATTTGAGATGGAAAACATCAGCAGAGTTTGTTTTTGTAGTCTAAGCAGAACTTAAAATGTAAAACTACCAAGAAAGAGAATAGTCTGGAAAACAAAAAAGGTCAAGCACCAGTAGCACTGAAAAAACAAAAAGGGAAGGTTAAACACACATTTAATTCTTTTATCAAGTGCAGTTTACATCTGTATCCTATTTCTTCACAATAAACCCATTGATCTTTTATTAAAAGCGAATTAAGACTGCCTTCATCTCAATTTCCACCCAGCTGCTTAAAACAAAGCTCTCCGACTACGTAAACAAAATAATTCCCAACCATCAACAGCAATCCTTTAGAGCTAAGCAGCACAACACCAGAAAGAGCGCATCAGCTTTATTAAATTCAGTCCTTCCACTGAAAGGCAACCCCACTGGAATCCAAGCAGCTCAGTTCTCCAGCAGACCCTTGCTCCCTGACTTCATTCCACAAACAGAAAAGGTCCCTGCTGACCCCAGAAGAGTAACCCCAACGCCCTGCTTTCACAGCCAGCAGCACTGAGCTGGACATCTGAATCCATTTGTGCTTCCAGCTCTCAGTGTCACTCCTGTGTGCCCTGTGTGTCTAAAGGGAGGAGGAAAGAAGGAAAAGAAAGCAGCCCACACAGTTCTCTCCCACCTCACAATCGCCGTATTTTTTTCCCTGCTCTTTTCGAACAAACAAACAAGCCCTCAAGATCAATACACACAGAATGAACAACAAAACTTTATCAATTGAAGACGGTTGGATGCTTCAGATTTATCATCAGAAGTATTCCACTTACAAGGAAGTGCATCTCAAACTGGAGTTCAATCAGGAAACGTATGGATTGTGGATAATTTGATGAATAAATAACAATTTGGATTTAACCACAGAATCCACAACTGCATGTGCTTGCCTGACACTCTAGTAACGAAAACATGAGTGATTTTATCTAAACTTGGCATTCATTACGCAATCAGAGCTTTTAGGGCCCAACTGTATACTCTTGGAAGCTCAGCTACCTTTTGTTATCAAAGAACAACTGTAATCCCCAAACAATATTATTCATAGTAACCAAAATTGACCTTGTAGCCCATAAATCTCACACTGCTTTAGAGAAGTGGACAACACGTAAGGGAATTATTCACAGAATCACTAAGGTTGGAAAAGACCTTCAAGATCATCCAGTCCAACCGTCCACCCTACCACCAATATCTCCCCACTAAACCATGCCCCTCAGTACAACATCTAAACGTTTCTTGAACACCTCCAGGGGCAGTGATCCCACCGCCTCCCTGGGCAGCCTGTTCCAGAGCCTGACCACTCTTTTGGAGAAGAAATTTCTCCTAACATCCAACCTGAATCTCCACAGTGTGTTCTCCTTCCTGTTCTAAAAGATGCGCTGATTCTCATACCTTTAGTTCTATTCTTTCCAATGCATCCCACACGCAGAAATTCAGAGGAGTTGCTCACCTACACTGTTGTTTGTTTTCATGTAGATAAAAAGTAAACATTTCATAGAATCTTTAGCATATAAAATAGGAGATGTTGATAAGAGATGGTGCCCGCTGTAAACTCCTGACAAATTCAACAGACTGACACCACTATCACAATGTTGCATATCTTCAAATACAGCCATCTAATCTCTCCTGTTTACTAATGCTTTAAGCAATGTCAGTGATATTGAGCTGACAGAATAGCGACAGCAACACAAGACTGAAATTTCAAAGGATGTTTCCATCTCAAGGTATATGTACATATTTACAGATTCCCTATGAACTTAAAAGCCATATGTTCAAAACTTCCAGAAAAAAGCCATGATCTTGTGATTTCAAAATAAAAAAAATAAAGAAGTTAGTATTTACTGGAAATGACTATTAAACATCCAGCTGGGAGCAAGTCAAATTAAAGATGGCACCAAACAGACACAGTTCTGAAGCTGGAAGCCAGTATCCGTCCTGCCCATAGGGAAGCTACTCAAGAATCCTATAAAAAGTAGCATGGTTAAAGAGAAAATTTATGGGAAACCAATGGAACAAAAAGAAGTTAAGCTTATACGTGGTCAGAACACAAATCATCTGATTACCAAGATGGAGCTGGTTTACTTTAATTCTGCTGCAGAAATTCTCAAGGAGACCCTAGCTATAAACCTGGAACAGGAGATTAGGAACAGCTATGACAAAAGATAAAACCCAAGTCAGGGCCTCAGGAGGAAAGCTCCATTAGAAACACACCAGCTATGCTGACTTCAGTCTATCTTAAAAGGAGTTTATTTTGGCAGCTGTGAGAAGTGGCAAAAAAAAAAGTGAGCATTTCAATCATGGGGATCCCATATCATTCCCTTAAAGAGCTGCCACGAGCTCACATTACTTCTTGTAATTATTAAATACTTTATTTCATACATTTCCTTATACTTACCATAAAGTGAAATAATCAAAAGAAGGACATACACATCCTAGTGTGTGTTGCATTAACATTCACCAGTACAACACAAGTAGGTGTGAAGGCATTCTGCACAACTTTTATTTTTAAACCACTGAACGGAATTACCGTGTGCCAAAAAGTAAAGCTATGCAAATCAACTTGTGAATCTTCTGTGACGTTTGCAAAAGCAGAGATTAAGCCCCAAACCCTTTCCCTCATGATTCACTTCAACTCAATTCTTTTGTTTTTTCCTCCTTTTCAACCAGTAAGACCCTTAACAGCACGGAAGGTACACAAGAGAAAAGCGTGTGTATTCTCCAACAGGACCTGTATTCACTTTTCAGCATGCACATTGCTCTCCAGCTTACCCAGCTGCAGCCCCTCTGCCTGCAAACACACCTTCCTGCTGCTGGGTGCAGAGTCCCCCAGTACCTCCTGCCCAAGAGTTTCTCCAAATCTAACCCTTTGGAGCGTGCTTTGCCCTTTGCCTGGCCTCAAACCCAGCTCCTCGTTATAGCTGCTGGTTCTGTGGTTACCTCCAAGCCCTTTGCTGTTTTCCCTGGCATTTGCTCATGCTCAGCAGCTCCAAGCTTTCCCATCTTTCCCAACATCCTTCTAGCTGCTCTCCTCAGACAGCTTTCTCTTCTTCCAGCTCCAGACCCAACTCTCCATGCCCAACCACCCACCCCAAAGCCCCTCACGGTCCCATTAGATCCACTCTGCATTACCTCCTATGCCCACCACAGCCTCACCTCTGCTTTTTATCACTGGCCAAACTCACATCATCAATGGGAATAATGCCCCTGTACAAGACTTTCCCAAAGCCCTATTTCTGCCTTTAATGGGGTTTCCAAAAGCTCAGCCAGAAATGCACAGAACTTGCCAAAATTCTCTCCAGACAAGGCTCCAAGGGCAAGAAAACAAGGCGTGCCCAGAAAGTCTGTGCCTGCTGGTCACCTCACACTGAGTCATTCCATATTTCACCTCCATGCCCAGCTACTGACTCACTCTGTGCAGTATCTGAAGACATAATAAATTAGAGGACTAATTGACAGCTCTTCAAAATCAAGGATTGCCGATGTTCGAAGGAGTTGAAATACGCTCCCAGTTAAGAATTCAGATGAGGGAAGCTGGCTTTAGATTAAGCTATGCTATGCACATAAAGCAGGATTTTAAAAAGCATTTACAGCGCTCGTGGAATTGTATCACATTGAAAAACAACGTGACTTTAAAAACGGGCACTCCAGCTTTAATTTCTACTTGCTTGCATACATTTACGAACAAGGAATAATACTCTGAATTGCTATTCCAGAACTGGAAAGGGTTTTCAACTTTGGAGCTTCCTATTTATGTATGGTACGCTTGGCACGTTTTTAAAACATCACCAATAGAAAGAATAACCCAATAAGAGACAAATACTTAACCTTTAACTATTCAACACTGAAACACATACAATAGCCAGGACAGTTGCTTTCCTAAGTATCCAAACAATCTACATTTCAACACTTTAAAATCTCTAATGTGTACCTACATCACCATTTTTTGTTACGTTTATCAAGACTATTCAAAAAAGAAGTAGTCTCAAAACCTGATACATCTGGTTTAGCATTCTGTATCATTGCACGGACATTTCAATGGCCTTATCTGTGTTTCTGCCTGAACATTTTGGTAGCACTTCACACAGCTGCCATAGCAGATGAATTTTGGTTTTGATAATGACGACTCGCATCTCAATTTTGTGTTTGGAAATGAAGCGTTTTAATCTACACTCTACCATACATTTTTAGTCAAACTGACCATGGGAAAACACGTGTGCATTACAAATAAAACCTATAGGATTCTGAGCAAATGGGCGGAGAATATAGCACAGGAAAGTTAATTAGTAAAAAATATCTTTCTGTGGGATATTGGCTGCGTAACATTGTGAAAATCAAATTAATGCATTCATACTGCACACAAAAACATGTGAATTATACTAAAACTGTGAAGGAAAAAGAATTAAATCGCAGTGTTTAAGTGCCCACAACTCTTTATCAGTATTGGCAAAGTTACACACCACTGTCAGACATTGTCACACTGCCTTTCCATCAACACACAAGAAAATGAGAAGGTTTGCTTTGCCAGAGTATTCCAACCATGTGATAGAACTTAACAGTAAGTAACACTACAGAAAGAAGTATCCGTACAAAGATCCAGACCATCAAAGAAGTGCTCTTTAAAAGAACTTTCTTCTGTTGCCCATAAAAATGTTTATTTTCACTGTAAGTTTCCATTCCTGAAATAAGCATTCTAACTTTAGGTCAGCTGAGCTTGTCAAGTGTTTGTTAAACAAGGCTGCTTTGTTTGCTGAGAGGGGAGCATCTATGCACAAAGTTCTCTGTGCTCCCAGGAGCACCTTTAGTGCCTCAACTTGCGCCCATCTCAACACCTGTAAGCCAACATTTGAACTGAACCATCCTTGATAACAATGGAGCAGTCTCAATGAGACACAAATCCGCACCACCAAAAAGTATGTTTTGTCACCATAGGAGAGATGTTTGTGGTCTCCACAAATGAAAAGGTACAAAGCAGCTAGGCACCATGCCCCCCCTACAGAACACAGACACACCTGATCTGATATCAGGCAAACCAAAAAATCCAGCTCTACAGAAAGCCAAATCCATGCTGACACGACTGTCTGTACAAGCTTCTGTTCATCTGCTCAACCTTCAGACTCAAAACTGGAGAACAGATCAGAGCTCCATTCAGCGCCACAAGAAACGCTCAACTAAGACTCACAGTATCCTTAATGCTCTTGAGCCTCTCCAGAACTGGGCTAATAAACAGGAAGGAATCTAAATACAGGAACACTGAACAAGCATAGGGATAACCGAAAATATGTCCAGATAGATTGATGCATTGAATTTTTGTCAAGTTATTCACAGGGAACGGTAACTGCAAACATACTCTACAAGAAACAACAGCATTCTTTCAACATGCACTTTTTCACATTGACTTGCTTTCAAATCCCTCCTTATGTTAACAAATGATTTCTCCCTTACTAGAAACAAAATATTCAACTTCAAGTAGTGGATTTCTTATCAAGTCAGTCCATTTTTATTAAGTAACCAAAACTGCAGAAAATGAAATTACAGTACCAAACTCTGTGGCAGTCATCATGCCCGCAGGTTTTGCATCTGCTAGCTATGTAAATGCATGTGCTGCGTGCATCTGGTTCTGTAAAACAGCCCAAGTTCAACATTATTCTCATAGCTGGTTAGAACAGATTTGCTATTATGCTCTCATGGCAATAATTCAGGTTAAAAGGTACAGACATGTCCATGTTAAGGAAAACATACTGCTTAACATTAATGTATCCCCAAAGTACCTGAGTTGAAATACCATCACTTCAGTTTTCTTTCATAGCCAGATGTTTGGAAACTGATTCCTTTATAATCACCTTAGTAGAAGAAAACAAGTTTGAAGGCTGGAATCAGTAACTACACCATATACCACATATATCCTGATTGTACCAAAATCTGGTAATTCAAGGGCATACTAAATGTACGTCCAAATACTGGATTAGGGACATATTAAAAATAGAACTGCACTTAGAGAACGTCAAGTGCTTGACCTTAGCAGTTTGTCATTCCCACTTTTCAAAGTGAAAATAATAAAGCCTCATAAGAAGGTGGGGTTGTCAACAGGGGGGCCTGGGGACTACCAATTCAGTCATCGGTGTGATGGAAACAACACTTAACACACAGAATTCCTTTACCAACACCCAATGATTGAAAATAGTTTTGTGATGATGAATTCATTAAACCATCATCAAACAGCGAACCAGATAAAATTCTGTGAAGGAAACCAATTTATCTTCCAAACTAAGGCTTTAGTCTGGGCTTCCAAAACAAGCCTCAAGGCCTCATTGCACTCTACAACTTCCTGAAGGGAGGCTGCAATGAAAAAGGGTCTGGCCTCTTCTCCCAGGCAAATAATAGGACCTGAGGAAATGGCCAGAAGTTGTACCAAAGGAGGTTTAGGTTGGACATTAGGAGAAACTTTTTCTCTCAGAGGGTGGTCAGGCACTGGAATGGCTGCCCAGGGAGGTGGTGGAGTCGCCATCCCTGGCAGTGTTCAAGAGGCGCCTGGATGAGGAGCTACGAGATGTGGTTTAGTAGCTTGTGGTACTAATAGGAATGGGAAGGCGGTTGGACTAGATGATCTTGCAGGTCGTTTCCAACCTTGTGATTCTGTGAAGCTCTATCAAAACCAAATAATTCATGAGATACGTGCAGCGTTTTACTCAGCGTCCTTCACTGCCACTGGGAGATGTGACCTGAGGATGCAAAGAGCAGCAAGTCCTCCCAAACAGACTGTAACACAGAAATGGCTGCCAATCCCTCTGCTCCACCCCTGAATGGAAGATAATTAAGAAGGATTAATAGCAAGCCACACAATGCCAACCAGTAAAGAATAAAATGAAAAGAATGTAAAAGGAAAAAAAAGCATTCACAAATGATGAATAAACTTTACTGAACACATTAGCACTAAGTAGCCCTGCAGAACACTAGCCTCAGTATCTTAAATAAAATCAATAGATTAGTGGAACAAAAAGCTCATCTCGTCTTCTGTCCATTGGTAGAACAACAGTGCATTTGTGCTGGGATCAAACAAAGCATTTGGTTCCTGTGTACTTTTGCTCCATGAACCCATTCTTCTTCAATTAGTTAACAATGGGATCGTTTTCATCCCCTTTCTTCTGTGTCATTCTAGCTGGGTTTTACTTGTGAAAACATTTTCAAATTACCATTTTCATTCATAGTGAGAATGGGAAGGGAGGCAAACAGTGTAAGGTTCTATTAAAAAAAGATGATCTGGTCCTTTGAAAGCTTTCTAGTCAGAATCTCACAGTCATCCTATACATATAACGCTGCAAATAACTGCTATTAACATCTCCCAGTACTGAAACAATTTCGTTCCTTTTAGGACAGTTCAGTTCCTCAGCTGAATCCAACTGAACAAAGTTTGCAGCCCATGGTTAACTCTCTCACATGATGCACTGAAATTTCCTGGCGCTGTCTGGAAAACGCAAGAGGTTTTGGTTTGGTTATCTTACACTCAGAAGACAACAGCTCATGAGGTCTACCCCAGTAGGGTAACCTTGAAAGCCTTGGGGACTTGATTCTATTCAATTAAGCAAAACCTTTAAAGGAGCAGCAACAAATATATTTAACTTCTCCATTGGCTGTTCTGCTAGGGGGCCCCACCTGGAATCAAAGAGAATACAGATTTATTTTTAAGTGATGTGTATCTGAGAAATGTTGGTGGCTATCAGGATAGCATGAAGTAATCTCCTCCTCTACTGGTCATACTTGTGTCGTGAGAAAGAAAAAAACAACACAAAACAATTAAATAGTGTCACCTGCCATCCAGTATTAAAGCTATTTGCTCTGGAGTTTGTTTGTTCTTAATTTGTTCCTTTCTTTGAACAACCACTTCAAGCACTTACTATAATAAAGATGATAAAACTCATCCTAAAAATTTCCACAGATAGGAAACAACAATAAAACCCCTCAATGCTCTGTCACCTCACTTAATGCAATATTCTCTCCTAAAGGAAGAAAACAGGTACTTGTAACAGATACTTAGTTAAAACAGAACGGACAGAAGTGAGATTCAAGGTCATACACACTGTGCTCTCACATTCAGCCACAACTTTAGCACTAAAAAGAACTCGGCCAAGTCCCAGTTTAGCCCATTCTGAAAACTCTGTACTCAATTCCCATTTTTTCCTCCTTGTCTCCAGAGTCTATGCATCTTCTTACATAAGAAGAGTTGTTAACTTCATTGTGAATAATGTATGTCCTCAGCATTTGAAGGCCTAATTTTAGACGTTGTTCTGTAGGAAAGAAATGGATCTGCTGAAGAAAATCCATTGGACATCATAAAGAATGGCAAGAGGGTTAAATAAATGTGACTTGGAGAAAACATTAAAGAGAAATGAGGGGTTTGTTTTGGTGAGTGGATGGGCGGTTGGAAATAATACTGTTTAGGAAGTTCATGTCAGACAATTCAAAGAAAGAAAGCACAAGAATATATAAGGATATATATAAGAATATATAAGAACATATAACTGCCAACATATAAAGACACGTCAAAGGAAACCTTTGGCATATACATATCCCAGTGTGTCTTAAAAGTGAACACAAGTGTAATTGGACCTGCCTTGGAGCAAGGATACGGACTACAAAACCCCTTGGGGACCCTGACAAATCTATTTCTCTATTTCTTCCAGGTTCCAAATCATTCCCCTCTTGAGCCATTTGGGACTCCAATTCCTACCCAAGCAACACTGATGTACAAGCAATCATTGTCATAGAATACAGAAAGCTTTTTACAAAAGGGACTGTTGGAAGCACTGCAGGTAATATCAGGATTGAGGACAAATAATAGAACCTCATTAATATACTCCTACTCAGTACAGTGAGCAGCTAAACAAACTCAAAGAAAATAATCATTCAAAATGAAGAACAGTCATCTGGAATAAATGTAACACTTCAGAGAAACATACTGTGATAATTCTGTAAAATATAGACTCTTAGTAAAACCAGACCTCATTAGGGTATCTACCATTAAATCTTTCCTGTAAAATTGGAGAAGAAAATCTGTGTGGATTAACTGACCTGTCAGCCAGCTCCTACAGTAAGGACTGCAAGGTGAAATACAGCAGAGCCAGGAAGAGCAGGAGTTCCTGCCTTCCAGACCAAGAAACCCCGCTTGACAATACTGCCTAATTAAAGTAAGTTTCATCAGTGAAAAGCAAAAGTCAGAAAGAATACGATAAGAGCAACCAAATTCAGTGAGAGTTCCAATATTGCAGGTGTCACCAGGTTCAACAGACCTGGTGCAGAGATAAAGCTGATCTGTGTTTCAACAGCTTCAGTAACAGATTTAAAGGGCTGTTTGTTCTCCAGGACACAATATCTTTGATATTTTGCCCAGAGCTTGAAAACTTGCATGCCTCTGAGCAGCCTCACACAGAGACATGGATGCATGGGAAATGGAGGCATTGCACTCATTGAGCCCTTTGCATCAGGGCAGGGTAAGGTGGCTGCCTCAGCATTTGCTAAATTCACTCATCTTTGGGAACAGCCAAAGAGAGAACAGACCGACCAAATTCAGGATGCTAACTAGCATCCTAAGAGCATCCAAGGATAATTAAGTCAACGAAACACACAGCAAAACCAACAAAGCAGCACTTCATTAATTCACTTGTTGTTAGAGACTTGGAAAAAGCAGATTGACTTGCATGCAGCTGACATTTACTAGCACTGACCAGTGGATTTATAGAATTGTAAATGGAAAATCCTGAAGCGCAAGCCATGACCTCATTCCTTGGATGAAGGAGAGAAATTAATGATGTGAATTGTGAAGAAATTATTCCACCCCACCCCCCAAAAAAAAAAAAAACCAAAATAAAACAAACAAAAGCCACATGACTTTTGTCTATATATTTCACAGTCTGCAGTTCTCACTTTAATTGCTAATAGTTGCTACAAGCCCCCTTCAAATTCAGCCCGAGGCAGTAACAAGCAGTGAATTTATGACCACACAGAGCCATGAATTAGACATGATACATTTCCAGCAGCTATTAGCATGCAGAAGATGGTTTGTGTCAAGTTTATTAACACGATCTTGGACAAATCTTTTCGGCAGCTCTTTTTGACAGAGGCAGTCAGGTTACCTCTAATACCTCCAAAAACATCTGCTGGTACAGAATTAGCCTACATGGAATAAACCATACCCTTCCTCGGGTGCCTTCATTAAGGTGGGCTTAGATTTTTGCTTATTTAGGCCTCCTACAAATTAACAAAATTCTATTTATCAAAGAAGCAGTATAGGAAAACCAACTCAAATAGAAAAAACTAATGTAGCAAGTGAAACACGTAGAACACATTGCTACTGATGTACACATAGGTGAGTAATACCACCTCTATCATATTTTTATTCTTCAGAACATCTGAACTATATACATGTTTTTTATATCTATTTATACACAGATGTAATCTTGTTGTACATGAAAGAGAAACTCTTTACTGATATTAAAATCATTAATAGAATCAATATTATCACCATCAAATATTTTAGTATTGGTATGTTAAATATGTCATATTTGGAATTACTTCAAAGATTTTGAACATTTCTCTGAAATAAGCTATGTGGGATCTTGTTCCCTTGGGATTTTTCGGCTTGGTTTGTATTTCCTTATTGATTTCAGCTGGGGGAGGTTGGTTTTTAAGGACTGCGTGAAAATGGTGTAAGGGGATCCAAGCACCAAACTGCAGATAACAAACAGAGTGGTTTAGGACGGCATTTTAATATTATTTATCCAGTATAGAAAAGTTGCAAATCTAGACATTAAAAAAAAGAGAAGTTTACTAAATTGGAGGAAATGGTTTTGTAATTGGAGCTGTATCAAATACAGTTACAGGTGTACAAGTGAGACTTTAGAGAGGCCATATCCTGCACATACAGCTTTACTCTGCAAAATGACTCTCAGATACAATTCCAAAGTTTGTATATTGTACACTCCCAGTGTCTGCATGTGTTTAGACCCCCAAGGGACAGCACAGTGATGAGAAAGGGTTCAGAGATCTGCTGAGCCCTATGCGACAGCCATTTCATTCTGTCCTGATAGAAGCCCACAAATAAGGTGGGCAGCCATGAATACACAACATGCTTGCACCTGAGTTCTGCTGTGCTTCAGTCATCTAAAGCTTGAAGTAAACAACTGAAAAAGAATCCAATATTAGAATAATAAAGCCAGAGGAGTATTTCTTCATTTTTCCCCAAAGGAGCTCTAACTGACAAAAAAAGTCTTCATTGCAAGTGTTTAAAAAAAGGAAAACTGAAGTTTCTTAACTTCAAAGACTTGGCTGAGCTCTGCATTTGTTTCTAGTGGTAAAGTGGATTCCGACTGGTTTTAGCCCTGCAAATCTTGCGTGAAACTCAGCACAGCTTCAACACAGGCACCAAGGAAAAGCCATAACCATTTACCAATTACATTCCGTACAGAGCGCAGCAGCTTAGAGGAAAAATAACAGTAATTGCATTCATTATCTTGAACTGCCATAAAAAACAATGGGGAAATGGATACTCTACTTTTAAGGAATTTTATTTGCATTGGAAATCCACTGACAGCAATAGATAATGGTTGCTGCTATTCAGAAAAGAGGCTTTCAATGCTCATAACAACACCGTTGTCCCAGTTTTCACAACCTGGAGAGAAATATCTTAAAGGATTAAAAAAGAAACGAAACAGAGAGCACTGAGAGACTTTGTTACACGCCATCCAAAGTCAAGAGGAAATGCTTGAAAATATTTACCACTAGCATTACGTGATCCCTGCGGGTCCCCCTCCAACTCAGGATATTCTATGATGACCTGATTTTTGTCCTCCTGTGGTTCTCTCCACCCTCCCCATGTTCCCATCGCTGTTCTCTCCAACACGCTCGGTACCATTGACTCAGTGTGTGCTGTAAGCAGCTAGGAGGAGACTTCTGGGCAACAAAAGGTGCAAGGAAAAAGCTTTTATGAAATCAAGAAATGAAAGAAAAACAAAGGGGGAAACAGCAAGCTCTAAGGGACACTGCAGTGTGAATATAACAACATATGACATATTGGTTTAAAAAAAAAAGACCACCAATCTTCAAGTCAACACCTTGGGTAAAAATATATGTAGAAGATGATTTTTTTTTTTTGCACTGGTTATATCCTGAAGGAATACCATAGCAATTTGTTTTTCAAAAGCATTCAACACACGTACAGTGGAAGATAAATCCCCTTAAAATGCTTCCCTTGCAGCCGAGTCCATCATCTGAAATACCGCTGCGAGTCTTGGCCAGCCATTTTAAAGAGTTCTAGAGAATCCCTTTGGGTTTGAATGCCAAGAGCCAAGTCATAACTCAGAGCAGTCTTTTTCCCCTCTCAGTCACTAACCCAAACCATTAGAAGGAACACACAGAGCACATTCATGGCTCCAAGAAAATGAGATCTCAGTTTCAACTGCTGATACCAACACAGAGCAGTAACCTGACCACACAGGAAGTCCCATGAAGAAGTGGAAGGAAAGTACAAGTAACGTGGCTAAAAACTATGTTAACAAGCCATGCAGAAAGCTAGATCTCATTGAAAAGCAGGGAGATTTTCCACTCCGTTCTGCAACTCATCTTTCTCATGTTCTTTTGTTTTACAGTTGTTATCGGTATATGTTTTAGTCTGTGCTTTTTGTTATCTTGTTTGTTTTTGAACAGTTTTGCAAAAGCCACCCCAAAACTACTGCATTGTCAAAACCTGTATGGCTTTCTATGAGCACCCATCAGCTTTTCAACCTATGTATTTACAGTTCTTTATCAAAAAGTAGCATTGCATGCAACAACTTGGTAAACTGTAATAAATATTGCCTTGTCAGAATATTTAGTTGACTATATACGGCCTATTTGTAAACACATTCTGAATTTATTTTGATGTATGGTATTCCTATAAACCAACAAAATTAACCCTGGAGAAGCCACTAGTACCAGAACAAACAGACCTGCAAGTCCAATTCCCAAATTTGATTCATCTATTCCCACTGTTAATAGTAACAGCATGGAGAAAAACAGGCTTACAGCTGGTGGCAGCTTTAATACATGCTAAATAAAAAGATAAAGCACAGAGGCATACCTACACCAGCTTTTTCTATGTGATGCTTTTCAAAGCTATTTCAGTGGCAGAATTGTGGCAGCTTGTGCTTATAACCAAAAATCATAGAGGTTTGTATTGAGATACATTGCAGTAAGTCACTTTCCTACACACATTTCAGCCTATGCAGGAAATCCAAGCTTTTTGTAAAGGTTAACTGAGTGCCATGGCCAGGAAGGGTGAAAGCCCCAGGTGGGAGGCAGACCAACATGGGAGCTGGAGCTGCAGGCTGCTGCTGCATCACGCTGCTGCAGGAGGAGTGATGCTGAAATTCCTCAAATCAGCCAAAGAAATTGGCTCTGGAGCTCTATAAAATTCCAGGGGCACCGCTTACGACCGCAGTCAGCCTGAAGTATTCGGTTCAAGAAAGATTAATCACAGATGAATCAGCCTTTTGTTTCTTTTTTGACATTTCAGAGCCCTTTCTAGTATTCCATCTATCTGAAGTCTGGCCATGCCTTGATACCAAAGTAGACTGTTTGAAATAATTCCATTTACTTTGGCCTGCATACAAGTCTGGATAAAGATTTCAGTCAAAACATCTCTTCAAATCACAGAATGGTCTTCAAATAGCACACAGATAGTGAGGCAAGGAGGCACTGGGTCTGTTCAAAGCTTGCTGATGTTATTTATTTACTGACTTCATGGAGCGGTGTCAGGGCAAGGGGATGGTTGGCCAAACCCAGAGACAATAGGCGCTCCAGCTGCACCATTTGCATGCAAGTATTGACACTGCAAAAGCATTAAAAAAAATCACAAAATACCCACAACCAGAAGTAAAGAAACTCAGGTAGCAAACTTCATCAACACTCACTTCCCAATACAAGAACTTAGATAGAGGAGAACAGGATTTAAGGTCAGCAGATCTAAATGGCAAAAGCTGGGCACAAGTGCGCCTACCATTTAGACCAGAAGCACAAAACCAAAATCTATTTGGTGTCACCTACCAGACTCAAAAATCAGTATCAAAGAGCTACGTGGAAAGAACAGAAATTAGATTAGCATCACAATGAGCTCAGCAGCAACTGGGGAATGCAAGTTTAATACCACAGAACGGAACAGGAAGGAAAGGAGTCAAAAGCAAGCTCGCTTTTCAAGACTTGTGCAATTACCAATCTGATCCATTGTGGTGGATGATGCTCTTTACCCATTTAGCTTGCTGCTGATAATTCAGGATCTCTCAGCCCTATTCCTGAGCCACTGGAATCCCACCCCCTTTGGGATCCTCTTCCATTATCTTCTCTGGACATCACATCACACACGATTTACACCAAAAATTATATCATTTGTACAAGCAGAAGATGAAAATGTCACAGAGGCTGACCACCAAAAACAAGCTGAGTTCTGCCCCAACATGCTTAGCAGAAGCCACCCATCCAGCAGCTGCACTGCCGATTGTAGAGGAGATGTCTACAATTTGCATTCCAAGGAAGTACCCATGTAGAACAAGACTTTGACATTTGCTGTTAGATATCTATACCTCCAAGCTAGGAGTGGTGTATTTAAAACTAACACATTCTGCTATGTCCTTGTGCAGACAACATTAATTCATCACTCTCTGGTTATAACATAAATGAGCAGAACAGTCTGTTGCACAGATCCCCAATTATTTCAACCAGGTCTCGTGCAGAAGACTGAGATTGACTTAATGCAAAGTGGAACCCTGTCAAAGCCCTTGAATCAACATCACCAAGTTGCTGTTCTTCACACATCCCCTGTCAGCAGGAAAAACGGCAGCTTCAAAAGCATTCAGACTGACAAACGTGAGCTCCAAAAGACAGTATGGTGCAAACCAGTACTCAGGCTCAGGTGTTTTTGCCAGAAGCATTCTGTTTTCTTTAAAAAAAATCAAATAGAAATGTCAGCTTAGGCATTTCTACTGATCATAACCTGTGGCTTGAAGGAAAATTCCTAAGATTTCCAAAATCCTGTGATGTCACTGTAAACAAAAGTAATGTGTGCACTCTTAGAAGACATTGCTTATAGAATGGTGCTATCCCTAGCCTCCATTCCCAAACATCCTAGCACAGACAAGTCGAAGAGAAAACAACAAGCAGAAAATAAAACAGTGGTTTGCTCTTCAGCCCATTTAATTTGCGTATACGGCACCTGTTCAATAACACTTACCTACAGCCTTTCCTTCTCCCAGACTGAACTCACTAAGGAAAGGGAGCCTCTAACACCTCTTTAAACCAGAACCAGGCAAGGCCTTCAACACGTAATGCCACTAAGCCAAGCAGGCGTTGCTTAAATCGTTTAATCTGCTAAGTCAGCTCTTCCCCACTCTGCTCTACCAACCACTTCACAATGGCAGGAGCATTATCCAGAAGCATTCCATTGCTTAGCTTTACAATTTGTTTCAGTGTTTTGGCTTTTCTTTCTCAACCATCACTTCAATGAGCATCGCTGCTTTTCGGCTATTTGAAAACAAGCTGAAAATGAAGGTTTTTAGCACAGTTTGAGGATGAAAAAAGAAAACACTAAGAACTCTTGATCTAGATTTCGTTTGCTTTCTACATTTCCGTGTTATTAACATACATTATTTGTAAACGTTCAGCAAATTTCTATCAGATTTCACTATTCTGATACTGTGCAGCAATACTGAAAAAGCAATGATGTCTTTATAAAGAAAAGATGGGATCTAACAGAGAAGAGATGGACCCTTGGGCATATAGGTCTAAACAAAGTTGAGGCTAACAGGGATTACAAAGGAGATTCGGTGACGGACTGGTTGTGCCAAACGTTCTGGGATTCTCCTGGCCCTTCCTGCTGCTTGATCCCAAATTCCTAACAATCTGGCTTCTCACAGTTTTATCTGCAGAGTAAGCCCCAGGAAGTCATGCTATCTCAGCCTACAGTCACTAAGCAACAGTTCCACAAATATTCAGTCAAACCCAAAAAAAGGGAGAATTTCAGTCTGTTGCCAGATATACAGTAAACATGAGGCACCCAGGTAACCAAATGACAAACTATTATCTGACAGCCTTGAAAACCTCTCCAAGCGAACAGCTTTTAAGCCAACTTGTAATAAATACCACATGCAGCTAAGCTTTAAATAAATAAATAAGCCTAAGTCAAGTTAAAGAGCAACCAGCGCCCACATTTCACCATGTAAAGTCTATTTTGAAACCCAAAGTGACAATTACAAAAATATTATGCTACTATGAGAACTGTCAAATGCTTTGAATGATTGTACACAAAGGAAAGAAGTAAAAACACACTTTACCTTGTATCGCATTTTGGGGCACGAATGAATGTAGAAACCCATATAATAAAAACAGAGATCAGGAGCCTTCTCGTGAAGTTGCCTAGTAAAAGCAATTTCCCTACGAAAGGACAACAAAAAGGACCAATTATTTATGAATACAATTCCTACATTCATTTCATCATTCAAAGAAATGCTTTACAACCACCTGGCTTTTGACTTAGTTGAAGGACTACTATCAAACAAAGAAGATAACAAAACATTGTGAGAGGCTTAAAAACTCATTTTTGCCTTTTGCCTTGCCATGTGACCAACTTGAAATTCAGAGAGAAAGTGACTAAAAGCCTTTATTTAACACGTTTCCTGTTAATATTCATGCACACTGGAATTCTACAGCAATCTGACCCAGCTATTGTACGCACGCAGGCTAATGCAGCTCAGGAAAACATCAGTATTTTTAAACAACAAGCCTCAAGGACAAGCCTCTTGTTTGTTCTGTTCCTTGCATTCTAGTAATTTACACAGAAAAACATCCATCCTCGTGCAGCAACAGTGATTTTTCACTTATTTCATGTTTGTTTGTACGACTTCCTCATTTATTCTGAAAGAGAATCTCAGAATAAGTCTGCTTGTTATTTAGCTTGCAAGAGGAAAGCAGTGTTTTCAAAATGAGTCTGCCAGCACTTCTACAACACCACTCATTTTTACAGCATTTGTAACATCACAGTTCACACTTGCATCAAATTTGATGGAACGTGGATGCTGGTTCTTACTTTCAGCATTGAAAGGAAAAGAGGATATGAGCATGGTCCTATAGGAAGCATGCACAAAACCTATTTGGGGTTTGTTGGGTTTTTTTAATCACTTCGAAATTACGACAGTAATGAGAATGTTTAAATATGCTGAAAATCTGACATTTCAGTTCCGCTTTGCTGAGACCATCACAGTGCATTATAATTCTATGTTGTGCCTGCTGAAAGAGGAAAATACCTCCAAGTTACTTCCTATCTGAAAATCCAGGTAAATAGAACAGATTCCAAAGGTGAGGTTTATACAGTACCGAAGTGCACCAACATGCACATCACATACAACATCTTTAACACATAGCATGAAGTCAAACATCCTTACCAATCCAAGCTGATTATCCTCCATCTAATTACATATATACCTTTGTGCAATTGTACAATCCTGGAAAACTACAGGAAAAGAATATTCTTTGCATTTGTAAAATACCTTCAATGCTGCTTGCAATTGGTCTACATTGGCTGATTTAATAAAACAAAAAGACTTAAAGTGAAGAAAAAGTTAGGTTAAATATTAGGAGGAAGTTTTTCACAAAGAGGGTAGTGATGCGCTGGAACAGGTTGTGGATGCCCCATCCCTGGAGGCATTCAAGGCCAGGCTGGATGTGGCTCTGGGCAGCCTGCAGGGGGTTGAAACAAGATGATCATTGTGGTCCTTTTCAACCCAGGCCATTCTATGAAAGGTGAAGTGAACTTTTAATGACCATAAGGCAATGCGGTTGGGCTGCAGTAGCAGTCCTACAGGCAGCTCTGTTGTCTGTTGCAAGTTTGCTGGGGTTCACAGCAAATTAATGCACAATAGCAGTGATACCATACTTAGAATCACTGCAGGTGTCTTCCCATAAATGGCAGTGCAGAAATACACTCTAGGAATGACAAGAATTACTGGGGAACAAAAAAGCATCCTTCTGTCTCTCAGCTCCAGGGCTTCATGGAGTAGAGTTGTACCTTCTTTCCAGATTCCTTTCCTGCTCCCTAGTTCACTGACCAACTGACCATGTGCAAAACTATGGTTCCCAAAACCAGGAGGGAACTGCAGTGCTGCACAGGAGTGAGGAGTGTGCGGCTGCAGCCCAAGCTGAGACCCAGCGCAAGAAAGGTCTCTTCCATCACACCAACCTGGCAGCAGCAATGCAGCACGACACTGCACAACTCACACCTACCTGCAGTTTTTTTCTGCCTAAATCATTCTCCTGGAAAAGGGGTTATAGACTTGAACTTTATATATATATATTTTTTTAAATAAGGCTTTCAGTTAAGATACATATTGAAGGAATTATAATGGCTGTTAATGCTTGGCAAGAATAGGTAACTAGTGAGCAATACGTACACTCATTTCATCAACACAAAACTCAGTATTTCAGTGCTAAAAAACCCAATTCCAAAAGAGCTTTAAGCATTTTTTTTCCTCTTACAAAAGATAGATGAATATTCTGGTTACCTACTACTGATGATTGTAGGTAGCAGGGGGAACGTTGAACATTTGCTGAAGAATGACAATAAGAATCACTTAGCATGTCTTCATCAGCTTCCCCCAACCCTTTCTCAGACTCATATATTACATGTAGCCTCTTCTCCCCTCATTCTGTACTCAAATGCCTTCTTATTTCAAAAGGTGTTCAAATTGCATCCTTTCTACGACTCAGGAGCAAAAATACTCAGAATAGCACAAAGTGGAAGTGATAGCATTGCAGTGCAGGTTAACCTCCTCAGAGTAAAATTGGCAACAGCTTTTAAGGTATCAGATTCCTTCGCAACTTCCTAAATCCTCCCCAACTCTAAGGGCTTTTTTTCCCCCCTTTTCAAAAAGAGAACAAGGCTGCCCCCCCCTCTAAGCCTACTGAGAACTCATTTTTATTGCCTTAAAAGCAGCAGAATTTACAAGCTGCTTTTTCACAAGTTGAGCCACACAAGCATGCTGCAATGACAAAGCTTTAAATTTATTAGGTAGAAAATATTAAATCATTTCAAGAATTTGTAAGCATAGATTATGTCAGTCTATTATTACATAAAATAATGTGATACATAAAGGTACTGAAAAACAACTCTTAGAGCTTGCTTATGGCAATCTGCATTAAAAAGAGAAGTCTACTTTTAAGCATCAAGTGTTTGTATTACAATCCAGACCACGAATAGAAACAAAGATCACTCCTACATCACAGTCATTCCAATGATTTTCTACCTGTTATTTCAGATTCCTTCTGATTCGGAAACATGGTAACTCAGGCTCTTAACTACAGACCAAATGAGATGCTACGCTGACAGTTACATTAATGCACACGACAACTTGGAAGTTACTCCTGATCTGAGCCGGAACCGGACCAGAGATGCCCAGCAGCCCTTCTTTCCTGCCTTGACTTTTCTATGATCCTACAGTTTCTCCTTCGTAAGGAAAATCACCAGAGCAAGGTGAGGAAAGCCAACAGGAAAGCAGTGTTATCAGCTCTTGCCAAAAGCAACAGGAGAAACTGCTCATAGAGCTTAGCTGATCTAGAAGCTTACCAGAGAGGGAGGTTCTGCACTCTGTCCAGCCATTCCCAACTGCACGGCACCACCACAGCTCTTGCACCAGCTCCAGTACTAACAGGTTCTTCACTAAGAGCTCAGCTCACTAACCAGGTTGCTGAAGCAAACAGTCTTCTACTCAGTAAACTAACCCGGCTAAAGCTGTGATTGCTAGAAGCCCAACACATGGTAGATATGGAGAGGAGTGACTGCAGTGGCTCAATTCAGCAGGAACAAACCATTAGACTGATGTCAGCAACTTAGCAGTGAACTTAGCGAGACTGCTGCTGACAGATGCATTTGTGTAATTCATAAGTAGATTATTCACAAATCGCAAAAACTCACTTCTACAAAGAGAGGAATACACTCAAAAAGGTTGATAGTTAACCTAAGGCTTGAAAATTCACAGCATTACTCTGTCAAATGAAAGGTAATGAGATTAACATACCTGAAAATACACTCAGCGTGAGTATAGCAGGAAACCACTCATTCAGAAGACAGTTTTTACGATCTCACAGTGCACACCAGTATAAAAGTGATTAATTTCATTTGGTGACTAAGCTAAAGCAAAGGAAGAATTATTTCCATCCAAACAAAAAAGAGGCTTTTCTCTGCTGAAACCAAGCAATACGAAATTATCTTCTGAGGAATAAAGGCCAGGTATTTCCTTCCTCAGTTTTTCAGACTTTTTTCATCTTGAAAAGTATTTAGCTAATAAGGATTAGAAAATTTAGAATATATTTAGGTCCAACTGTTGAGAATTTAATAATTTTTGCTAGAGACAGCATTAGCAGCATATGTTTAGAGTGGAAATAAAGCCTCAATTTAGGAAAAAGTATAAATTCTTACTATTATGTCTAATCAGGAAATAAAAATCCTCTTACCGTAACGCAGAGTAGACTCCCAAAGATAAGAAGGAATAGTCTGGATCGTAGTACAGATAGACAGAGGACACACAGTAGGGCAGGATATCAATGACACCCACAGCTATTATCTTCCCATCCAGCCAGTACTGTTGGTGAAAAGAACCATAGCCACATTCTGGTCCATTTGGTGGATTCTCTGCCTGAGGAGAAACAGGATCTCGTTATCAGACTGGTATATTTCCAGTATAAGAACAATTCTAGATGGGGGATTTTAGAAGAAAATACTGTGAGAAATCTTTCCTGCTATACACATTTAGAGAAAGGAAAACGGGAATTTGAGAAACAGGGGAAACAATATTATTTCTCTAAATTGTTTTTGATTGAAACTGTAGAATAGAATTGTAGAATCACAGACTATCCCAAGTTGGCAGGGACCCATAAGGACCATAGAGTCCAACCCCAGCTCCACACAGCATCACCCAAACCCAATGTCGGCAAGTGGTGTCCCAGCACTCCCCTGAGCTCCAGCAGCTCAGGGCCATACCTGCTGCCCTCTGGGGCAGAGCTTTTCCCTACTCCCCACCTGATGCAGCTCAATGCCGTTCCCTCAGGCCCTATCACCGACCCAGGGAGCAGAGTCCAGTGCTGCCCCTTGTTTCCCTGTGAGGAGCTGTGGGCTACCATGAGGGCTCCCCTCCACCTGCTCTGCTCCGTGCCAAGCAGACCCATGGAACTCAGCTGCTCACACGTCTTACCCTCTGGGCCCTTCACCATCTTGGTTGCGTATCCATGATCAGCAGCCTTTGGTCATAGAAGTTCAGTTTCTCAGAGTAGCTACTGAGATTCTTTGAGGACAGGTTTGTAAAAAAGCACTTACCAGCTCACTATGTACAGTTTACTCTTTGTGACGAACTACAGAACTTTTACCTAAAAACCTGGAGCTCTCCATTGCCTCAGAACATGCGAAGCTTCTTGTTGTCAGCCCACAAAGAGAAGCTTCTACAAAAGCACTGCTGATGTGCACTGTGCTTAGAACACACAGCAAAGTACACTTCCAGACTGGGTAAAAGCACCTAAGGATACCTCAAATTACAAAGAAAACTATCTCCTAATTTAAACTGTATTGTGCAATCAACTCCGGCATGCCTTTTCCTCCAACATTAAGTTACTTTAATCCTGAATTGCGCAGTGCTCAATTTAATTATCCATCTAGTTGCGTTTTTCACTGTATTGCCAGATCTTCAGAAAGCAGCTTCTCACTCAATAAATCTGACAATACTACCTGCTATTACCAACTGTTTTGCATTACAACAGCAGGAGGAAGGTTTAATCAAGTATTTTGATACAGTAGCGTAGACTGAAGAGATGACGGGCAGTAGAAGTTATTCTAATTGTTACCACGTGTGTCAAAAGAAATCAATCACTTGGACAAAAACCATTTCGACTGACTTACCCAACCAGTCAGTCCCAAAATAAAGGCTGTACAATGAAGCATTTACATTTTTATTCAGTCGCATAGCATGAAACTAGATATGTAGCTCAAGATACTATAAAAGTGAAATGATCAAATATTTGAGAGCTAAATCTGCAGAATATGAGGATATTAGAGGGGGATACTGATAGATGAAGCTGAGGTTCTTTTCATTTAGGAGAAGCCTACACATTTGATAATGACTGTTTCATACAATATCCTCAGCTTTTCAGCAGAGCCAAATGAAATCACATGGCCAGTATTAACATTAAGTTGGGACATGGTCAAAGTTTGAGAGTTTAGAATAGAGAGATTTTCTTTCAGGGTAACCCTAAGTGACCAGGTTAAGTTCTTAACCACCACGGTGCAGCAGGTGACAGAAAAAAGGAAGCAATCCTAGGGGAAACGTGATTTGTAATTTAACACAGACTGATTTAAACAACCAGACAAAACAGGTTTCATTTCTTCTTCAAAAATTAATTGTATAGAATTTAATAAGTGTTAAAAAAAGATGGTCTGCAATAACATGGAAAAGAATTTCTTCTACAGGTAAAAGGCTGCTGTGTGTACAGGAACCCTACCTTGGAATGGCACCGCATGCATTCAGTCACATCTGCCAACTGCAGCATCAGCTCAGTTAAGACCTTCTAGTAAGGCATGAACTGCAGCGTTATTCCACTAACTCAATTACAAAGAAATCTATGGACATAAAAGAGGCTGTGTTCTTTAACAAGGATAACAAGCACAGCACTCATTTCAGGCAAAACGTCCAGGGATCTGTTACATAAAGCAAATAACATTTTTAAAAGGCGCATTCTCCTCCTCCTTGAAAAGTTTTCATACAATATAATCCTTTGTAGCATTTGTAAGAACTGTGTTTTCTCTGATTTCTCAATGAATACTTGGCTCCTTTGCCTTGATTTCTCACATACCATCCAGGCCATTAGATGTGTAACAGGCCCAGCATAGGAAACTCTCTCTTTGAGCAGGTTATTCCATTTCACATTGCTGATACAGCCACACGGGACCATGATTGTCAAAGGCTATGTAAAACATACATGGGGCATCACGCAGCTGGGTCCCACCAGAGAGGGGAGCCTTTATCAACACAAAATAACACATTAGCCTTAATACTACAAAAACGAGCTGCTCTTGCCAATGAGAACATCACCATTCCTCTGAGGAATGAATCAACAAATGTCATGTGAGAGACGCCTCATGGAAAGAGCGAGATCAAAACCAACATCCTCTTACTTCCTTACACAGTTAGTGTTCAAATGATAGGTGCTGCTAGTCATCTTAAATAAAAGCCCCACTACCCTACAGAACACACGCGAAAAAGTAATACAGACTTTTACAATTAACTGTGTTTTGTTTCTATTCATTATATGCATTAAGTTTTATGAAAGGACTGAGCACTGAAACTAGAACTAAAACTCAGGCTATGAGATTCAAGGCACAATTAAATGTGCTATGATTAGGAACTATTAATACTCCCTAGTTTTCATAGCTATTTCTGCCCCATATTTTCTTCATGAATGTGTGATTGGTCATAATTTATAATACATTATTAACACTTACATATTTAATACTGTCTGGCATTACATGTTGCCCTAATTAATACAATTCAATGTAATAAGTGCTTATAATGGAACTTCAATGATGGTGAGAGCACTCAATTTTCTTCAAAGCACATTGGTCTTTCACTTTACTTCTAATGCATTTTAGTGTTATTATTAATTTAGAAATTACACTAGTTAACCCCTAACCCAGACTGGAGTGCAACCACAGAAGGCACTGTACCATCCCCCATGAAAATGGGCCTTAACCCTGATAACTGCATGATTGTTTTTCTCTGGGAGGCTTCATGAAATCCACTTTGAACATTTCCATTTTCCGCTCTGCTGTGGATGGAAGAAGGAATAAAATATGAAATCCATGCCACCCTACACAAAGGAAAAAAGCAACCAGGATACTCTTGATTTCTACCTCTAGTGGAAATTTTTTGCCAAAGTGAAATGATTAATTCCAGCAGTTCTTCTCCCAAAGGCACACACACAAAACCTACCATATGGTAGATTTCTATCTTTCTTGGTTAGTAACATATCTCCTGTTCACTACTGTCTCCTCCTTTCATTAGGGATTAGTGGAGATGCAGCCTACAAATATAGGCTGTGTCAGCAGAGATGTAGCACTACAGGCTTCCATCCAAACAAGAGGGAAAAAAAATGAGGAAAGAGAGAAAAACCAGCAATGCACTCTCACATCAAAATAGCACCTACAGCACCTGGCTGCACCAAGCAGAGCATTGCCAGCAGCTCAAGGGAGGTGTTGGTAGCTCTGTTGAATACCTCCCTCTCTATGCCGCACTGGTAAGGATGCAACCGGAGCACTGGCTCCTGTACAGGGAAATACAGACTGACTCGTGAAGGGCCATAAAGATGATTAAGGACCAGAGCATCTGACGTACAAGGAGTGAGCTGAGATCCTTCAGCATCAAAATCAAACGACCTGGGGGAAGGTTTTGTTTATATGTATAACACCTGACAGGAAAGAATAAAGATGAGAAAACACTTTTCTATTACAAGCGTGGTTCAACACTGCCACAGACTGTGCCAGCAAGAGCTGAGTGCAAAGCTGCACAGAAAGATCCCATAATGCTGAGCGATTAAAAAGAGTAGAAATACCAAGCATTCATAAATACTACATGAAGTGCATTAAAATAAACATTCCTATATGCACATCCAAAACAAAGGGTAATTAGCCATACCGGTTTTTTGTAGGGAGCCCTGCAAGGTGCTCAAGGCCAGGCTGGATGGGGGCTGGGCAGCCTGCTGTATTGAGGGGCAGGCAGCCCATGGCAGAGAATTGTAGAATGGCTTGGGTTGGAAGGGACCCTAAGGATCATCAAATACCAACCCCCATGTCACAGGCAGGGCCACCAGCCTCCAGAAAACCACCCAGAAGGTTGGAACTGGATGGGCTCTAAGGTCCCTTCCAACCCAACCATCCTGTGATTCCAACGGTAAGCCATTCTGCTGTGCTGAGCCACTGGGGTAAAATGACAAATATTGAGATATAGCTTCTAAGAGGAAAGGAACACTGAGCAAAAACCAAAATCAGTTCTCTACTGTACCCTAGTTACTGCTAGAAAATTGCCAAGTTTTCTGCTACTACATACTGTAATATTTTTTAAAACTATTCATTTTTCTTTGTGCCAGAGCCCATAGCCAAACCTGAAACTAAATACAGCAGTGAAACAAAGAAATAAAGACAGGAGGAGTTTGGGCGGCGACACAGTTAATAATGAGATTAAAAATGTAAAAAAAAATTACAAATTGAAATCGTGTAAGGCTTAAAATTGATTTTAAATTATTTTTGTTCCAGAGAGTAAACAGACTGCTCACTACTGGATCTTCTTGTGGCAACTGTTTCAGAATAAAGAATTTCAAGAATCTCTTGGCCTCTGATACACAAGCCCTTTTATTTAACTTCATCTAATTGAAGACATCTGTAGTGGTGCCACACAAAATTTAATTCAAGCTTCGAAATGTCAATAAAAAGTGTCTGTAAGAAACAATACTGGTATAAACCTGGCGGGGAAGTGTGCATCAACATCTACGTAGCCATACAAAATTAAGAATATAATAGCAGTCTGCTGCCTGAGTTGACGAGGTGATAAAAGCCCTTTTCCTATAAAGCCTAATGAGCTCTATTACTCTTCAGCTTTCAGGAATGCAAAGGCCAGTGGACTCCGCAGAGTAAAAGCAACAAACTCTCCACACATGGATTCATTCAAACTGTGACATATCGCGTTACCAGCGTAATCACTATAACCTGACAATTTCATTACGGTCACGCGGTCCTTAACTCTTTAAGGCTAACAAGAAAGACAGTGAAACGAATCTACAGCAGTTTGCTTATTGGAAAAGAAACAGTAGCATCTCTCCTCAACTTTTAACTCAGACTGGAGTCAAATACAAGGTCAGTAAGTTATTTAGTAATATATTCTTTTCTTTAAAAGAAATAAGGCAAGAGCGCAGTAATTTCTGCCTCTTTGTTTTGTTGGGTTTTTTTTCCTAATGCAGTGATATGAAAATCAGGGGTAGCTCATTATCCAGCTCCTCAGACTCCTTTACAGATTCAGCGTTACCTTCCTTACTGGCTGGTGATGATACAACACCGTGACACCCATCCGTGCCATCTACACCCATAACATACCAACTACAGAAAATAGAAAGCAAAGAATATGTTCATTTCACAACTTGTGCTTAGAATTAATGCATACCTCAAGGGGAGAATCACAGAGGAATCGTGTGAACTGCATCAAGGTAGAGACATCAAAAACGTGTCCCAGAAGACGGTCCAAATATGCAAAGCAGAAAAACAAGAATATTAGTAATACTTCAGGATACATTACAGCTCAGGCAAGCATATGCTCTCAAAGCATTATAATTTGAGAACAAACAACAGATTTTAGGAGTTGAAATAAAGTTTCCCAACCAATTCCCACTTTGTTTTGTGAACAAGAAAATACCATAACTAATTATCCAAGTCACTTCTATAAAACAGAAGATACTTAAAAGTGAGATGAGAGAGAATTATCACCCTGTAACACAGATCTGTCTTTTATTCTAAATTACACGTTGCTTTTCTATGGAACCTCCTGCAACAGGAAGCCCTTTCCCATAGTTCCATTGTGCATGTCCCATCACTAAAGGATGGGGCTTAGGGCCATCATGTCTCTTGCTATAAATTAATCAAGGATATTTGCAGTCGCAAGCAGAAGCGAGCCTGGTCGAATTTAAAGGAGATGGAAGGGCAAAAAAAATCAACTTCCTGAAAGTGCAAATATTTTCAAGACTGGATTTTTTACTCAGTATGAAACGATGTGCTACAGATAATCAAACAATAGGCAAGCTTTTAATGAGCTGGAGCTTGTTCAAGACTCTAAGAGCAGTAAAATATAATAGCTGTTTACTCACCAACATTTACTTATTTGATACAAATACTTCCTTACTGGTAGACTCCACGTAAAACATATTAAAAGATATTACAAAGTTCTGGTATGTATTTAACCCCAAAACATTTCTTTGTTAAACAGCTCAGTTTGTGTTACACAGTTCCCTCCCCCCCTGTAATGAGCTGAATGATTTAATAAGTCAGCGGTTAACAAACTGTAAAGAATAATAAACAGGAACTTTAAATGTTAGGCTTGATAAAAAGAATATGATACCCACAAGAAAACTAATCACTGACAAGATTTTTTGGTCAAGAATCCTATGAATTCCTCAGCTAAATGAGAGAAGAGTTTTCTTCTTAAAGGGAGATGCACCAGAAGGCAGGGGACTACTTGCAAAGCATTTGACCACCAGGAAGCTGTGCGGGCACTGGAGCCCTGGCACAGATACCCGGAGAGGCTCTGGGTGGGGTCTCCTCTTTGCAGATCTCCAAACCCACCTGGATGTGGTGCTGGACACCCTCGTCAGCCTCAGCCACCCAGACCGCTCACTTCTCCCCAGGCAGGGGACAGGAGGAAACAGGCATCACTAAGTGCCAGTACTACAAATGGCTGACTTAGGACCAAGTCCCATATACAGCCTAAGTAGTTAAAAATACTTTTCTTCCTAAAATGCTATAAAACAGATTTTATTAATAAAAAAATGCAGCCTCTGGGACATATATGGATCTGCAAACATTAAGTGGACCATTCCCAGTGTAGTTCAAAGTGAACACTAAACTTCAATGTCCTCTAAGATGCACTGAAAGGTATTCCAGCGCTGATGCTAAAAGATTCAGGGCTCCACAGAGTCAGACTTCAGATACTTTTTCCCCCTCAAACACTCAATAATATTCTAGCTGACCTATGAATGAATGATAAACTTTTGGCATAAACACTGGATTTCTACTGAGCTGCTGCTGAGAACAATGTAACGTGCATCTTCCATAATGGGCAATTTTAGGTGTGCTCATCAGCAGAGCAGCGGATACCCCAAATTACTGAGTTTAGAAAAACAAGTTACTGTGATATCTTAATTCAGTTCCAAAATTTTGATGATTTGCTGGATAGGGACAGAGAGCACGATGGGAAAAAAACATAGACAAAATCTGAGGTGAACAAAAGTAACTCAAAATTAGACTTATCGAGTTACGCTCCCATAAATAAAGAACAGACATTTACAAACTCCTCCGATGCTTGTGCATCAGCCACTACAGCCAATGCCTTTAGAATGCGCAGGCACCAGAAGAATCAACCATGTGTTATTAATTTTGATGTCAGAAGACCCCCAATAGTTCTTAATCTGTAACTTTAGCTTTATAGCGCGAGTCAAACCCTATGGGTGAGAGAACCGAGCCAACAACACTTTTCAAATAGCTGTATGGATTCTCCAGGCCCCACGTTGGGTGGGGGGGAGGTTCCAAGTGTTCCAAGCATAACTTCTGCTTGCAACCATCTCCGCTGGTGGCTAGAAAAAAATTTACTGCAATTGAATTTGTACCGCAGGCTTAGCAGAATGAAACACTGCAAGTTTTATTACAGATTAGTTCATCCCTTTACATTTGCTGAAGTTCTCAGGTCAGAGCGGTTTCTTAATCAAGCTCAAGAAAACTTCAGGAAATTGTGAATCAAATGAAGCATTTCATTTGATAAGGAAGAATTTAGTTCACATGGAGCTGGAAAGTAACGTATTTTAGATGCACTAACCTTGGTTGTTGTCATCTCAACCCATACTCTCCCCCTCACACCACCAAGACCACAACACCCATCGTAACCCACCTTGTCCACATGAGTACTTAAGCTCAACTAAACATGAGATTCATTTTCTCGAGTGACAAACTCATTTTTTATGACTGCAGGATTATTATGAACACAACCCAAAAAAGAATGCAACGAACCATGTAAGAAATGCAGTCAAAAGTTGGTGTTTATGTAAAATAAATCAACCTGTCACACGAGCACAATTGATATTCCTTTCACAAAGTCATACTTTCCTAATTTTAATTTCAAATTGAATTACATAAGCTTCAGTCTTTTAAAAACTATACATATGAAACCCCCAAGATTCTTCCTTTGGTGCAAATTAATTTCAGTTGCCATAAAGAAGCCATCACAGCAACCAGAACATCAGGAATAAGTTCAAATAAAACTGAGACAAGACGACACTGCTAAGGATTAAAATTGGAAGGAGAGGGCAGGAAGATAACTGAGTAAAAGCACACGCACACCTTTACAAAGCTGCAATAAAACTGGAAGGCTGTGCAGGCAAAGGAAGCCATTCAGACGCTTTGGATGCCAACCCAGCATGGGTTTCACCTGGTAGCTCAGTAACTTACAAGTTCAAATAAATACATCTTGGCTGTCAAACATTAACTGTCCTTGTTCATCTTCACTTGCAGAGTGACAAAAGTGAGAAATACACAGTAAAAAAGCCTTTAGTAAGCACAGACACAAAGCTGAAAAAGGAGCATTTAAAAGCCAGTCAAAAGGGAAAGAGTCAATTTAAAGTTTTACTGTTTAAGTGCAGTTTTCACAACAAGGATCATCAGACTGATGAAACAAATAATTGCTGATGGGACAAAATTTACGTTTCAGAATTACTATTTCAGTTCATTAGAGTGACCAAAACCACTCTGGCTTTGTCTCCTAAGAGAATATCATTCTTAAAATAATGGAGATCCGTTACAGTGAAGTGCTTATATAGAAAACTCGGTGCCAAAATAAGGAAAACCATGTAAACTGGGATGCAAAAACTGAAATGAAACAGTATGGACAATTGGCTTAGTTGACTGGGCACCTAAATGTTTGGGCTCTTAGAGGCATTTAAAGAATAAAAAAAATCAATGGATCCACAGCAGAAGGCCACACAGAAAACGGGGCAGACCGACCAGCACCAGCTCTGTAAGTCAGCACAGTAAGAGATCCCAATGGCAAAGGGTCAGGGCCCACCAAGAGGAGCCAGTCACCAGTGAGCACTGCCATTGACTCCGATGACAAAAGAACTCATTCAAGAGCATTCTAAAAGTGCACTGCTGCCAAGGCAAGCTAAGGAGGCTACAAGAACCACAAAGGTTTGGTTTGTCTTTTACACATACTCTCACTAGCCAAAGAAATAGGAGACCAGGTTAGAGTGACCTAAGGGTTAGGAGCTGGCTGCTGATACCAACTTGGAGTTGATCAGCACATGCTCCTAGGCATTTCCTAGGCTCCTCGCTCAGTTTCCTATAGTAGTTCAAGTGTATTTCTGGGAGGCAATTAAAGAAACTAGAAAAGAAAAAAACAAACATACCTATTTCAGTAATTTTTCACACCTTTTCAAACAGCGTATCTTTTGTGTGTTGCTAAATTCTTTTCTTCCAAGACAAATATTTGGTTAAGCACAAAGTAAAGCAAGTGTCCAGCCAGCTTTGCAGAGGGAACTGACACACATACACTATTCTTCTACAAGCTTGTCATTATAAAACACCCATGAAAAGTTAAATAACTTGCTTCCTTCAGTAGGTCCAAACAGCAATAAACTGTTCTCTCTGGCTCTTTCTGGAAACTACTGTAGATTTTTTTATGATTATTTATGGAAATGTTTTCTAACTTGTATTGCTGCTTGTTTCGGTCACGCTTCAGCCCTTTCCCTTAAAGGCAAACACTACCATAAGACTGAAAAATCACATTAATGAAGTAGGCATATAGTGTCATTGTTTCAAACCACTCGTAACAGCCGTTAAGTGCACCAGAGAAGAAAAATGCTGCATTCCAAACATTTACATGGCAAAATATCGTGTAAAAACTGTTTGGAATTATAGGCACACTTACTTTTGTGGCAGAAGAACTGAATACAGCTTAAGAGCAAAAGTAGCCAACAGCTCGTTTGTGTATATATATTTTTAGTGCGTACGTAATGTAGATATTATGTTGACAACTTATACTCCAAGAAGGATGTTAAGAAGGACAAGATTGGGTCAGAAATGCAATGCTTCTGGTGAGATGGATTCTTAATTAAGACGAGAGATCCCACGTTCTGCCCAAATTAGCCAAGGATTACATCACTGCAATCAGAACTTTTCTTTCTTGTCACAGAAGGGCCAAAGAGTTCTCAGTGTATTTGTTTTGTTTACAGGCTTAGCCTCTGGGGCTGGCCAGCTCCACATCTGCATCTACCATTCAAAAACCAAGAAAAGCATTTTAATAGTTCATGTATATAAAACACTGAAGCTGGTAGCAAAACATTCTGAACCATTTCTGTTAACCATTCTAAAGCTGGGTTATGTTGAATCACAGAATCTTCCACATTTACATTCTGCAGAGCCCTCCCTGCAACCGCTCCAGGGAAAGCCAGGTATCAGGCTGTCGTGCAAAAGTAGAAACACATGCAAACACAGCTTTCTCTTAGCACAGCAGAAGACAAGCCAGATCTGTCACCAAACTTCCAGGCAGTGACACATCAATTGGGAAAGCTGCCCCAGTAGCACTGCTTAACACCAATGCTAGATCCAATCACCAATGAGTTTCTGTCTCAGGGCCTGTACAAACACACAAAGCTCACTCTTTTACCTTATTCTTGGAGCATTATTTGATAATGTTAATCTGTACATTTTGTTAAAGTGGCCAAAAAGAAGAGTACCATCAGAACAGCACAGCCCCACAAAGCATGAAGTACAACCTTTGCAGAGTTGGTTATACAGCTGCATCAGGGGTGTTAGCAAGGAATTTGGACCCAAAGTGCCTGGAACACTACCTGCAAACAGTCCTTTCAATAAGAATCTGTGGTAAATGATAGAATCATATGTTCATGTTCCTCACTCCAATCATTTGAGAACATATACGAAAAGTACTTTTCTCTTACCCACGTTAAAAGAGCAATTTGATTTAGTCTATAATTAATGATCAGTGCTCAGGCTCACACAAAATTCATTGGCACTGTTTAAGCACACCAGCTGTATGATCATCTACACCAATCACAAGTCTATGGATCACTTGAATAATCTACAGTTTTTCTTTATTAAATTTTCATGGAAATTCATAGAATCATAGAATTGCTTGAGATGTGAGGGTGCTTCAAATGCCACCTGGTCCAACTTCTCTGTGATGAACATGGGCATCTACAGCTAGATCAGGGTGTTAAATCCAGGTTGTAAAGCTAAATCCAGATCCCAGAAACCAACAGGACCTACTCCTAACTTCTGATTCTTCTCAGCTCCCACAGCTCCTCACTTAGAATCACTCAGGTTGGAAAAGACCTTAAGGGTCATCAAGTCCAACCACAACCTAACCATTCTACCCCAACTCTAACAACCCTCCACTAAATCATGTCCCTGAGAACCACACCCAAACTGTTTTTAAACACATCCAGGGATGGCGACTCAACCTCCCTGGGCAGCCTATTGCAGTGCTTAACAACCCTTCCTGTAAAGAAGTTTTTCCTGATATCCAACCTAAACTTCCCCTGGTGCAACTTGAGGCCATTTCCCCTCGTCCTGTCACCTGTCACCAGTGAGAAGAGACTAACCCCTCTCCCGCTGTAAGCACCTTTCAGATGTTGGAAGAGAGCAATAAGGTCTCCCCTCAGCCTCCTTTTCCCCAGACTAAACAGCCCCAGTTCCTTCAGTTGCTCCTTGTAGGGCATATTCTCCAAGGCCTTCACAAGCCTTGTTGCCCTTTCTTAGTCCTGCTCCAGCACCTCAGTGTCCTTTCTGTACTGAGGTGCCCAAAACTGAACACAGTACTCGAGGTGAGGCCTCACCAATGCCAAGTACAGGGCCAGGATGACTTCCCTAGTCCTGCTCACCACACCATTCCTGATCCAAGCCAGGATGCCATTGGCCTTCTTGGCCACCTGGGCACTTCCCAAGCCCTGTGTGCAGACTCCCTCCATCTAGCAGCTGTGCAATGTAAGGAAACCACATCTGACTCAGCCTGAGCAGCTGATACAGGTATGGCTCCATCACCAATCACAGCCCTTCACACTGGAGTCAGAGCTATGCTGAACAATGGAAGCCATATACTGAGCTATATACTATGGTTGTTCCAGTAAAAATTAAAGCAGTAGCCATCAGGCC
The DNA here is from genome assembly GCA_016647715.1 of Pavo muticus. Classification (NCBI taxonomy): domain Eukaryota; kingdom Metazoa; phylum Chordata; class Aves; order Galliformes; family Phasianidae; genus Pavo; species Pavo muticus. The sequence goes on from JACDJE010000443.1 coordinate 319,493, forward strand.
TGCAAGCAAAAAATATTATTATTTCATATTAAACTGGAAAGAAAAATGTGTTTCAATTGTGCTTTGTTTGGGGGATAAGAGTTGATTCAACTGATTCCCTGTAGGGGCAAGACCCAAGGAAAATACAAGCTGTCAGAGCTGATGAAGTTCACTGCATGCATAAGTCAAGTCTCACTATTATAACAAACATAGCCGACATATCACTATTTTTACAACACTAATGGTACTAAACAGCTGAGAATAAATGTTTGCAATAACATTACAGCTTTTTTCTTCTATATACCACATCACGTTAATGCAGACAGAGCGAGCTCTGCCAGATGGAAGAGAAAAGCCACAGGGAAACAATAAGAAACAATAACACTATAGTTCATATACATACATCAGAAGAGAGCAGCTTGGGATGAACCAAACTTCATGTCTAAATACAAAGAACTTTGATACCTCTGCTATAAATTAACGATGTTTTAATATAAACTAACTGCAATATGCAGTCTGGTATGCAGGAACTCCTATAAAGACTACTGACAAAAATGCAGGTCATATTTTACTATGCCACCCAGAAAAATAATCCAGTGCTATTCAAATGCCTGTTGCTAAATTTCCAATCCAAAATACCGGTTACGAAACTGCATTTCTCCATTTCATTATGCAGAAATTATGACAAAGCTATATTATGAAGATTCATAGAATGGCCTGGGTTGAAAAGGACCACAATGATCATCTGGTCTCACCCCCCCTGCTATATGCAGGGTCGCCAGCCACCAGACCAGGCTGCCCAGAGCCACATCCAGCCTGGCCTTGAATGCCTCCAGGGATGGGGCATCACAACCTCCTTGGGCATTCACTGTATTTCTTACCACAGTTGAAGAAAAAAAGGGGACAAAGAACCATTCATTACATTTAATTGCATCATCATGGTACTCTGGATCTGCTGATCAGCTCTGTGCTCCAGCTGATCTTTCTCCAGAACACAGGGAAACAACGCTTGCTTAACGAAAGGAGGCTCAGCCTACTATCTCTCAGCTCATTACAGAAGTTGTCCTTGTTCAGGTTTTCCCAGGTTTCGTTATTGTAATTCTTTTTCCCCATTACAGCTTAATATTTTTCCCAGAAAATAAATACAAATCTACCACCCAAGCAGAAACAAAGAAAGTAACTTGTAAACACACAAACTCTTGTAATTGTTTACAATAGGGGATTTTTATAAGTGCAATATGTGGAATTGTGTATATAACATTGAATATAATCTTCCACTACTTCAACAAGAAAAAGTTATATGCTAGCAAACAATAGCTCTATTTTATTTGGAACAGTGCACAAGAACTACCACCCTGGACTGCAGAAAGAGATCTGTGTACACAACTACCAGACAGAAGAAACACACAGAATGTGACAACCACTAGAACAGACTCTTGCCTTGCACCTTTCCATCTCTTCCAGAAATGAGCGCTTCAGGGATTTGGCTCATCCAGGAGCAGCCTTGGACAAATCTGTTCAGTAGGCAGCAATACACCTATTTTTCATGTCTGTATATTAACTCATTCAGAAGCACTCATTCATTTACTCATTCACTGTTAATACTTCCCCGCTTAATAGTATCATAGAATCGTAGAACCCTTAAGAGCGGAAAAGGCCATTAAGATCCCCAAGCCCAACTGCTGACAAATCCCCAACATGCCCACATCTCTCAGTGCCACACCTCCACAGCTCTGGAACACCTCCAGACATGGTGACTCCACCACCTCCTTGGGCAATAATCTCTCTTGGGGTTTCCCCCAGATCTTTCAGATTTCCCCAATAGCCCATTTAAAGATAAGAAATAAGTACACTGGAATATTTTTCTGAGTGAAGTAGTAAAATATGCCCACTATTGGTCTGTATAAAGCAAGAGTTTGCATTCTTGTCACTAGTCTTTATAAGAGCTCCTGCATACAAACCGTATATTGCAGTTAGTTCATATTAAAATATCATTAATTTGGAACAAGGGAGGTGAGTGGGTGCTGTCCTTTCAGCCAGCTCCATTTTCTGGAGCTTCATCACAGAAGCTGGAACTCACCACCCAAGCACGAAGCAGCCCAGAAGGAATTCTCATATTGTTTCTCTCATTCCACCATTTTCAAACTTGAAACCAGCTTTAGAAGATAGTTATCAAGCACCTGCATTCTGCCAGGATAAGAACAGCATCCAAATACCACGTTAGGGTGAGCATGACTCAAGTTAAAGAACAAACAGATAAGGCTTTGGCTTTTACCAAAGCATTTAAGATGCACGATTCTGCACTGTCTTAAGTTACTCACTGCCTTCAAAAAGGTTATCAGAGTAGTAAAACAGCTAAAATGTTTTTGCTTTTCTTTTTAATTGAAAGTATGGCCTAAATTAACACAAGGGACAAAACATTTTTGTTTGATAGCCAAAGCATTCAGCAGGGTATGGGCAGCCAAAGTTAAATACAGTTTGCAAGGAGGCACTGAAGATAGCATAGTTGGTTTTTTGTACAAGAACCATTTGTATAAAGATTAAGAAAGGCAGTTTCAGAAATAAAAAGTAGGTAGCATTGCATCAATATGAGCTGTGCTACAGAACACTGCCAGGACGCTACAGAAACCACCAGCTTCGAATGAGACCACCACTGCAGAATGAGAAATAAAAACCACGGTAGTGACTGAGGACAGGAGCAAAAGGAGAGAACTCGCAATGCATTTCTGAAGATGCATTTTCAATAACAGAAAGCCAGGGACAAGATTACAGATTATAGACCTACAAGAGGTTGACTAGTATGTGAACCCAACTCGATGTTAACAGCAGCACGAACAGAACTTATAATCTGCACACCTTCAGTCACAAGTGGAACTCAATCTTACAGCTGCTGCAGCTGTGAATGAGTAGAAATTGCCAGCTTTGGAACAAGAGCTGAGAGCCCCGTGTGCATCAAAAGTAAACTTCATCCAGAACATCTTCACTACTAGATGAACTCAGTCACAGAGCTCATTCCTATTTCATTTATACTATTAGATAGCTGGGCTGGACGAACCTGCATGCTTCAGAAAGACAGCCTGGTGGACTTGGTGCCGTCTCACAGAGCAGGAGGTAGAAGTGCTTTTCATAGACCACTAAAGAAATTGTTTATTGGGAAGGCAGTTTGTCTCTTAATTACACAGAATGCTTGTTTTCTGGCATTTCATTTAGCTGTTAATAAACTGCCTTACATCCTCAACCATAACATCTTCTCTTACTGTCACACCCAGACAAGCTCACAATGTAAAATCACAAAGCCAGATATGGTTTTGAAGGGGGCACTATTAAAATGAAGGATGCAGGGAGTTGTTAAGGGTTTGCTGACAGCAAAACTTGGATTTACAAACCTGGGTGAGAGGTTTCTTGCTTCCCAAACATTACACTTTGGAAAGAGAAGCTTTACTAGAACTGCAGTTCTGCCTCCTCACTTAAAATCTTGATGGAAAGTTGCACACGTGTTGCACTGGTGCAAAAAGGCCTCCTTCCACATTCACTGAGCAATAATCAGCTTCATGGTTCACGTGTGTTAATACTGTGAACCATTTTATAACTTTCCATATTAGTGTTATTTTTAAATAATCACCAAAATTATAAATCCATTCCTAAAATTGCATTTCAATGTAATATAGTTCATATGAAAACTAGTCTAGCTAACGCAGGCGGTTGCAATGCCAACAGTGTAAGAATATATCCCAAAGAGAACTTGTTAATATATCCCACAATAATCTTCATTGGATTCTGAATTTAAATGTAGGCTGGTTTCTGAATATGAAAAGTTCAGCCAAATGTAAAATTGAATACTTTTCCTAAACTAGAAATTCCCCATACATAAAAGAGTGCAGGGCTCCCTCTGAAAGAGGCTCAACAACTCAGGAGGTTCATCTGCCATACGCAGATATATGTGCACAGATTAAAAGCTAGATTTCAGATCCAGAGAAAAATCCTGGATATTTGCCAGCTTAAGACCCAAAGCAGACCTGTTAGTACTCTGAGAAAGCCCTGTGCAAAGGGCAGAATTTCATTTTACCTACGCTTGAGAGAAACGCCTGGCTCCATAATGTCTGTATGACATAAGAAAGTCTGAAAAAGAGCGAGAAAAAACTTGAGGGCTTTCAGATAGCACTTCCCACTGTCCTTCTAAATAACTTGGAGCAGTTTCACCCTACTTAGTATTGTCCATTCTTAGAAGGGACTCCAACAGTTCTCCTCCCACAAATATTCAGTATTAGGGCCTCTAAGAGGGATCAAAATACTTTGTGTAGTGCATTGAAGAGCAGTTTTCCTGCTCTAGACTCCCTCAGCTCATAATTTAAAAAGTAAAATGAAAATAAATCATGAGTGATTTGGGCCATCAAACCCAAGCCTAAACCAAGCCATATACTCTGCCCCAAAAAGGAATGAACAGGGCACCAGCTGCCATTCAGAACTGAGCTGTAAGCAGTCATTGATACTGCCCATGATTCATGATATAAGCCTTTTAAATAAAAAAAATCCATAAGTGAACAAATAAGTAAACATAGGAAGTTCTTACCACCCTGTCAATGCAACAGCACAATTCTGAGAGTAAAGGCACGCTGATGTATCTAAGCATGAAGGCTAAAATACATTCACTGTAGCAGACAAATGAAGTCACAGATCAGACCAGGTAATGCATCTTACTAATCTATTCAATAGGTCAGATTTTCCTGATGTATTCCCAATTTTCACCAAGTTATAATTAATTCATATCAGAAATTGAGAAAAAGGCAGTAAGGCTTACAACAAGAATAATTGCTATGTTACAAAACACAGTGAAATAAAGTTTATGGCTTTCCACAGTAGCACTACAGAGATCTTACTAACATGCTCCCCTTACATTCTCTGGAACTAAGGCCAAAAATGGTTACATGGTTTTATTATTCTACCTGGAAAGCAGCCACAGCATGCTAGGTATCACTTCTGCAAGTCTTGCTCTCAAGAACCAAAAGCTCTGGCAGGTCAATACTCAAACCTTACATTTTCAGTAGATAGAAGTGATGAATCTGAGATACCAGCTTTGTTAATTTTGCTAACGGAAACATTGTGGCACCTGCCAAAGAACCAGAAGATGGCTTCCTGCTCAGAACCCCACTTGTCTTTCTGTTTTAAGCCTTGTTAGATTAGGATTAGCATCCTACAAACACCTTCTCCTATTGTAGAAGACTCTTATTCATGCACAATGCACTCTGAATCGAAGGCGACCAGCCCAAGTAGTATTTTTGCACTACTCCTGCTGCAAACTTGGGCTCTAGTTAAGAGCTACGCTTGGCAGTAAAGCATGAATAAAACTGAGATTCATAAAAACTTAACCTATTACAGAAAGCAAAGCAAAGAAAACTTAAGGAAAAGCATGAAAGTAACAACTTGAAAGCAAAAAATACTTGTCATTGAAAAGGCACTTCCATACCCTTCTCCCACTTCCAACAGAAATCTCAGTTCCAAACCTCTTTAGAAAGCCTGTAATAACAGTTCTGCTTAACATATTGATGTTGCATGAGAGCAGTGCATCCTCCCTTTCCCTTTGGTTCAGTTTCTCCTGATGAAAGCCTACAGCAGAAGCTTACTAAAAAACACAGAAGCTCCTTATTTCTTTACATTTTCCCTCCCAAACTGAAACTCCAATATTTGATACGTAGAACCATTCTAGCAGATACCATTTCCCACCATTTAACTGCACAGTAAAAATGCTTTCATAAAGGTGCATGCAGTGAACTGTACCTCATTTTCGCCACATTCAGAAGGTGTGTCCTTGTGTACAGCCATCTGATACTTGGCAAATAAAGTGGCTGACTGGTTGAAGGATGATTTGAACTGTGGGTCCTCAAAAGAGACAGGTACTAACCTCACCTTCAGAGCAAGGGAAATACAAGCATACTGTTTTAAGTGCACATAATCAGGTAATATGCTTCTGAAGGTAAGGCTAGTGGAAGATCTTCTCCTATCCGTTTCAAAGCCTTTGAAGTCAGTATTCTACTTTAAATGTAATAAAAAGTAATCCTTCTATGGGGGAAAGCATATTTATATGGCAGCTAATGCTAACCTTTAGCTCACTGTTGATACCTCCATTAAAGAATAAATATTATATAGCACTAGAACACTCCAAAGCTCCAGCTTACTCAACCTACTTTTTGACCAAGTATCTAACAAACCAACAACAAGTTTTTCAATGTACAACTCCAAGAACTATTAAAATGTATTATTTCTAATACATTGCCCAGGGAGGTGGTGGAGTCACCGACCCTGGAGGTGTTCAAGGAACGTTTGGATGCTGTGATGAGGGATATGGTTTAGCGAGAATCATTGGTGATAGGTGGATGGTTGGACTAGATGATCTTATAGGTCCTTTCCAACCTTAGTGATTCTGTGATTCTGTGATTCTGTTATGGCACGTCACTTGACCCCAGTTTAGCAATTACATATTCTTGCTATGAACACTTTTCCTCCAATATTCTGACATTTTTTTCTTAGTAGTATTTGAGAGGTAATACGTCCAACACAGGTAACTGTTACACATTGCCTGGTCATTACAAGAGACAGTAACAATGTGTAATTTAGATAGAGTTGCTCACTACTTGATGTGCTTGAATGGAAAATGAAGAGGTTTACATAATTTAAATGAACCTCAAACCAACAACTTGTATGTGTGGTAATTTCTTCACTCACATGTGGGCCCTGATCATGCTTGTCCCTCCACATATGGATGCATTCAAACCAAAGCCAATGACACTACTTATCAGGGCAAGCATCCAGCCATTTTCAGTTCCTGGGAGATTCATATGTATATGGTCCATGACATTTTACCTCCAAAGACTTATCTCTTTAATCTCATTCAATAGTCATCTAACTCTCAGCTTTTCTGCCTGCAATTAAGACCAAATATTCATAGCACTCAAAAAGAGATATCAAAAGGTTTGCACTTTCAGAATGTTGATTCTACTTGATACAGTATTTTACATGCTCCTGAGCCTAAGATGGATATAAAATCCACAACTGTTTCTTCTAGAATCTATGCGAGACACATGAAATGGAGGGGAAGCTGAGCTTTGCATGAAATTCATTTGGCCTTCTGACCTGATTTATAGTCGGTTTATCAGGTGGGTCCTTGTGAATAACCATCTGGTAACGTTTATAGACCTGGTAAGACTCCTGAAATGTGGCTTTGAACTGTGAACTTGGCGGAGATGATCTCACCACCCTCACCTTCAGAAGAAGTTAAACATTTATTATTACAGTATCATGCAATAATTACACATTTATACACAGACAAGCATCACAACAGAGAGAATTTTTCACTTCCTGAAAAAGAACCCTACCACTTCAATTAATATTGGACAACAGCCTTCCAATTCTCCTACTCACTTTACATTACTGAAGGCTTTTGTATTTACACTGAATTACAAACAAGGTTTACCAACGATGAACTAAAATGTCTGTAGAAGAACCACATAAGTGGTTTTCAGGAACTAAGACCCACAAATGGTAAGCAGATTGACATTTGAAAGAGATTTTTCATACGTTTTCAAATCTTCTGTTCCTGAGTTCCCATCATACTGAAAAATACTCAAAGGGTTCATGCATTTGGAAGACTCCTATCTGTCCTCTTTGGGTTGCATTTTGCATTGCAATGGTCCTAAGAGGATTTCCAAGTAATTTTCAGATTAAAAGAGGAAGAGGAAACAATGTTCCCCTATTCAATTACAAATTAATTTAGGTAGGAAATGGCGTCCTTCCTACCACCACCCTTACATACAAGAAAATAAGTTTTAAGAATCCATAAATTAAACTGTTTTTAGTAAAAGTGATTGCTTCTGACCAAAGGCATGCTGGTACATGATGGGCAGTGCATTTTCACTGGGGTCATTCTCACAAATACCACTGCTCTAATCTACAAAGAGAAACTGTCAACAATAGCAAGGAACTATCTGAGAAAAAACTGCTAGAATCATTCTCCTTTAAATTCTCCCTGCATCATCTTAATGAAAACATTCAGACAAGGCCATTATACTTCTGTTACATTACTTATCGTAAACCTGGAAGAGTTAGCAATTATAGATCAGTTCCATGGTTTCTTGTCAGTTCTTTAGGGTGCATCTTTTAAGTCATCACCATTTCAAATAAGTACCAGAACCACAATTCAAATTCAATTTCTAATCCCATCAGTAGCTAAAGGAAAATGTATACATTCAGAAAGCTTTCCAGCTTCCAGAGAAAAAGACACTGTGTTTACAATTAACCAGTGTCAGCACGTCCAAAAGCCTTCCAGGTAACTACTTCTATAGTAAAAATAGATTTAATTGCAACCAATATACGATGCTGGTTTCTACCATAACTTTTACAGTTTCCAAAGACATCAACACATACCACAGACATTTATAAATAAGAGCTATCTTCTCATCTGTTTAGTTTTATCAACAGTTACTGCTTTCTAGCCAAGATTCAGTAGCACAGATAGTTTAACTATTTATATGCTGCAAAACTAAATATTGAATGTCTCTCATCGTTCAACACTCCGTTCATTCAAAGTCTTTCATTTTCAAGTCCCGCGGTATGAAACCAATTTACAAGTGTTTTGTTCACTGTACTGCTCTCTCCTACATCTGACTGCAAGTGCAAGATTACCCCCTTGTGGTTACACAGAGCTCAGCTGACTAAATAGAATATATGTGGTACATGGTGATATAAGATTTAAACTACAGCCAGTTAATAAAGCCACAGAAACTGAACACCTAAGCATTTGTAGAGTTCCAAAAACAAGACCTTTCTGTAATTTGCCTTCAACAGCAGTGAATGAGCCGTTACCTCCAATTTGTGCTGTGCATCGTCAGGTAAAGGGACAAAAATGAAGTCTTCAATGCTTTTTGGTTGGTTTGTTGTGGGCTTCGAGTTTTGCAAGAGTAAAGCTTGATGATCTGCTTGAAACGGAGAGCCTTCAAGGGTGCACCTCTGGTTCTGAAGGAGTTTCTGCAGTTTTCTTTCTTTCCGTATGTCCTTTGCTTTTCGACACGGCGGCTTGCTCAGATCAGCCCCTTTGCCTGTAAGGAAACAAGCAAAGAATTAACCACCACGTTTTGCAAGAAACAAGTAGCCTTCACATGATGACTGAACAGAAGTGGTTAAAATTACCAGTAATCGCAGACCACGGTCTGAACATAACACGGTCCTCTACACTTACAGCTAGTGATAATACCCTGTGCCAGGTGAACTTGCAGTGATTTTTTCCTCTGCAGCTTTCTAATCCAGAGTCAGGAATATATTTAAAACGTAGTACAAGAGGAATTCCTCTTAAGTCTGTCCTTAAACCCCTCTCATAGAACAAAAAGCTCCTGTTTAACACACGATATTATGCTGCCTCATATCCAAACAGCACCAGGATCAGCTTGAAATACTGAAAGGAAAAAGCACAAAACCAAACCCACAACCACAAAACCTCACTGTCAAATTCATAAAGAATTATTCTACTGCATTAAAGACACAAGTGCTATAAAATTAATACTCCACTTAAATCAAGGAGAAAAAGATGCCCGTGGTCCATTCTACCTGCAAAATGTGCTGAAAGGATGGTCACCAAATAAATAACCCATTCCCAACCTTCGATTTCCCCACATTTCATTATTTTAATTGATACTGATTTTAAATGCATAAATCCAGATTTCTACAAGTTTACAAAAACACACAATCACAGAATGGTTGGGTTGGAAGGGATCTCAAAGATAATGAATCTCCAACCCCCCAGACGCAGGCAGAGCCACCAACCTCCCCATTTAATACAGGACCAGGCTGCCCAGGGCCCCATCCAACCTGGCCTTGAACACCTCCAGGGATGGGGCATCCACAGCCTCTCTGGGCAGCTGTTCCAGCACAAGATACACTCAGTCCTTTCACCTTTACACACCGTTATCAGCTACTCCAGGAAGCACAGAGAAGTAACTGAATGTCATACTTCATTCCAGAAGTTGCGTTAAAGCCGTATGAAGCTGCTGCATTGCTGGAAACAGTGGTGGAAGAATTCATGTCTGATACTTGCAGCTGCTGTAGAAAGTTCCATACAGAGGGAAAGCTGCGCTCAATTGTATAAGAATTAACTGGATTAACTGGCTGCTAATAAGATTGACTCTCATTCTGTATTTTTATTTATTTTACATACAGTGGTAGATGAGCTGGAGGCCAAAAGTGATCCATAATGCTAGCCATTTCAAAAGGAGAGGAATAGTGGAACAAACTAGGCCCACGGAGGGAAGCACAGAGTCATATATCTTGCACAGAACAAGAACTGTAACAAATATTATGACAAACTGCTGAAGCAGTATTTTATACCATTACCTTTCTCCTGAAATCCATATATTTGTAAAGGACACACTGGCAACTTTTGAAAGACTTAGTGGGAATGTACCCGGAATGGTGAGGAGCTCTCATCTGAAGCATTAAGAAGACAACACATCTCCAACTCAGCTAATATTTATGAGAAATAAAGAATAATCCAAACCCAGCCTTAACTACGGCTTATCCCACTTTACTCTCTAGGAAGGCTGGAAACTACTTGGAAATCATTTCTTCCACAAGGCCTATGAAAATGTGGTTAGAGCTTTCTTTCCTTCTGACCACTAACACTGTGGCCAAAAATGACATCTTTTGTCCTCTACCCACTTCAAACCTTACCCACAGACAAGGGCGAGCAGTGGCCTCCTTCTGCAGACTGGAAATGCTAAGAGCACTGGTGAAAGGCTCAGTGTGCTTTGGTTCACTTCACCCGCATAGAACTGCAGCCTTCAGAGTCACTGCTTTGTCTATTGCTACCAATACACCACAGAAATTGTCTGAATACTTTCTACTGGAACCAATTTTCAAGCATCAGTAAAGCTGTAAACTATTCTTTCTAATGCACACACCATACAGAATGCGATGGCTTAACTCACTCTGGGTGTATTTGTTTTGGTTCATACTAATATACTGAAAAGCAGTATTTTATTTAAAGGATAAAACACTACTTTATCACTTTTGTTTTTCCTGGCTCATTTTACAGTGAAGATGGTTAAAGAAAAGAATGGTCATCTGTCTTTTTCCAAGATGTACATGAATTGTTTTTATTAAACCCCAAGCACAAGCTCTAGTTAGAGGTACAACATACGTTAGAAACCAGAGATAACAGTTATACGAGAACAAGATACAAGGAATAACAAATGGAGTAAGGGAAGCAGATTTTACTCCTATGCCACTGAAAATCATTTGTTAGCATCTTGCTAACTGCTTTCTGGGACAAAGCACACTGAGTTTGGCTGCATCAAGCCAACAGTTCAGCCCACGGAGAACCATGATTTAGCTTGGAGAAGAGAAGGCTCCAAGGAGACCTCATTGTGGCCTTCCAATACCTGAATGGATCGTATAAACAGGAGGGGGAATGGCTGTTTACGAGCGTGGATAGAGATTGGACAAGGGGGAATGGCTTTAAACTAAGACAGGGGAGGTTGAGGTTAGATATTAGGAGGAAGTTTTTCACACAGAGGGTGGTGAGGCACTGGAACAGGTTGCCCAAGGAGGCTGTGATGCCCCATCCCTGCAGGCATTCCAGGCCAGGCTGGATGTGGCTCTGGGCAGCCTGGTCTGGTGGTTGGCAACCCTGCACACAGCAGGGGGTTGAAACGAGATGAGCACTGTAGTCCTTTTCAACCCAGACCACTCTATGACTCTGTGACTTGTAAAGGCCACAAGGAGACTTAGGAAAGGGATGGCGATCTCAAAATACACAGCTACCATTACCAACACTGCAGTGAGAACTACTCAGAACTTACAGGATCCATAAGACTTGCACAGTAACACTGTCTCAAATGCACAACATCAAGATTCTGTTTTGGATATGGACATATAAAAACAGGAAGAACGACAAAGAATAACACCTAAACTATAACAACCAACAAGACCCCCACACATCTGCCCTTTCTGCAACCTACAGGATATATTTTTACCAATGTTTCTGGTTCTCATTTAAAGACTTTCTCTGCATGAACCATGGAAAAATCTTGAAAAAAGTTTGTAGTACACTGCTGGTGCAAGCTCCTCAGTGCTCACCCACTCTGATTGTCCCACATGGGTTCCATGAAAGCTGAAGCACTGAGAGCATCTCCGTGTCTCTGAAACAGAGCTAATGGCACTTCTGCACCCCTCAGACTTCCTGCAGCTGAACAAGCAGATTGCACAACAGAGCATCCTTACCTCTCACCTACGGTCTTTGGATATTTGTCTCATTCAGACAAAAGCATTCACCAGAAAAGGACAAATATCCTGAGACCATTACAGATGTTATGCGATCTGACCAGGGATAAACAAGTCAGTGGATGAGTTTATTTAAAACACTCATGATAAATCTGAAGAACGTTACAGCACTTCATCTGCCTTGGGCTCTGTTTCATGTCTCATATCTTCTATAAGCTATAAGTTAGCTAGAAAAACTTTTTAAAACAATGGATGTGCAACGCAGACATAAGCAAACCTTCCCCATCTGAAACTGTGCAGAAACAGCCCATTTTTTCCCTACAGGACAATGACCTGTTTTGTTTATAAAAGAATAAAAATGCAATTAAACAACCTTATTACAGAATAAGTCTACATTTTCCAAGATGAAAAACTAAACATCTCTCTATCTGGAAAATTTTGAACTCAATTTGACCTGGGACACCACCTCTCAAAAATATATATGTAGGAAAAATTAAGTTTTCTGATGAATTCGTTATTCCCTTCTAATGAATATTTCTCCTCTATAAAATTAACCCTCTTTTGCTGAAATATTGAGTAAAAACAATGTTTCAAACTCCCCTTATCTGCATTTGCAGCGTTTAAAGCTGCTCAGTGTTAATAATGTAACTGAAGTGTATTTTTCAACCCTTCCCAAATCAGCTCTCATTACCCAAGACTGCCACCTGCTGCCCATTTCCACACAGTTCGTTTCCAAAATGAAGTTTACATGACTCAAAGCTGATTATTTTATCAACAAGAAGGGCTTGGAAATTCGCACAGCACAGCTACATGGCCAAACTAAAATACAATCTTGAAGATTCCAGACAAGTTTCCTACAGACTTGCAGCAATACCAGCTCTGTGCTGCACTGATGGTTTTCTGACTGAGCTTTCCTTTCTGTTCAGATACAAAACTGCTCCTGAAAACCTGATGCTATTGGCATGAGTGATCGTTCACATTCTTTTGAAGGGCCAATCTTGAAAGTAGCCAACGCACAGTAGGAGGCAAAATCTTTTGAAAACAGAAGTGCTGTGATGCTCTCATTAACACCAGCACAATACCCAATAGGCAAAAGTTAGGAATTAGTACGATGTCCCAATACGTGCAGAAACCACGAAGCATCCAGTTCTCACCAGGATTTCAACCAGAGTTACCCACCAGGTAACTGCAATGCAGAAAATACCCTCTGTGGAACATTGTGGAAACTGCACAAAACTGGAAACGTGACCCGCAAGATGAAGCTGCCTCACCTGCAACGCTTGGGCCACAAAAGCATTTGCAAGATACATCCATTTCCTTATCCCACTCAGGCTGTTACTCAGATGACTTTCAGGCTGTTACTCAGATGACTTGTTCTGACAATAACCCACCTACCTCTTACCACATCCCACAAGAACAGGGCACACAAGAAGCTGTAAGAGTGGCAATCCACAGCACTCTGCATGAACGTCCCAGCAGCAAAACTTCTGTTACGATCAGAAAGATTAATGCAGTGGAAGGGCAATACAGGAGAGCAACAGCAAAGGGACCAGCACAGATAGGATGATATTCCAAAGGAAAAGTAAAGGTGCTCACCCTGAAGGTCTAGGCTCATAGAAAAGACTCCACAAAGGAGGGATCTCCAACCAGAGATCCTTCCCAGTGGCAATCAGCCCTTCAATGGGGTCTAAGAGAGGTGCAGCCAGGCTCCACCCCTTCTGGTCACACAGCTGAATTGCCTTCACCTGTGCTCCCAGGGCTGACCGGGTCTTTTCCCCAGCTGCTCAATCAGAGCCTCAGGCCATGATTCAACAGTTACCATACAACTTCCCAGCATTTCCTTTTTATCCAAGGACCCTCAAGGACTTCTCTGCAAGTGCAACAGACAGGGCCATGGCACAGAGGATACCAGCTGTGACATACGGTGTCAACGGTTAAGATGATCAAGGTTCAAGTTTGCCTTACTCAGTACACACACTTACCATACTTCCTTACAGAAATGTAACACTAAGTTCACAATAAGAAAAAGGGAGAAATTATTATAATTTTACAGCTTCATACCTGCTTGTGACATTGCTTTTCTAAGCTAGTTATCCAAAATCTAGAACAAACAAGGCAAGCTCCCAAACAGATGAAAAACCTCAACTAGGAAATGTCATTCCTTACAGAAGAACAGTATCTGTACTTTTCTTCCCCCCCCCAGGAAAGCTATGTAATTTCCTTTAAGCACACACCATTAGACTGGGTGTATTTCTAGTGCCAGTCAGGTCTGTGGCAAACAGGCTATGAAAACATAATACAGCCTTAAGCAAGTTATTAGTGGAGTATATTCACAGAGCGTACACTTTGCATAACAACAAGACAGCCTGCAGATACAACAAAGTATACAAACAGTACTTACAGTACTCTTATTAGATCTCATACTGGTTTCCCACTGCTGCACAGGAAACAATGTTAAGCCTTAACCTGACCCTGCAGCTACCACTCTTGCAGCACCAGCTCTTTGTCTTGCACAAACACACCTCAAGGTACCTAAGTCTGAATAACAGCATCCCCATAGGAGAAAGGGAAAGCTGGATTGTATGTCTTTCTGCACACAAAAGTAATCCAAACTGGAAATAGATCCCAATGTCTGATGACATTCAATCACCTTGACATATATGACCACAATCTACATAGCTTTCAAACATCAAAGCTATCAGTTGTATATAGGTGTTTTCAGTAACTAAACTGGAAAGCTGAGCATGATGGAAATCAATGCAACTTCCAGGAAAAACTACAAGAACAAGTAACATGCAGCAGCTATCAGTACGTAAGCTATAATTCCATAAATTGGTGAGGGTATACAGAAAAAGAAACAACAATTTCCTGATTTAATAGGCAAGATAAAAAGAAGGATATTAAAAACCTGCAAGTAATGCAAACATTAGTTCCAATTACTACCAGAAATATAATTACCTGGCTTTGGTGGTGCATGAGCAGTTTTTGGAGAAGGTGATGGTTCTCCAGGGACTGCTGCGCCTTTATCTCCACATATCTGAAGAGAACCCAACTCTGCCTTCTTCACATTCACCTCTTCTTTTGTTTCTCCTTTATCCTCGTCTTCATTCTCCACTCTGTCAGCGTGATCCTCATTTAAGGGAGTCAGTTCAGCCCCACTGACATGCGATTCACTTCTATGTACAAAACCACATGAGACTGCATCCTCTATATGGGAATCCATAGGCTCTTCTGCAAACAATTACAAATTGTGAGTTGATTTGTGTAACCACAGCTCACACCCTGCACCGTTAACATCGAGATCAACTTATTTCCAATTCTGCAACTGTTTTTCCAACAGATACATCTGGAATAGTCTGAAAACAGAAAGCTTTTTTGCCAGTCTTACTAGCATCATCTTATAAATAAGAGATTTATTCTTTTCATTAAAATGGGGCGGTCTTCACTAATTTCACACTACAGGTCTTGTTACAAGAGGGAAATTAGGTCTCAGAACTGTTGCAACAGGTTCCACCACAACTAAAACTAGGTGGTTTTGGTGTTGGATAAGCTAAGTGTGTCACCTCTCAGTCACCTGGAGGAAAAACCCTTCTTCCTGTTTCTCCTTCCTTTTCACCATCCTGCTTGGTCATCTCCAGATTATCACTTTTATGACAGCTAATAACAGTCTGATTCTCTACAGCGTTAGCTACAAAGCAAGCTTGTATCCAGAGATAAGGAAAATACACTGGTACATGCAAAAAACAAGGAAACATTCTTCAGAGAATCAAGGCAGCTGCCACAATTTGTTCTCTGCACTGCATTGTGCCCTTGATTCAAAACACTGTAAAGACAATCTAGTCAAGCCTTTACAAAGGCGACTGCATGGAGAAAACAAACAAAACAAATCACACTGATGCCACTCAATCATTCAGTCAGCAACTTGATCCTCATTTCAAACATCAGTCTTGCTTTTTCCAACACTAGGAGTTTCTTACCTTCGCTCACCGCTTTTGAAACATCTCCTTTAGAAATGAATTTCAACATCTTCTTCAGAACTTTCTTGTGAGATTTGGAGGTCTGAAAACGCAGTGCCTGGCACCTTAAAGAAAAAGTTATGACTGCTTCATGTATTTCTTCAAAATAAGAAAATTTATGAAATAACAAGTGGCCAAATAGTTTATCAACACTCTTGATTTGAAAAATTATGCTCTCCTGTTCTCCATAATATCATTATTATAGCAATACACACACACTCAATAATCACCAAAGCATATCACTGTGACCTGAAGCACTACAGAAAGAAAAGTTCTCCCTAGGAGGCTAACACACTAGAGTTTTTCACTTATTTATCTAAAGACACAAAGTTGGATCTAACCACTAGTGGCAGAAAAGCATATCTAGAATCATTTTTATCTATTCAATTAACAACCTCTCTTAATTGAGCTACTAAAGCAGTTTTGGAGATACAGGCATTCTCATTCACCTGCACCATCAAACAAAACAGCAGTCATTGAACTCTTGCCTTGGACTGCAATGCAAAACAAAAGGGAAGGGTACAGACTGCATACAGAAAAACATCACAGAGCCAATGACAACATCAGAGTTGCCAATGTGCCTGTGCACAAACTCACTGGAATATACTTGGTATAATGAAAAGTAGTTGAACTTGCAAGTCCTATGTGTTTAAGCCAACAAACGTAATGGTTGGACACAAATTAAATGGTCAAATAGTTACAGTACTATAATCCAAGTCTCTTACCTTATTGTGTATTGAGGACAACACGTTTGATTCATGATAGGTTTGTAGACATATTTTCCACTTCTAAAAATAATAATAAATAAAAACTATTTTTCATCATTGCTTATCTTACAACATTAACATTAACAAACATTTTTGTTTAAGTAGCAAAAAAATCTTACACAAATAGCATCAAAAGCTAAGAAGGAAGCTCTATAGCTTCTTGCCATTATGTAAAAATATTATCCATCTAGAATAAATAAATTTTAATTAAAAAAAGTTCTCCAGAGAGCACAGCTAAGAAAAGCAAGTTGCATCTAGAGTGCTTTCTAAATATCAGAACAATACCCTGGATTCTCCAGCACATCCCCACCTGAACATCCACACTTACTCCCACGAACTAACTACAAACAAGGTGACAAGAACTCCCTGTAACACTGTAACACAATGGAAGGTGCAGCAATGATAGCAGAGTAGCCAAATCCTAAACTGCAGCAGGTGAGGATATGAGCAAATGCAGCACCCATGGACATAGAAACAAAAGTGAGCGCTTACTCTTGGATGGACTCAGGTAGGCAGGGATCTCCAGCAAGAGAGACCTTCACCTCCACTGCCAACCCTTAAATGAGGTCTGGGAAAGGGTGGATCCTGGCTCCATCCTTTCCAGTCACTCAGATACGTTGCAAGCACCTGAGCTCCTCTGGATTGGCCCTGCCTTCCCTAGGTGCTCAATCACTGCTTCAAGATGTGACTTCGCATTTCCACTACACTCCCCTTGCACACATTATACTCCTTCATTTCTGCTCCATACTGGCTCATCAACTTCTGCAGGCATAATTTCCAATACTGACAACAAAATACCTATCCACATACCCCTAAAAACAGACTTTACGAAAAATAGCATTTTCTGTGGTCAAGGGATTCTATTAGAAAAGGAGAGCAAAAGGAGAATAAATCTAAGCTGGTTATGTTTTGGTATCATTTTATATTTACCTTCGCCATCCTCTATCTATGAGGTCCTGGTAATCTTGAACTGTCATTGAATGTGCCCACATACCTGAAAGAAACAGTAACACACTTGATTGGCAACAACAACTACACTTCAACACATTAAGATGTAACAAGTTCTACAGAAGTTACATAAAACTACACAGCTAACATGACATCTCTCAAAGGACATGGCTATTCATCCATCTCATCAGCGACTAAAAGACACCAATCAAAGTGCAGTTTTCCTCTCCCCACGTTCCTTCCCCTGGGGCTGGGACTATGCTTGCCCTGGGCTACCCAAACAGAAATGCTTTAAGCTCCCAGTCTTGCCGTGAGGATAAGCTGACTTTCTCTGAGGAAGTCACCTAGGAAACACGAGGTTTTAGCCTTCTTAAACACAGCCTTGCCTAAGCAAGCAGGCTCACCTCTGTTACTCGAAGAGCACAACAACCTGTAACTTCTGCACGCAGCTACCTACCACTGGAGGACCAAACAGCATTTGACACGTTTGGGACTCACAGCAAGGAGCCTAAGGAGAAGGTCCTAAGGCCGAGCATTACTGCCAGCACGTAAGAGCTGGACGCGGCCCTGTCGGTGCACTCCTGCCCCAGGGCAGATCACGGAGCTGCAAGGACGGCCCTCCCTTCCCGCGGCCCCCTCAGAGCCCGGCCCGCACCATGGGAGAGGTTGCCGCTCTCGTTCTTGCAGTAGCCGCAGCGGTACCCGTCCTCTCCCCCGAAGTACTCGACAATGGTCGGCGAGCTGCCGGCCGCCGCCATGTTCCCCGCCGCCCGGCTCAGGGCAGCTCCCTGCCGCCCGCCGTCCCACACCACGCTCCGCGCCACCCGGAAGCGGCCGCCGCCGCCATCTTTGCTGCGGGCACAGCGCGGGCGGAGCCCGCCGGAAGGAGAGGCCCCGACATCTTCACCGCGCTTTCCCACACAGACCGCCAAGCTCCTCCATCTTTAGTGAGGGCGGCTGCTCTCCCACAGCGGCGCGGCTGCCGGCGCCGGGCCCGTCCCGCCTCTCCCCGCTCACCGGCGGAGACCTTCCCCTGCGCCGAGGCGCAGTAGCCGCAGCGGTAGCCCTCTTTCCAGCCCCGGTATTCCACCACGGCGCGGCGCATGGCGGCCCGGCCCCTCCCGGAGCGCCGCCCCGCTCGGCTCAGCCCCGCGGCGGAGCGGTACCGTCAGTTCCTGAGCGCGTTTTATCGCCGCGATCAGTACCCTGCGTTCCTCAGTCACCTCCTGGTGAACCGTTATTCCCATGAGGCCAAGCCGCTAGTTTGGGTGTGTGTTTACCAACAAAATCGAACAAACAGACGGATGGATAGATTGAGGCCAGGGTATGAGCTTCAGCACAGCAGCAAGAAATAGACCGTAATAAACTGGAAGTATAGGGTAACTGTGACATATGTACAAGACAACTTAAAGTACCCCAATGTATCAATAAAAATAAATTTAATATTACAATATATACAGATAAAAATGCATTCTTCAATTAAGATTTTAAGTATTTTTCTTTAAGGCACCTAGAGGGAAAAAAAAAAAGAGAAGTAATAATTAAGATAAAACTTACCACACAGATAATACAGTAATTCAGTCCTATTGTTTAAAGGATTTGGGAGGGAACCAGACAGGCTAAGCCCTTATTCAGACTACTCTTAACCAGCTCAGCTGTCAGTATGTTAAAAGAAACATTACAGAAACTACAATGAGATTCTTCACAGCGTAACATTTCAGAAATGTAATTCAGTATAACATTCCACAAGTGAACTGCCATCAAATATTAACTTGTCAGTTAATTACCATATAGACGACTAGATGATCCAGGAAGAGATTAAGAATATGGAAAGCCAGGATGTCACACAATTACCCAGCTTGTAGTGCTTCTACATGTATCACACACATTTCTCTGCAATTCATCCACATGCATAAGGAACTCATGCACTTTATCTTTAGTTTGACGTATTAAGAGAACTTACTTGAAGAATTAAGCTGTCTCCATTTCATCTTCATTGCTATCAGGAGGGCTGATCATAGGTTCTGTTATTTCATATGTTTCTACAATTTCCTAGTTAGAAATGACAGAAAAGTATGTAGGTTACAGGGCTGAACTATTTAAACATACAACTGCAGTTACCACTGAAGTAAATGAAGTTTCTCGTACTAAAGCACTATTTTGAATGTCTGTTCTGCACATTCTGAGGAGAAAATTTTAACTGCTAAGAAACTTGATGAGAAATAAAGAACAGTGAGGAAAATGTACTTCCCCTCTAGGAAGAAATAGCATATAAGGGGAAATAATAGACTGTGTGATTACACAATCCTCACAAAGTAGTAAAAGCAAGTCTTTAAAGTCAAAAGCTAAACTTTTTAAACTGGCAGGGCTTCGTGGGTTAAAGATGAAACTGCCATCCCACTTCTCCATTTTCTTGCGGTTAAAAACATTCATCAGATTTGTGGTTGTTCTTGAATCCAGGAAATTAAATGCAGTAATATATACGTGAATATTCATCCTCATCCGAGTACAGAACAACACAGCTCTCAGATGTATTCTTAAACTTCAGGGAAAAGAAATGAATCAAAGTTATCAAGTATTATACCCTCCATTCTTCGTGGCTCAGGGAAATGACAACTTGGTTCCGTGCTCGAGCACTGTGGTCATCATTTCTTTCTTCAACGTTCTGTACAGGCTCTGTTCAAAATATTCTATTTTCATTATCTTCACAGTTATAATGGCAGTGTCTTCAGGAACACAAAAGCTTCACAAAGATCAATACCACTAATAGGTAGCCCACTAAATTCCTCTCTAACAATAGCCTAAATGCTGCCTAGGAAATTTCTCTAGTCTTACCTCTTTAAAATTTAGAAACTAACTTCTTCCAGATTCCTAGAAGGGTCTGAGTGCTTTATCAAATCCCAGCAAGTCTTAATCCCATTGATACCCCGTGAGAATGAGAACTGGGGACCCCGTACATAGCATTTCCTTTCCAACTGTTTTAAAGCTGCAGCACTTCTCATCTTGGACAAACAGGAGAAAATATATATTTTCCTCAAAACACAGCAGTACGCACATACTTATTAAGCAAAACATCACTTTGGAGGTAACAGAATAACCTTTTATTACTAGTAATCTGTATAAGTCACCATAACAGAGGTTTTCCTTATTTCTACGTCTCAAACTTTTCAATTAGTCTCATAGATCTCTTCATGCCTTCAGTTACATTCACTGCTTATCCCCAGATTTCTGCTCTTTCAGCTACACATCTGTAAAGCTTTGTGAACACATTAAGATATAGCTACTTTTCAACGTTATGAGAACAAAAAGTTTTTTAGAGCTAGGCTTACGTACCTATTACTGGCAATTTATCATCATCCAGCTTTAATCTTGCTAAACCATCCTAAAAAACACAGTAGGATTGAAGATTTCAGATGCTATAATAGACTGATATGTATAAATAGTCACTAATACAACAATGCATCATCATAAACATGAACATACATTATAATCCTAGCTAGCGAGAAGTAGGAATATATTTAATTAGTGCTTACAAAGGAGAATGCAGTAAATATTGACATGCAATAATTCTTTAGTACTAACATATGTATGCTTGAACTCTTTTTTGAAAAGAATATTAATAGCAAACATTTCTGGCTGCAATAACAAGAAAAATCAGTACAAAAATAGTCTATTTTTTATTCAATTTCCAAAATATCATAGAGCGTCTGTGGAAAGCTAATAAGGAATTCTAATATTTAAATCCTATTATCTCAATATCACACAAAACAAAGACAACAAATCAAGATTTCCACATAATTCCAGCATCTAAAGTAAGATCTCAAGAACTTGTCTTGCCTTACCCTTAGTATGAAGGACACATGGAAGATGTTTTCCACAGTGCGCGCAAAGGAGTTGGGATCAACCACAAGATCAAAGAAGAAAATCGGAGTACAAGCTGGCAATGTCAAAATGGTTTAGTTAAAAAACACAGCTACAACAAAAACAGGTGTTACCCACAGAGCTAATACACAGACTAACATCACTACTCACTTTAAAAGCTGAGTCAATGCTTACAGTGACTTAGCTATAATGCTGACTTCACAACTGTACATGTGGAAAACAGTTTCCAGAGAGTATTTCATTCCATCTTTTGGCCCACATATGCACACACATGTACAGACCAATTTTTAGGTACAACACTATTTGATTTACCTCTTAAAAATAAATAAATAGTTTAAACTGACTTTGCCATCAAACAGGTTGTGGAACCTCCCTCCTTGGAGACATTCAAGAGCTGGACATGGTCCTGGGCAACCAGCTCTAGGTGGCTTTACATCAGCAAGGGGCTTGGACCAGATGACCTCTAGAGGTCCCTTCCAACCTCAACCTTTCTTTGATTAAATGAAGCCTCAACTGATTAGATTTCTTAAAGAATACATAGCCAGTACACGACCTTCAGAATAAACATTTCTACCTATCAACTCCACCTCATTTTGCTTCTGTAGTTTAACAGCTCTTAACTGTGGAAAATAAGAGTACCCAAATTCTCAAATGAATACTATAAAAGCTAAACTGAGTCATACTTACGATCATTTCTAAAATGAGTCTGTAACAATCTCAAGATCCTCTCCACTTCTTTCGCTGTAGCTTCCTGATGAGACTCCTCCATTTTTTTTAACTGTTACAAGACAAGAATATGAAGTTGACCTTTTATGAACTCACCCACTGTAAATATTTTTTATATTTATAAAATGTGTTTGAAAGACCATTCTTGGAAGTGAATCTTTGACAAAAAACTAGAAGCTAGCAGGAAAAATGAAAACAAACAAGCAGTCCATAAATCCTACTTCATTCCACTCAGTTAATGAAATACTGCAGTCCACACAAAACAAATTAGCAGGCATAATAGTAAAGTCTGAATCTTTTAGTGCCACACAGGTAGGAGTTACAAGTCCCAAATCAATAAGATTTATATGTCACTTGAAATTATTCTGCTATAACAAATCATTAATAAAGACAGCAGTGCACAAACCTGAGCAGGCATTGCCCGTTTTTCTTCCCCTCCTGGAGCCTTTCTCTGCCTCTCAATCCGCTGCCTGGGCATGGGAGGATCAGACTTGAAAGATCCCAACCTAGGCAGAATAAAAATAACATACACGTGTGTGGGAACTGTTGTGTCACAGCCTGAGCCACTGATTGAGCACCTGGGGAAAGGACCCGGTCAGCCCTACAGCACAGGTGAAGGCAATTCAGCTGTGTGACCAGAAGGGGTGGAGCCTGGCTGCACCTCTCTTAGACCTCATTTAAGGGTTGACTTGAGATTAAACTCTACTCAAGCCCAGGGCATTAAAGGTTATCAATCAAAATTAACACCACTTAGAGTCATTAGCTTGTGCTGTAATAAACTTACATGTAGTGAAAAGAAGGTGCTCTCCTGAAGTACTTTTCTGCTTCTTCTCCCAGCTTATACCAGGCATTGCTAGGTAAATAGCCACCTGACATGTTCTCGGAATCGCTATCATTTCCCTCTGTTTCTGTGCGATTTATACCCATGAATGTCAGCTACAAAAGGAAAAAGAAAACTGCAATGAGAATTCCCATCAAGAAAGATTAGTAGACAGATCAATGGTGAAAAACTGTATTACAGGGTCTGTCCTACTAAATTACTATTTAATATCACAGTACAGCAAAAGAAATTTGACTTTTCTGAAGATACAATCAACACAGAAAAAGCACAGACTTGTAACTTACACAGGCAAGTCATGCTGTATCTAAATAGAGGATTTAACATCAGACATTTTCATCTACACTAGATGACAAAATCCATAATTAGTGTCTTGCAGTGAATCAGTTTCACATAAAAATGAATGGCCTGTAGTTCTTCAAACCACTGTATGGAAAAAACATGGGAAGGACAGTAAGGAAATGGAGCCTAAATTTATCTCTCATTTCAAGGGATCTTAAGCTTCCAAATATGAATCAATCTAGCATTTCCAAACACCTCACTAGAGCCAAAGAAAAGTATTTTTCCCCCTTCAACAAACTTCTTTCTTACATGACAAATGACAGCAGACACTGGAGAACGCACACAGCCTTTTATGTTTTTCATTGCTTAGACTATCATCACTCCTGGACAAAGGTCACATGAGTTTCTGCCCTCTAATCATTAGTGGAAGAAAACTGGAGTGTAGTGCTTATCCAGTCAATGAAATCAAGAACAAGAGTTGATACCTGCCATCACCCCACTGATTGCAGCAACAACTCCCCATAAGCTTAAGCCATGCTTTCAGCTAACAGTAATTATAAACCCCACTATTTCAATAGCTGCACTGATAAGAGACTCACTGATTTCCGTAAGGAACTAAAGTGGTAGATCTCCACTTACACATAGCGTCTTTGTTTCCAGTAATCACTACACAGCATTAGTAATGCAATGAAAAAGATAGCTATGGGCAAATAAAACCAACAATTAACAGTCTTTATATTATGTATGGAGCAGCAAAGCATTTTGCACTAGATCTCTCAGTTTTTGAGCACCACGTACCTCCATCCAGGAAGCCTATCTTTTCAAACATCATACAACAGCTTATTTGGCCACACCTTGCCAGTCCTTCACCAGGAAACAGCTTTAATAAAGACATTGATAACTGGGTGGGAAAGAGTCTGCTTCAATGGTATTGTGAAGCCACTCTTCCATCTGGCCACAGCAAAAACAGATAAACCTGACATCTCTAAAAACATCTGAATAATACACATGAACCTTGAGAACTCCATTTAAAAACACATAAAGCAGTAGACTAGATAAAGAAACTGCTCAGTGTGAAACAAGAGAATGCTGTCTATCAAAGAAAGGGTTTAAGACTACCTTAAAAGCATGCACTGACTAAACTGTGATAAAGCAGCAGCACAACAATGGGCAGAGGGAAATGCCTACATTTGCAAGTTAAGATTTCCACCTACACAAATTGGAAATGCTGAATATGTGGTTTAAAGCAATTAACAAAACTAACCAGCACGTTAATCAAAGAAATTCAGAGGAAAACTGTTATGTCCCACCAGAACTTGCAGGCGCTGCCTGACAATCTCAGGCTTTTGTGTTATGATTCTATAAAGAAGAGGACAAAGCCTAAGTCTGGAACTTACCAGATCTTCTGCAAATGTTAGTGAATCAAACGTTGTGATCTCTGAGCGCAACTCATTGGCTTTCTCCTTTCCTAGATTTGATGCCAAGACGAGAAATTGGGCATCCAGTGCAGCTTCTCGTGCACGGGAAACTGTCACAGAAGGAAAAGACTGCATGTTAGCAATACACAATTGTCAAACACCAAATTCAGCATACAGGAGATCCTCAGTGTGGAGCTTTGTAAACCCTTTTGTTGCAATGACCTCTAATGCAATTACTTACATAATACTCACATTTCCATTAGAAAAAGGAAAAGGAGAGGATGAACAAGGGCAAGCACAGAACATGTCACCTTGTAACAATGAAAAATGCATTTCCTTCTACATTTGAGGTTTTTTCCCCCCAGGTGAAACAAACCCATCTACAAATATATCTTTTGCGTACTACTTCTTCTGTCCTACATAGTCAAGATAAAGCACAAAGCATTTCTAAGCGCAAACAAACATTACTGTAGTTAGATTTTCTTCTCATAACAACTCATTCAAACAATTCCTCTTTAACTTAACATTATGTTTTAATATTTCTGATAAAGTACTCGGATGCCAGCCTCATTCTCTTGCCCTTTTTTGTTTATAAAAGCATCATCTCCTCACACTTACTTGACTGTCAAGCAATCACCTCTGACAAGGACTACAGGATTTCTTACCTCCACTGAATAGCTGATTGGCTTCCTCCAAAGCTTCTGTCAGCCTGTTGCTTTTGGAACTCAGCATATCCTCACGATTTTCTAGGGGAAAGGACACAAATGAAATCCTAAATTATTTAAGTATAGAAGTATCAATACATACATACATACACACACCTTAATCAAAAAAGTGCTGTTCATGCACCACATCTGACTGAAGTTGTGTTAATTACACACATGCAATGAGTTTTACTGCAAAGCTCAAAATTGATAGATCCCAGACTCCTCTTGGCTGCAGCTAAGTGTTCATATCTGTGCCGAAGCAGCCAGTCAATACTGCTGGTGTTTCTGCGCCGCTCACCTTATCCATTTAAATTAAGGACTTCAGGAAACAAAGGGATAAAAAACAAAGGCAAAAAAATACACGCTTGGTGATTTCTGAACGTCACCAGGTCAAACACGGTTACTTATATGTAAAGTACACATATGATTTAACAGGGCTTTCAGATGTGCAGTTCTCAGTTACTCCCATTCTTTTAGGAACACGCTCAGTGCACTGGCATAGACAGCCCTGTTGTATTTCTTACATAAGCGCAGCCTGGCCCATCCATAAACCATGCTGTATTCTTTTATAACAGCTCTACACATTCAGCCTGCAGGAAGCAATCAGCACTAGATCCCGCTAAGTTTGGCACTGCTTACTAAACCACAGCTGTAATGCCTTAATGAGAAAAGCAACACTGCAAACCTCTGTGGAAGAAGCAGAAACACAGGCACTGATCTGGAGAGCTGTTCATAGAATCACTTCAGCTGGCAGGGTGACTTAAAGGCCACCTGGTCCAACCCTCTGCAATGCACAGGGACACCTACAGCCCCATCAGGTGCTCACTGTCCTATCCCCCATCCTAGATGACTGCAAGGCTGAAACACCACCACCTCCCTGGGCAGCCCATACAGTGCCTCACTGCCCTTATCATACATATCTTCATTATACCAAGTCTAAATCTTCTCTCTTTACATTTGAAACCATTTCCCCTTGTCCTGTCACAGCAGATCCTGCTAAAAAGCCCATCCCTTCCTTCTTACAGCCCTTCAGGCACTGCCAGGCCGCTCTCAGACCCTTCTCTTCCCCACACCGCACAGACCCAACTCAGCC
The DNA here is from genome assembly GCA_016647715.1 of Pavo muticus. Lineage (NCBI taxonomy): Eukaryota > Metazoa > Chordata > Aves > Galliformes > Phasianidae > Pavo > Pavo muticus. Next base: position 346,413 of record JACDJE010000443.1, read on the forward strand.
TGTCATCCCAGGGAGGGATTCCATCTCTTGGGTCACTTTTGTGCCCCTCCTCTGCAGGCGCTCCAACAGCACCGCGTCTCTCCCGCACTGAGCACTGCCCATCCGGACGCAGCGCTGCAGGTGAGCTGTCCCAGCGCAGAGCAGAGGGGCAGGAGCACCTGCCGGCCTAACTCACAGCCCCCGGCCCCGCAGCCCCGTCTCACGCTGCACGTTGCAGATGAGCTCTCGGTACTGGTTGCGGATCATCCTCCTGCTGCGCTCATCGCCACCGCTTTCGGAGCTCCCCGGCGGCCGCGGCCTCTCGCTCTCCGGCTCCTCTCCATCGTCCTCATCCTCATCTTCCTCTTCATCCTCCTCGTCCCCTTTCTCGGAGGCCGGCGGGCGGCCCAGGCTGCCCGAGAGCCGCCGCTGCCTGCGCTGCGAGACGGAGCCGTTGCGAGAGGCGGACGGCAGCGAGAGACGGCTGCGGGCAGAACCGGAACTCCGCGGGGAGAAAGAATCGCCGCTTCCATCCGACTCGGCCATCGCTGCCGGCGCCCGGGCCTGCGCGGCCGCCGTAGGAGAAACAGGCGGGGCGGGGCTGAACCGCTCTCACCCGGCGCAGCGGCGGGGCGGGGCCGGCGGCGCCGGCGCTGAGTTAACGCGGCCCGGGGGCGGTGCGGGGCTAGGAGCTGCGGGGTTGGGACTGGGGGTGTGCTGCCGTTGCCGCTGCCCGCGCTTCTATCCCTTGGCGGGGCGGAGCTCGCGGCCAGCCTGAGCCCGTTCGCTGATAAAACCGCCTGCAGCGGTTATTTCCAGTAAATTCCCCGAAGCGCGCGTCCCCATCCGCCCCACCGGGGGCACCGGGAGAGGGCGCAGCCGCGCCGCAGTCCGAGGCCCCGCGCACCTCCTGCGTTAAGAAGGCTGCTCACTTCCTGCGTTAATAAAGCTGCGCACCTGCTGCCGGGATGCCGATCCGAAGTGTCTTAGGGCGACCGCTTTGTTCAGGACTGAAAGTTGTTTAAAGCTAAACGCGGTGGCAGCATGTCTTTCCTGTGCTTCTGAGCCTCTCTAATGTGAGGACACGGGGAGGTGAAAGTGCTGGGTGGGGGTCGGGCAGTGGCCCAGCACCCACCGCCTGTGCAAAGTGTGCGGCCTGGGTGATATGCTTTTGGATAGCAAATGGGACAGAACCCGTTGTGCAACGCAGTACAGGGAAGTAGTAAGAAATATGGCCCATTCCAAAGGCAGTGTAGTAGAGCAGGGTGGGAGATGAAGCAGTGTGTGGTTCAGTGCCAGGTGCAAGGCTCAGTGCCTTGCAGAGGAAATGCATTCATCCAGCCTCAGACAGGCATCAGTCTTGTGCTTCAGAAGATGATGCTTGCTTTCTTGGAATCCATGGCTGACCTTTCTCGGTGCTCAGACAAGCAGAGCCTTTTATTCATTGGGTACAAGAGCGAAATATCCTACAGATTGCTCTTTGTCTCAAACATGCAATAAAATGGCAAAGCGTTCTAAAAGAGGCAGCGCATTAAAAATTCAACGCTAAAAAGCACAATAACAGCCCAGCAAGCATTGTGCAGCACAACAACTTGCTTCTAACAAGAATATACATTCATTCAATTGCATGAGGAGGTCTTGGACATGTTCCACTGTTACAGTGGGATGGAATCCACTCCCCACACCCTCACCTAGAGGCTCAGGGTCCTGGGAGACTTGGTAAGCCTGGCCACCAGTGAAGACTGAGGCAAAGCACTCATTGAGTACCTCAGCTTTTTCTACATCTGGGGAAGCCAGGTCTCCATTACCTTTTATCAGAGGGGGAGCGCTCGGCCTATCTTCTCCTGCCTGTGTACCTGTAGAACCCCCTCCTTGTTATCTTTCACATCCCTTGCCAAGTTCAGCTCCATCTGTGCCTTGGCTTTCCTAATCCTATCTCTACACACATATTGTGCAGTATGAAAGACTTTCAGCATTTGCTGCCACATTCCTCCTGCTGGCTCACCTGGAGGAACCGAATGTGTGAGCGCTGAGCATAAAGGTACAACGTTTTCCAAAGGACAGGGATTCAGGGGTGGAAGTGTCAGCCAGCACGAACTCAGTGTGCTGTCTCATGACTGGAGAGTGACACAGAGCCACTGTGCCAGCACTGATTATCTGGCAGGTGGGACTCAGCTAAAGTCTCCAGTTGAATTCTCATTCTTAGCAGCACGTGTTTTGTATAACTCACAACACACAGAAGCTCAGACAGATGCTGTGTTTCAGGAAGCAGCTCAAAGCAGTCCCTACTGACATCAAATAAAGAGAAATAATGCTATTTCTTATGGTGCTGAGAACTTAATTACCAGCGGTGTTAACTGTGTGTCTTGGGTAGGTCAAGGTCTGCAGTCTGCTTGCTTTAGTGGAAAAAGACACATCTTACATTGAGACAGCAGTCACTGCCTAGCAATGTTGCATATGATTGTAAAGCATCAACTTTCTTGCATTTCCCTTGAATACTCCAAAATAAGTGCTACTATTCAGGATGAAAGCACGACGTTCATTATTATCTAACAAAATTGCAATGTAGGACCAGTCACACAGTGATAATTATACCTGAAATAAAGATAATAAACATAATGGGTGCTAGACTAATTGAAAACATGAGAAATGCAATGTCTGAGATACTTGCCATTCAGCTGCCAGCTCTGCAAGCAAATACAGGTGAAGGGACTTTCGTTTAATGAGTATGGCTAACTTTAAAAAAATAAGAATAAAAATAACTTTATTAATGTGGAAGTGCACATTTATACGTTATACATTTATACACGAGGTTCTTGTAGGAGCTCTTCTTTCCATGTTTACAGATAATCCTATGGGAGGTAAAAATCTGGCACCAGATATCCATCCAGCACAGTGGCTTAGGTTACAGCCCATCAGATCACAGCATACGTGGTGCCTGTGCAAGAAGGTATTTTCAGAGGAACAATTATTAATAGAACTCTGAAAAACATGTGGGACCCAATCTGCTGTGATGTCAGGGGGAGAAAGCAGACAGGATGAAACCTTTTTTGGCATCAGGAACTCTTCACTGGTTTGGAATGTTTCATGAAGTGAAAGGCTGACACAGTGTTGCTCCATTAACATGTGAGAGTCATGCTTGGCATAGACTAAAACGCCCAACGCCTTCCACTTTCTCATTATACTCAAAGAGAAATTTATTTAAAAGTAAAAAATACAAAACAGAACTTTGAAGGCAGGATGGTGAAATATATACATACATCAATGATGCATCAGAGTGGAGAATAGCCAGACTGCTGCTGCCTTGGTGGTCCGGCCGATGCGTTTCTAATGGAGAAACAAAGGAATTAAAATCAAATGCAGAACGTGTTTTTGCAACAACAACAACGAAAAGGCAGTTAGTGCTCTGTGGAGTTGTGACCACAATATTGTGCATAACCGTATGCAGTTATTTGGACGCTGAACTTCTGATATGGAAGTAATCTCTCTTCCCAGAAAATCCATAGGAATTCCCTTTTCCTTATGGCAGCCTCTGGCAGTTATCACCTTTCAGACGTTGCCAACACGATGCAAACAGTGATGTTAAACCTAAGTGCTTCTGTGATTGGCTTTACACTAACACTTCAGTCATTTCTTCACACGTTGCGCTGAATTCATTATGTTTTTATTACACGCGGTTAAAGGCATGTAACTTAATCTGTGAAGAAAGGAACAACTTTTTCCTGTCTGAAATAATATATTCCAAGGGAGGATCTTTCAGAGGTATGATGGAAAAGAAGATGTGTTCTACCTAAAGTCATTGTGGTGATTGGTGTGGGTTTCCTTTCTTTTCTCTCCCACCCCCGGTGTGGGATTTTATAGTTAAGTCATCTATACTGCAGTGGCACGTATTTTTCCTAAAAGAATCACAAAGGTAATGTTCCAGTTGTGTGTAAAATAGGTCGGACTTGCTCCCTCTGGAGCAAAGTAAAACCCAGTCGTGCGGCTTTCTTCAACTGCTGCATTCAGACAAGTGGGCTGAGAGATCCATCTTATGCACAGCCAGAAGGGACGGGCTGCTTTCCCTCTTTGCCAAGTGTGTGGATGAGAGAAGACTAAACACTGGCAAAGGGGTTTAGAATGGAATGGTGGCAGCAGACTTTTCTTCTGCCAGGTACTCTCGTAGCGTTCCCAGACCTCGAATGTTTGTTCTGAACTCCAGCAAAGCATTCCTCAGGAAATACTCCAAGCAGGGCTGACTTGCAGTGTTTTTCTTGAGGCAGCTATCACTTCTGGCCATGCCGTGGCTGTGTGTGTCAGTGGTGAACAGTTTTCCCAACTTACTGAGTTAGTTGGGTGGAGAGGCAGCCTGACACTTGGTACTGACAGTCCTGGAGTGACTGCCAGAGGGGAAAATTCCAGTTACAATGGTGTAGCACGGAGCTTGTCTCACTGCCTTAGGCAAAAGGTTTACTAACATCAACGACAGCAGACTGCACGCCATGTACGGGACCTATCTTATGTTATTCTCAACCAGCAACCGAGAATTCCTGTAAAGAACTGATGTGTCACAGCCCTGCAGATCCCTGGGTCAGATTCCTTACACTTCATAGCTCTCCAGCATAGTGTTCTCAAACATAAGCCAATTCACATTAATAGAACGCTTTCATGTGATCCAGGGAGAAAGGGGATCCATACACCAGCTAGGCGAGAAGGAGTGCAGAAGGTTATAAAAATCAGTGGTAAATTGAACGGTGTATTTTCATTTTTAGTCTAGAGGAAAACTGGTAAGTAATATTTTCTTAGCTCTTTAAAGTTAAAGATGTCTAGACTCAAAGCAGTTTGCTAATTATACTTTAGACATTACTAAAAGGTGAAAGGAGTGTCTTATAAGTAAAAGAAACTTTTCTGCTTACCAGAAAAAACACAGTGGTTCCTTTGAGGTTCTGTAGTTTCACGATCTCTCGTATAACTTGTTTTACAATCCACATAGCCTATAATGTAGACGACGGGATGATGACTATTTAATGGTATCTTTCTAAGACGAACGGACTGATATTAGCATGCATGTCCTAAAACAGCTATTTTAAAAACATGCTGCACCATTACAGACTGTAATAGCTATTTGCAAATGCTGGAGTTTTTTAATATGGCACTCTTCCACGGTTCTTTTTTTCAGAAATAGTTCTAAGGATTTGTTTCAGAAAGGCTTGCTTGTTGATTTTACGTTGCCATGTAACGACAAGAATGTGTTTCATACGCAGAATTTCAGAGATAAAATTAGCTGGCTATTCTCTAGAAAGGCTGTGCAGATGTTTAACCACGTTCCTAAGTGAGAGCTGACCATCATCCACACCTGTAGGTGGAAAGTTACCTCTGGTGACCCAAACTTCTTTCTTATAGATCTTCAGGTATCTAAAGACACTTCTAGGCTTTCCTGCTAAGAGAACTAAGATTAAAATAGTACTTCATTAGTTTGAGACTAACAAGGATTTTACCATTATGTTATTATATTGAAATATGTTGCTAACACGTAAGGCCAGAGCCTTCAATTATTTCTTCATTTTTCTAATAAAAAGGGTTTCTATTGCCGCTATGTTTTGGTAGAAGGGCTGGTACTTGGCCAGAGGGGTCAGATGGGCCCATGGACAGAAAAGCTACGCCTCGTTGTCTTAGTTTCCCTTACCCTGCCCTCCACATCTGCATCTGAATCTGCATCTACATCGACATGCATGCATTTTTCCATCTTTGAAACAAAGATCGGTGAGAAAGACAGGTCTGTGTGCTCAGCTCTATGGACCAGTAATCAGTTTGCACGTGCTCCCAAATCAGCTGGTTAGCGTTCTTCATCAAGCGTTCTGACAGTCCCAAAGCAGGCTGTGACAAGAAATTTAAGGTAGCCTCATTCAGGAAAAAGGTCTTAGCTGGTCTGTGTTATCTGATAACTTGGTCATTTGTCAGTAAAGCAAGTTGTCAGTGACTGGCTGAGCTTGAATTGTCACCTAGGCACCGGTTTGTGGGACAGGTTAAAAGGACACCTGTCCAAAGGCAGCTTGTCAGCCTACAAAAAGAAAAGAAAAAAGAAGTGAAACAAATGTCCCCAGGTCCAACAGTGTACTTCACGCTTACAGAATGTGCCTGCAGACCATTTATCCCTCATAAAAAATCAGCTTATATTGTAAATTGATGGTTCGTTTGTGCTGCATGATGTAGAGTGAGCGGACCAGGAATAGAAAGAGAAGCAATCGTTTGGAGACCTTTCAGATGATGGGGATGGCAGAGGGAGCAAGAAACATCTCCGTGAAAGTTCATATCATAGAACAACCTCCAGATTGAGGTGGGCTCCCTACATTCATTTCCAGCTTCCGTTCATCTGGAGGGAAGGAAGGAGGATGGTGTTTGTGAAGAATATCGAGGATATTCCTCTTGTCACTTGAGGCTTTCTTTAAAATCCTCTTACACCTCTCATCTTTTGTGGCAGCAATGGAGGATGACTGCCCTGTAGTTCTGGGCAGCTTTTAATCAGTGTTGTGCTGCTTCTTCCCATGAGGAAGGTGAAAGCAAGCTTTCCTACTGACAGCTGACCATTCTCAGGAGGGATGGGGAGGTGGAGTCACCGCAGAAAACTGTCAGATCAGCTTTTGTGTATTATGATGCCAGTGGAATAAAATATACAGAAGCCCCTCAACTCCAGAACAAGTCTGAAGAGAGTGAACTTTTGTCCCATGACTCCGATCTAAGCTTAAACCCAACTAAAGAGCTTCAATTCAATTGATTCTACATTCAACCGCCGCAATTAATGACTGAAGAGTTGCACTGCTGACAGCCAGTCTCAGAGTAAAGACTTCACAGATTATAGTTTTCCTCCACATAATCCTTTTTAACTACAGGCTTCTAAAGATCACATGGTGAAACAAAGTTTGAGTTCATTTGTGTTGTTTTCCATTGGACACTCTTGTACATGGGATGCTGTGAAAATATGTCAGTCATCAAGATAGATACAGAATATACAAGGCTCAGCAAGTCTGACACAATACTGCACTATACATTCTTGCCAAAATAAATTTGTCATAAAATGCTAGTTAGGACTTGACAGACTCATTTAGTTCTCTGGTTTCACAGTAAGCATATGATCCAGCTAGCACCCGTGGTGCTTGGGCAAACCAAGACTCAGCCAGCTCTGAGTCCTTGCAAGTGGATCAGGCTGTGTTTGTTTGCTTCATATCCAGAGCAGCGGTGTGCTGTGGGGAACTGTGCAGGACTCCTAGCAATAAAGTCTGTCTGCATGAGTGAAAGGTAAGAATGATTTAATTGATCTAAATGAAATCAGCTTTTCTGAATGTAAGCAATCAGAACAGATTCTCTTGATTCACGCAGGCTGGGTGTATAGCATAAAAACTTTTTCTAGCTACCCAACCACAGTGGGTTAGGAGTCATGCTAATAATTATTTTGGCTGTGTTGCTGTGTTTGCAACAGAAGTGTTTTAGAAGGAAACAAGACCAGTACAAATGTGATTAAGAAAGCAAGATAATCTCTTCAGTGATAATGAAGGAAAACAGGAATCTTTAGGAGGGAGGCAACGCAATAGCTGTGGGTGCAGAATAAATCTGACTGAAGTGATCAAATCAGACCAAGTGGCAAGGATTTGCTAAGCAGTTTTTCAAGAAAGATAGCTTAAGGACATTTTCTCTCATTCCCAAAATATGCTTCCTCTATAAAACCTGGAAAAAAACCGAACAACTGGGGGGAGATATACACCTCCTTAGCCCTATTTTCTGTGACTCTGTTGAGCTGTCAGTCAAATAGCACCACCTCATGCTCTTAAGGTTCAACGTCAGCTTTTCACTCACCCTCTAAAAGAGGCAGAGATACGTGTAGGTCTCCTGGAGCACAACTGATCTTTGATACTATCAAATTCTGGCATCGAGAGCACCTCCTTGCTGCAGCCAGAAGCACAGGCTGCTGCGGAAAGAGAAGAAAAGTACGAAGCATCAAAATCCTCATTGTTAAAGCACAGCTTAATAAACCTGCAGTTATGGACCTTGCATGCCTAGATTTTAATGAGCTCCATTTTGGTTTTTCTTGGTACAGATTATGAATTCTCTAACACGATGTATGTGATGTATTATACATAGCTGTCTTTCACTTCTGTTATTATTATCCTAGGATAGTGTGAGCTGTTGTCCTATTTTTCATCCTCATAGAGAAAGCTTTTGATTAGTCTATCATGATTTGAGGTTTTTTTATATTTCTTTGTGTGTCTGTGTGTACTACATACACAGCATATTGAACTGAAACTGCAGTAATTGCTACTAGCTGTTGGAGTAAGCTGCATGCCTACTTGTTGCATTGTCTATTACTCACAGTTTCCATGCCACTTCCAACTGTAAACTGAAAATTACACTCAACCACTTTCTTTATGAGAAAAAGCTGCTTTTAGCCACAAATTTGGAGCACTGCACAATTTTATGGAACCCATATGAAAATCTCTGCACGACGCAGTGGGATGGGGGATGTATAAATTCATGAGCTACCTAAAGTCTTTTCTCAGTTTCTGCGATGGGCTCTTCATTCAGTGCCCTCATCAAAGGTGATGTGCATCAGGAGCGTGGAGCACTGACATATTTTTACTAAAGATGACGTTCTTGCACTGTCATAAACTAGCTTTAACATTTCTTTGCTGTTATGCACATTATATTTAGGCCCAGCGTTACTCCAGTGTTTCAAGAGTTTTGGAAATGGCGCTTAAGCCTTTTGCATTAATGTATTCTAAAGTCTCATAGTATGTTTCCATGGCAAGTTCTGTTCTTATATCTGAAGACTGGAGAGGTTTGGGTCAATCTACGTGCTCTTGCACTTATCAGAAATAATGCTATTCCTTCACCATGCTCGGTGAATTCCAGTATGTGTATGTTTGATCACATAAGAAAAGAATAATCACATCTGGATGCAAGAAGATACAATCTCAGTTCAGCTTATCCCATTAGCTACAGAGAGTGGTACTGCATATCCTCCAACCTTACATGACCTTTAAACTGGACAAACAGCTGTGAGCCTTATTTTGTGCTCATTGCATTGACTTGAAATACGGTTACTATCCACTCTTTGGGTACTAGAGACTATCATGGTTTCATGTTAGGACTCGAAGTGTAGTTATTTTTTCATGTAGTGGTATCTCCAAGTGCTTTGTGATTCATTAGAAACAGCTGTTGTAACTGGGAGAATTATCATTTTCACTTTGGAGTCCACATCCAAATATGACTCCAGTCACCAGACTGAAGTGACAGAGCTGGTTACAGACATCGTAGGTGCAGTTGGAGGAAAGCTGGACCAATGCTGCTTATTTCCATTCACTTTATTACCTTTTTTAATTTTCCCAGGGCTGAAAGAACACCTCAATGACAAACAGATAAATAGCAGATAAATAGAAACCAACTGTGGAATCAAGTTTCATCAGTTCATCTGTCAAGTTCCATCTGTCATAATGACCAAAACCAAAATAACTACAGCTGATGTTCAAAATGCATAATTAGATTTTGGTGTTCAAATCTTACTGAGATTAAATGGGGAACTGACATCTTGAACTAGGCTGTTTCCAGACTCAGGCTGCCAATACTGCAGATGATTTCTGAAGATTTTCTTCCCAGTTTTACGTTCAGTATCACAATCTTTGCTTAAAAATGTCAAATGTAGATTCAGCACCTGGTTATACGTAACAACAGTTATTTTCCGAGCCTGGTCTCCAGGGAACCCTCCCAAATCAAAAGCAAGACTGAGTTAAAATCCTGCAAAGCCTGAGCCCTGAGTATTTGCTAACGATGAGGAAACACTAATGCAGAAAATACACCTGTAAACGAAGCGTGAAATTCTGAAACTGGATATTGTTTATATTATTGGAAAATGATAACATGAGTATAAATAGTGTAGGCCCAGCTGGACGAGGCAATATGTTATATGAGTTTAAATCTGTCGTTAGGAGAAGCCGATTAGGTTTATGTCTGTCAAAAGGATGAAGAGTTGTGCCATCTGTAACAACAGCGAGCGGCTTAGTTAACTTTATCTCCACCAACACCCAACAGCTTCCCACCATTAGATCATCTCTTAAAAAAGTCACAACCACAGGAGCAAACATCAAGAGCTCCAATTTAGAGTAAGTGCATCTTAGGCACCAATCACTGACACCAGATCATCATACAGACTTCGGGCGCTGTCTTTAACTGACCTCATTGTCTTGTTTTGCATGCCTGCTTAGTTGAGTCAACAGAGTTGAGGGGAAAAATGTGTATATAATTGACATTCACCTTAAGCATTCACTCATTACGTTCATTTTAAAAATGTTATAAAGATGATGGAAGAGTGGTAATGCCAATAAGGAAGCACTCATTATTATGCTGTTATTATCTTTAGCATGTCAAAAGGATTTCAGCCTTACTGCTTTACTTTATTTATTTGTGATGTCTTTAATGATATCTCTGTGACATTGCTGTGCAGGAAAATGTTCTTGGCTGGCACTTACAAATGAGCCTAAGGAAGTATTTAGGTCCTGCAGCCTTGAAATGCTGTGGGGTCTTTCTGTGCAGGGTTAAATCAATGTAACATCACTGAGAAAAGTCCCTAATGCAGTCCATGCACGTTGTTCTGAGTGCTGAACACTAGCCGTGATTTCAAGCTCAGTCCAGGATTACACAATGTATTGATATCTTGATCACTCAACCCCTACAATGTATTGACATCTTGATCACTCAACCCCTCTGTGCCTCAGTTTCCCCTTTGCAAAGTGTTATCATTGTCACCCTGCTTTGTAAATCAGTAAAGAACTTCCATCGCCAATCCTACCTACCTGCAAGCGTTGTGCTTATGTAACGTAACAGTTTTCATGGAGCAGAAGGTTGGTGTTACTCCACAAGTTTCATTACAAAGTCAATATTTTTTTTTCAGCTGCCTTCAGAATATTTGTAAACAACGACACATGGCTTTCCCAACACTGTCTTGAGTGTGAGAGTGTTTCAGAGGCCAGTGACTCAGTTCCCAGCATTAGTCCTGCCATGACCTGGTGCACTTGCTTGGACGAGAGTCTGAAACCAAGCCCAGGACGCGCTATTAACAAATTATCTTGACATACCAGTCTCCCAAGAGACTTGTTTTCATAGCTTGTTCTCATGACTGATAAACCACAGCACATCTTGAGTGAGAATGATGTGGATTTTGGTCTCTGAGCTGTGTACCACCGCCCCAGCGCTGTGCCTGGGCCCTGCAACAGAACAGCCATCTGTGCTTCCAGAAACATGCCCTTCACCCCAGAGGTGCCACCACCCCTTCCAGAACTCACCCCAAGTCAGAGGAATGTTCCTCTGCCTGATCTTTGAGGTTTAGGAACACATCCTTCCCTTTGAGTGAATGACTTTGCATTAGTGTAAAAACACACGTGCGCCCTGCCAAGTTGGCTATGGAGCTGGGTTATACAGTCATGCATGTCTTGTGATTAAAAATGGGTGAGATATTTGTCATCAACCATAATTGGCTGTTTACAAAAGGCAGGCAGTAATAACAAGGAAATCACATGCAGCCCTGCGCGATGATAGGCACAGACTGGTAGGTGAGATATGTGGGGCAGCTCCAAGCCTTGTTCACTGCCTGTGGCATTGGGAACCTACCTGAGAAGTCCTTGTCCTCCTCTCCATGCCCAGAGCTGGATGTGGCCATTTGGAGAGTCAGTGATACAGTGCAGGGCCACATTTCCCCAGCTCCAACAGCCTTCCCGCTGACTTCAGTCCTGTGCATGGAACCTGGTGAAAAAAAAATGGTGTTGTAAGTGTGGTTTGGAGAGAGAAGTGCTCTGATATTTAGACGTAACTCTTTTGGACTCAAATTTTGCCAAATACTTTTGGCATCACTTCTGAGGATTAGGTCCTCTGGAATCAGCGTGAAAAAAGGGAAAATATGTGCGCTTAAAACATTTGATGCTGGATGCGTAGATGAAGGTGATCCAGACCTGAGGACATAGGCAATGAGCACCATTTTAGGCACCCTGAGGTGGCCATGCCATCTCTGTGTGACTGCAGATAGCACGCACAGCTTAGCTGGGTCCCATGTCTTCCAGAGCGGCAGCTGGGGGACAGCGGGACACCCCGAAGTGTCCCATGTGACACCATATATCTACTTCAGGCACCAAATTACATAGAACAATGCAAGTTCTGTTAAGAGCTGAAATGAAAGGCTTATTTTCAGCGTGAAATATTCTTGGGTAGAATGTAAATAAAATTAATTATCATCTCCATGCTGCTTAAAGAAGGGTGCTATGCCTAATGACACCTTCCTATCTTTATAAAACTGTCACTGCCTCCTTAACTAAGTGTTTCACAACCCTGAGCATGAATTAAACTTTTCGATGCCTTGAATCCCATCAAAAACATTTGGGATCACAATATCTTTTACAGCTTTCACACCATTGCAAAATACAAGACTTTCCCTCCCTCTCTGCTTTGTGGTTTTGCAGCCTGGCCACCACTGATCCCTGCTGCACTGGCACCCATAGCGTGGGAATGTCCTGAAGTACTTCTAATCAGAAATACTTCTGCTTAGAAGTACTGCTAGTCTGGACAGCCTGATGGGAAGCGATGGTGGAGTGCCATAAATTAGATTTGTTCCATGCCAGGCTCTTATACTGCTGGCAATTAGCTAGAAATAGGGAGAATAGTTTTAAACTTTCTTAATTTGTTTCAAAAAAAATCATAGCAGGCGCTCAGAGTCCCCCTGTTCCTCCTCCTGCACACTTGCACACCACGCACTGCCCAGCAGCCCAGGCTGCACTGCAGAGCTGGACCCACAGAGCCACCCTCTACCTGAGCATGCAGTCCAGTGAGTGAGTTCTGGTTCTTTTTGGCAGACGAGCAGCAAAACGCTGTTTCACAACTCTCACCAAAGGCCAGCTCATCTTTTTGTTGCCAAGCAGCAGCACCATTTTACAGCGGATCCAGCTGCTGATGTTGCTAAGCAGCACCAAGTTGTGCACTTTTCGATCATTACGTGTTCACCAGCTGTCATGATCGGATTATGATTTCCCTCCCACATCTGGATGTTTGCACTTCTAGAACTGGGCGGGAAACAAGGGCTGAAGGACATCGGTCAGTCTCAAAAGTCTCTGCAATTTTATTCTGATAGGCAGAAAATACAAATTATTTTATATCAGTTATATCAAGATCGGAGAAGAGTAAAATTCTGAGCACTCCCCTTTTCTTTCCTCCTACCTGCAAGAAAAGCTGGTGCATGACTTCATGCTCAGTGCTCCAGCAGTCTTTTATTGCTTGGTGTGTCATATCCATCATGTGCAAGAAAGAAACATTAAAATGTTCTGTCTTGTTTGGTAGGACTTCTACCATCAAGCAAACTGAGCTCATACTAAATTGTCCCATATAAATACTTCAGGTAGCATATATTCTATGTATAAAACTGAGGTATCCGAGTAGTGTGTGGTTGGTAATTACACCAAATATTGTATATAATAGGATTTAATCTAATAACTCACACCTAAGATCACTATTTGGATCTTACTGAAGTGCTTAATTCATTAACCCAATACATACCTCACCTTTCAGACTGAGCTGTGCTTTCTCCTACTCAGATTCCTCCAGTCTTCCTGGGTTAGATCCTCTTTTGGTCAAGAAAGAGTTGGAGTTCCCTGCAGGAAGAAGTGTGGATGAAGGATCACAGGAAAGCAGCCCAGTGTGAGTACTTCTTCTCCATCCTCTTCCGTCATGGAATCAAAAAGAATAAATTGAGACATCAGAGGATGAGGAGTGCTCTCACAAGTCATGGTTTATGCAAACTGATTTGACTTCTTATCGGTACAGAGCAGATGAGCAGCATCTGCATAGGTTGGAACTACTTGCAGTGAGTAGAGGTTGCTTGGCATAGTTGGGACAGGGCCTGAGACACCAGAGTGGGTCAGAAAACCAATGAGGCCAAAGGCCTGGTCTCTGTCCAAGGCCAAAATGTAATGTCAGTGTTGTCTGACAGAGCTGTTCTGGGCCCGGAGCTCGGAGCAGTTGCTGCTCATAGCATGTCTGTCGCTCCCTCGTGACTCAGTGCTGGCAGCAGAGCAGCTGTCTGCGTGGCTCTCCAAACTTACACAAGGTTCACCCATCAGAGAGGGGGCTTCTCCCTTGCACACGTGTTGATAAAAAAGACAAATATACAACCAGAAATCATGAGCGACTACCAAAAGGTCTTTTTCCCCAACATGTGTGCCAGACCATTGTTTTGCAGGGCAGCTTCCTCGCTCTCACCTCGTGGCATTCTCTCGCCTAGCTTTAGAAATGGAATAGCACCAAATATGAGCTCAGTTTCTGCTCTGAGGAAATAATCCAACTAGCAGAAGTGAGGATATATTGTCAGGCTTGTGTTTCCCTGAGCTCCCATAGGATCCTTATTCTTAAATTCATGGCAGAGAGCCTAAACAAAAACATTTCATTATGTATTGTCTATAGGCAATGAATATTACCATGGCTCTATTTTGTTTTCTAAGGAAGCACATACTAAAACTTTAATTTGATGAACTTCAATTTTCTGGATCACGAAGAAGGATGGGGATTTGACAGCTGCTTTCATGTATTTTAGTTCCAGAGCTTCACTATAGACTGTGACTTTTTCATTTTGAGCTCTGTGAGAGGCAGCACGGATTTATGTGACACTTTGTCTTAGCCCTGTGCCACCAAGCCTACTCACACGTTCCTTAGCATGAAACCTGAAAAAGCTCAGGGAATACAAATAATTTGTTTCTGATCTGAGGAATTCTGACCAGTAACAGTGGGTTAAGGTGCTATCATAGTGCTGAAGGCTTCACTGACTTCATTAAGAAACACAAGCTTGTAAAGGCAGGGCACTCTGGCAGCTGTTCATTCCAGCCCTTCGCATACCTCATGCTCTCCAGCCAGATGTTTGTACACCAAGGCAGAGAACGACCACAGGAATGCCAGGCCCAGCATATAGATGCCACGTGAAATTCCTGCCTCTTATTCATGTCAGATAGGAATTGGGTGTGCTGGACTCAGCTCATCCTTGCAGCTCATCCAGGTACAGTAACCCAACAGTTTGCTATTCCTTTGCTGTGTGCACTATCAAATACCACTGGTGAGGGCAGAAACACGTTAATCCCTCGGAGTTACCACTAATGAAACACTGCTGCACTGCCTTCTCTTATCAGCTGTCTTTCTGAGAACCCCTCAGTGAAGCTGTTGAACAGACAATGCACATCCGTAACAGCAATTAGCTTGTTCATAAACCAGTAGTTCTTGCAACATCACATTTCAAAGGGCTTTTGTCACATCTCCGCCCTTCAGGATGATTGCATTGGAAGTGATTTCAGCATAACTTGAACAGGAGCATTTACTAACAGATATTTCACAGCATCACAGAATCATTTCAGTTGGAAGGGACATTTAAAGGGCATCTGGTCCAACCAACGCCCTGCAATGAGCAGGGACGCCCACAGCTCCATCAGGTGCTCAGAGCCCCATCCCCTGACCTCAGGTATCTGCAGGGAAGGGGCATCACTGCCTTTTTGGGCAGCCTGTGCCACTGCCTCACCGCCCTTATCATAAAAGACTTTTTCCTTTTATCCAATCTAAATCTCCCCTATTCTAGTTTGAAACCATTTCCCTTTGTCCTGTCAAGAAGAGCTTTCAACAGTACTGGGATAAAATGAAGGGCAACATGAAATACACAAACAAAACGTATAGCAGGTATTGCCCCCAGTACTAATTTTCCCTGGCAACACATGCATAACTGCAGTGCAAGAAGCACCTCTCCTACCATAGGCCAAGGGACACCAGCAGTGAGACACACTTTGACCAAAGGCCTGTTTCTCCAGGCTGACATTTTTGAAAACCATTAGCAGAGGATTTGTGGAAGGCAGAGCCACAGCAGCCTGGCAGAGCAGGGGGAGGCCGGGCGGAGGAGGAATAACTCGTTTGCTTTTTCGCCTGGGGTGGAGGCAGGCTGGTTGCTGAGCAGGTTATGAAGGTGGGTCCCTGAAAGAAAGCCATTTCATGTTGGGCCGAGGAGAGGCAGGAGGAAAATAAGGCGAAAATGCGTGAGGTAAAGATGGGAGAAAGGGCTTGAAGACATGCTCTGGAAGCATCGCTGCACCCAGCACTGCCAAGTTATGCCAGAACGTAAGTGTAAAGCTAAATGCTCTCCCTCTCATTTTCAGGAAAGCGGTTTTCCTGCCGTATATATACAGAAGTCTCTGTAGGCTGATGTCTAAGTTGGTACCAGTGAGCCATTTTTGAGATACGTGGTGCTAAAAGAATCTTAATAATGACATGTAAATTGTAAAAGATAGTGCAGAAAGATGAGAAAGATTATCTTATGGTGAACCCGTGTTTATTTTATGAATGGAGTTTTAGCATGTTTATAACGTTGATTTGAAATTCCATACATATGATAAAGCTCACGTATTTTACAGTGTAAGCAATGCTTGTGCATTGAGAAAGTATTTTAAAAACAATGTATGTAAAAAGGATGGAAATAAGGCTGTAGTTTGAAGAAATATCTTTGTTACTCGGTAGTGCAATTCACTCACTGCTGTTATTCTCACTTATCTCACTGACGGTTGGACTTGATGATCCTGGAGGTCTTTTCCAACCCTAATGATTCTATGATTCTGTGATTAATGGAGAATATATGCATTGTTCCTTATTTATCACTTTTATCTTTATTATTGAGAAAATTTTAATGCGCAGTTGTGTGGTTGTTGTGAAATTCCATACTCTAAGCAGAGAAAAGAGTAGGTAGACACAACGTGATACATTGGAAATTTTCAGCAGCTAAACTTTGAGCCTCGTTTTTTGTAATTTTATATTTAGTGCCTGAACATTTTAATAAAAAAACAATAAATAAAGTATTTTTGCTTTCAAGTGAGTATGACCAATTCAACCTCTATTTGTTGTTGCTGTTATTAACAGTCAGTATCGTGGCATTGGTGCAGAAGCTTTGAAACCATATTATGCACTGGGGTAAATTTAAAATAAATAGAGCAACACTATATCGTATGCTGCCTAATCCATTGAAGGACTTGACAAATTTAGAAAAACTATAGAATTTGCATTTTCCATCAATATATAAGAGCCCATTGTATATTGATATACACGAGTACTTGGAGAGCTGCATTCTTTCCCCGGCTTATGTTCTTACTGTGAGTGCTCACAGGGGGAATGCTCTGAGAGCTTTTGGTTTCCACGTTATGTCTGTGCGAGCAGAAAAGGATCTGGGAAAAGAAAAGCTGATGGGTCAGTGGCATGGGAATACCAGTATGTTCTCTCCTAGGGAAGCATGTGGCTGCTGGGGGAAGCTTGTTGTCGTAGAGAAGTTGTTTCCCTCCTGTGCATTGTCGCCTTAGGTAACTGCTCAGTGGATGAGAATGCAGTCATAACAATACAGATTTAAAATATTATAATCTTAACCTGTTGTCCTGGAGCGTTTCAGTGAGCTGCACCTGAAAAGCTTTGCACATGCACACTTTGTGATGGAGCACTGCATGCTTGGAGAGCAGCGCCTGTGAAAACATCACCTATGGTCTTCCACGTAGTTCCAGTACTACTTTAAAACAGCAGAGGATTTGGCAGTAGTCATAGCAGATAAAAGCTAGGGCTGCTAATTAATCACTAAAAGTGCAATCCTGGTCCCAGGGATTTCAAGGGGAGCAAGTTCAAGCACCAGAATATCCCCTGCAGACACTCAAGTTTAAACAGAGCATAGCTTATAAGCACGACGCTGAACTCCTCTCCCTCCAAACCTCCTGTGAAGAAGAATAATCTTTCAAGTTTAAAAAAAGCGTGCTGCAGTAATAAGTAATAACATTCCTTAAAAGCTTATATGGTTTTCTTGGCTAACAATGTGCAATCTTTCTTTGGCAGCCTGGCTTTAATGGAGGTTTTCTTGACATGTGCCACAGACCAATCTCACGTTCTTTAGGAAAAAAAAAATCAAAAATTGAAGGGAGAGTGTGTGTAATATTCACCTAACTGATGATACAACAAATACAGCAAATTTAAATGCCTGAGCTCCAAAATGAAATGTCTACAACAAGAAGGAAACGTCTGCAGCTCTGTTATGTGCACTCCTTTTGAGCAGCCTTTAAAACACAGCGAAAGCATGGAGCCTGGGGAGGCACTGCCTGCAGAGCTGCTGGTGACTGTTCTGGAAATTAAGTAATTAGAGTTGAACTAGTGTAAAACCAATAGTAATTAAGGTGGGCAGATCCTGTCAAGTGTAAAGAAAATGTGTTTTAGGTCATAAAATTGTGAGTAGAATATTACCTTGGAAAAGCATGGTACGTCTTCAGCAATAAGGATAAAAAAAATACATTTTTTCTTTTCTAAAGTTGAGTGCATGTATGGAAAATTGTTTCTGTTACAGGAACAGCCAGGTATAACGTTGTGGTTCTAGGCAGAGTGAGCCTGCAGCTCAGGCCAGAGTCTCCAGGAAAGAAAAGTGGTTTGAATACAGTTAACATAATAAAGTTTTCATATGGGCTGTCCATCCAAAGGAGGTTTGGCAAGGAAAATGCCTTTCTGCTCAAATTAATCCAGAAGCAGAGCAACAAAGCTGAGTTTCAGGGAGTGTCTGTCAGCATAAGCAGAGCCAGTGTGGGAAAGGCAGCAGGGAGAGATTACCAAAGAGCTCTCGTCCTTAATCTGTGATTTAAAATCATTGTAAAACTGAAGGTCAGGAGGGGCAGCTGACAGGGTGACTGAGATGACGCTCCTCCAAAATTTATAGCTTTTTGCTTGTTTGTTTTATTTTTTTAACAGAAGACTTAGAGCTTCTTCTTTTCTTCCAGTGGTCTTTTTAATTGCTCTGTGATACTGGACGTCAGCATCAAAATGGGCAATGAGAACAGTAGTGCAGAAAATCAGGTGAGTGTGGCAGCATGATTGCCTTTCCCCTCCCTACTGGCAGAGAGCAAACCTTGCAGAAATCTTTCACCAACCATTTGCCTCGTGTTTATCTCCTGCTCCCGCTTACACTCATATTTAATTGCAGTCAGTGATAATTGAGGGCAACTTTTTGTTTGTTTTTCAATTTGGTGATGATAATGCTCTGTCACAGCTCAGCACCGTGCGGGTGGCTGCTGCCTGCGGGACAGGAGCTGTGGGGAT
Organism: Pavo muticus; assembly: GCA_016647715.1. Classification (NCBI taxonomy): domain Eukaryota; kingdom Metazoa; phylum Chordata; class Aves; order Galliformes; family Phasianidae; genus Pavo; species Pavo muticus. The sequence continues at coordinate 365,532 of JACDJE010000443.1, forward strand.
CCCAAGGAGTGCTCAGGGCTGTCCCCAGCACCAGGAGCAGGGCAGCGGGGACTGCCCCAGGCATGGGCCCTTCCCAGGGGATGGGGATGGGCCAAGATAGGTGCTGGCTGTCAGCCCACGGCTGTGCAGGCCTGATGTGGAGCACGCCATGTTGGCCTGGAGTGGGCCCTAGGCCCGTGGGCAGGGTGGGGGAGGCCCTGAGGTCCAGCAGTTCCCCCGAGTGCCCCCAGGGCTCTGACACACAGTAGTTCTTGTCGAGAAGTGACCTTGGCGTGCTGATTCAGGAGTTCATATCTACATGAGAAGAAGGGCGCTTTGTTAATGTGTGTTGCTGTTTGGTCATCTCTCCTTGAATTGTTGGACTGAAGGGAAGCCATGTGCTGTGGTTGGCCATGATTGCATCAGAAGACATTATGTTGCTGTGCATTTGAATAAAAGTTGTGATTTCTTAATTTCAGCAGTTAAAATACCAGGACGTTTCATCCTCTCTTTGTCCAGATCTTATGGTAGATGGCAAAATGCATTTGGGTTCATTTTGTTTCCTTTTCAGGTCAGAGTAAAGCCACTGTACCTTGTGCATGGCAAAGTGGGCCCTCTCCCGACAATCCGTATTAAAAGTTAGCCAAATTTTGTCATAAATAGGTATTTGAAATAGAGTTCTGCTGCAACTGTTGGTTGTTCTGGCCAAGTAGTGTTGTTATCACAGGGTTTGGTTCCAGCATTTTTCGAGAGTCAGGGACAGGAAGATGTATTCATTCAAGCCAACACAAGTAATGTCACTTATATGCATTGGTGATAGGAGGACAGTTGGACTGGATGACCTGAGAGGTCTTTTCCAACCTTGGTGATTCTATGATTTCTATGATTCTATGTAAATAATGGGAACTACTTCTCCTCCACTTCGGATGTTTTTGCAACTCAGAAAGCAATAATAACATTTTAAAAGCTACTTAATCTGCTGAACATTCATTGAGAAAGTATCCCATAAATTGGTCAAAACTGATATAGTTACTGGAATTTTAAATTGCATTTATTTTTAGCCAGAAGTTCCCCATGCAAATCGAGTCATCCTTATGCCGCCAAGCCAAGGAACACAGCAGGTAGCGTATGATGAAACTGGTTTGCATTGTTTGCATTTCAAAATGTTAGCATCAGGCTTGGCTGTTCTTTTTCTTATGCGTCTGCTTTTGGCTTTTGTTTTTTGACACTAACTGCAAATCTGCTAGGCAGTGACATTTAAGTTTTCAGCAAGTTGTAAAAAAAATCTGGTTTCTTTTAACTTTTTTCTTTGGTAGCAATCTATGCTTAAGAGCAGAGCCTGTATTTGACCCTCTTTGCATGTTGGCTTCCCTTTCCACTCTCGCACAGTTGAAGTAGAGCAGTGGATTTTGTTATAGGCAGTACCATTTGACATGAGTTGTTGTTTCTGTTTATGTATTTATCAGAGAACACCATTCCCCAGCTCTAGCTCTCAGCTGAGCTCTTTGGAAGCCATACACATGGTCTGCATTAAAGATGAGAGAGTCTGTGCTAAGTTTAGAACTTATTTAATAAGAGGGAAGATCTGTGGGATAAATATGCTACTATGAGGAACGTAGTAGGCACTTACAGAAAAATAAATACCCAATCTATCTATTAAAGACCGGATTCCAAGGAAAATATAATGTAAATTTAGTAGAAATGAGCAAAGATAATAAACAGATAAAATGAGGTTGGGGCCAGCAGTATATTTAACAAAGTGACTTTACATACGCTAACCATGCTCTGTTTTGCTCCAGCAGTGCACAGAATCTGAACTGCTGAGAGATTCTAGCCTTGTGCCCTGCCCTAACAGCATGACACATCTTGCTTCTCAACAAGGACCTCTCAGTGGCAAAGCATGTTGGGCTTATGCTGAATTAAATTTAAGTGCTTTGTAGGATGCATTCTCCTTGAAAACAAAGCTCCATGTGAAAATAAATATGTTTAAATTGAAAAAGAAGGAAGCCAGAAGAACAGAGATTCCCTGATTTAGCAAGGAAAATATTTGGGAAGGAAAGGAAGTATTCTTCAGTGGGAAGCTCTCAGAAGTACTACAGTTTCTGGGACCCTTCAAGACCCCAGCAGTTATGCTGCCCATTGGACACATCTCTCTTCAGCCCCCCATTGGTACTGAGGAATGGCAAGGCCAGCCCTCAGGTTTTACCTGAACTTTCTGGAATGCCAAGTGTTCAAACATCATCTACACAATCAGAACTAGGCTCCTACTTTCATAGAGATTGATGTATTACTGCTGCCCTAGACATTTGGATGGTCTCAGGTGCCATCTTCTAAGCACCACTTATAAAGGAAGCCAAGCTTACTACAACAAAACTAACCAACAGTTGGGCACCACATTGTAGCTTTCTAGAGCTACAACAGGACAGATTTTCTCATATGCAGTGATGGTAGCCAAGGCTTTTAGCTCTTGCTTCTCAGAGTTCTGGGGAGGAGAGCTGTCATCATTCACAGCCCGTCCCACGACTCCAGGAAAGCCCAAGTCACCCAGCACTTGTAAGCCCTTTGAAGATGCTGCTGAAATGAGCTCCTGGCAGCCAGCGCTTTGCCCCACAGTGGGAGAGGGGATTTCAAAGTCGGTTACCACAGAAATCATTTCCATCTATTTTGCTTTATCCTTTCTTCTACTTGTTTTCTGAACAAGTAGGGAGCCAGACAAAGCTGGTTGTTACTCATCTATGTGGTTGTTCATTTCATTTTACTCATAAATCCTAATGTGTGGTTATCTTTTTTGTGTGCTCTCGTTTGCTTTTTGCTGTGAGATGTGTGAGACGGGTAACACATGCATACTTGCTGGAGGGGCCATAACTACTGAAAGGTTTATTTGTTTGTCTCGAGCATCACGCTGTGATCCTGCTAGAGTCTCTCCATTTAATTGTTAAAAACAAATCTGACTGCTGCCCAGTTCTGCAGATAGTATGCCACATTATAACTTTTCCCATATTTCAAGTTACTTAAGCCAGTGGATCTAGTTAATTGGCATGGTTCATCTTGCAGATCCCACTATTATAGGATTAGCAGAGAATGTAGCGAGCCTTCTAGCAGCTTCCCTGCCTTCAGTCTCCACTCCCATGGATAACTAGGCAAATTCCTCTGGGCTGTGGTGCTCATACTGTGTGTTTACATACTTCTCGAAAAGTGCAATAACATCTGTATACATTCCATTGCTTGTTTTCAATTGGCAACAAACATGCATTCCCAATTTTCTGCATAATTCTGTGCCTATAGCATTTTAATGAGGTACACAATCACCCTACATGGGATACACCTCTTCTACTCTCCAAGTTATCATTTTCTTTCCCTCCTTCCATTTCACCCATTGCACATCAAGAGTGCACAAAACAGCAGGCCTGCTCCACATCTTTTTAGTCAGCATTTGTCTTATGGAGTGGCAATGGCAATGTGCCCATTGCTGGTACTTATGTAGTTCCAGTTTATGTGCAGTCATTCATTAATGCTTACTTCCAATAACTACTGCTGCTCCGATGTTCTTGGTGAGTAACGCCAAGCATTTGTTCCAATTCATACAAAAAGAACACTGTCTGTTTTCTGAGAATTATACATCCATATTTACAAGCGCAGCAAATTCTGGGACGCTTCTCGCTATAATGAATAATGATTGTACTTGTTCTCATCCTCTCTTTAAATGAATGAGGGGAGATGAAAGAAGAATGAAGATTCAGAGTTGCAGAAGGGTTCTTAATCTGAAGGCATTGTGAAAAGGAAATCAGGAATCTACTCCTTCCCTTCTGAAATAATGGCTAGATCTATCTTCACATCTGTAAAGCCACCACCATTTCTAATGGAAAATGTATATTTATGGGTACAGATGGAAAAGAAAAACATCATGCAATTATAAAGAAGTTGTATAATTTTTCCCTATACTTCTTTACTTAGAAATAGTGAGAAATGGCAGACCATTTTCCACCACTATTGGTTGTATGGTAACTGTTGAATCACGGCCTGAGCCACTGATTGAGGAGCTGGGGAAAGGACCCGGTCAGCCCTGGGAGCACAGGTGAAGGCAATTCAGCTGTGTGACCAGAAGGGGTGGAGCCTGGCTGCACCTCTCTTAGACCCCATTTAAGGGCTGACTGCCACTAGGGAAGGTTCTCTTCCTGGCTATTGTTTCTTAGTGAAGATTTTGCTTGTGAACCTGGAATCTTCTGATATGGGTGAGCAATCTTCTTCCCTTCCCTTATTGCACCATTCTATCATGCCAGTCCTTTTGTCATCACACCTCTGTTGTAATGCCTTTCCTATTGTATTGATCTGTCCAGTTGTTTCAGGGTAGTTAGAAATCACTAGGCAAGCAAATGCTATCAGCTGGTGAGCACAGCAGAGGACAGGTCTCATTGTGGAGAGGATTTTCCTAGCAGTACTTCACATAAACCTAACTGCATCTTCTCAAAACTATTCATAAGTTGTTAAGAGCTGGTACAATTTTAACTAAAACAGCTTTAAATTGCAAATATTGAGATGGAATTTTTTTTCCCAAGATCATCATCTTGATCTCCTCTCTTCATTGGCATGTCTCATACACCATCCGTAAGAAAATAATCTAGGTATTCGTTCAACTGTCAGCAGAGGGACAAAAGAAGATAAAAAAAGCTGCAGAGAAGCAAAAAGTGGGGAGCTATAAATTCTCCTTTGCCTGCAAGCTTCAATTATATAAACAAATGGGAAGATGAGGTTAACAAGAGCCATGAAGTGAGTTGTGTAGGTATGTTCCATTGAGCTCGGTGCAGGCCCATGCTATGAATGTGAGTTAAACACAAGAGCAAGTTGTTGAGAAGACACTTAGGCTGACATTACAAGGACCTGAAGATAAACAGTTAGTGCCTGCTGTGGGTTGGAAAGGTCACAACATGAGCTGTGAAGCCTGAAGCTCTTGCTGTAGCCCAGAGGAAGTTGTGTATTCTGTAAAGCATGCCAAACCAAGGATAGCATGATGACATATGTATGTGTGTGTGAGTATAAATATATGTACAGAAATGTTTATGCTTGCAATGGAAGTGTTTGGGTTTGGATTTATTTCTCAGGAAGAAAGCAGCTCTTTTTCTCCAGGAAAAGCTCATAGGTGCCTACAGCATAAGAAATTTCAGATGCTGTTGTTACCGTATTTCATTTCACATGCATGTTGTGTTTGTAGGAAGCAGATTAAATGAGACTTCCACCAAAAGCCAATTTTTTGTATTCCAGTCACTTTGAGCATTTTAATTAGAAAAGGCATGAACTTAAAATACTGCTCCCAAAAGGGACAAAGTAACCAAGCCAGAAGCAACAGCAAATTACACCATTACTGATAAAGTAAAAGAAATCCACTCCAGTTGCAAAATTCTGTACAGATATAATCTCCCAGAAGGAGATTTCCCTTCATCATGTAGTACTTACATCCAACTAACCCAATAGTCACAATGTTTGGCATGCTGTCAGTTTAAGGACAAAAAAAAACAAGAAATGGTCACTAACAGCTGCTGTCAGCAATGGGCAGCTGCTGAGCCATGCAGGTTGCTGCACAGGTTGTTCATTAAATTCAGAACTTAGCTCTACTGTGACAAAACCAGGTTTTAGTGTAATTCTTCATATCTCAAATGGAGTTCCAGTTTGCCCTGATTCGTCAGTTACCAGCCAGTTCCTGTCCTGTGAGTTGTATTTTTGCTGGTTTGACTGAAGTTCTGGTTTTAAAAGCAATGTGCATTCATTATCTAATTTGGTACAGTTTCTCCATACTGTTAAAGATATAAACATTGGAAAATCTAATTCAGTACTTAGTAACTGTACTGGCAGAACAGCCAGAAATAGTGCTAGAGGAACCAAAAGGGAGCTCCCAAAGACTGCTTTCAGAATGGCAACAGCCTGTCCCGATGGGGATGCTTAGAGCTGATGAACCAGTGCTTGCCACAGCCTCACCTTTTAAAATAAACTTTAAAAAGCATATAGAGGAAGACATGGATTAATGTAGGTTCTGGTTTATCAATTGAGACTCATTATGGCTTGTTCCAGCTTCTCCCCCTGTGCCATAAGCATTGGGAGCTGCTGAGAGTGGAAACTTCATGTAATTCTTCCATGATTGCTTTCAGGTGTAGCCAGAGCTGAGCATGCTCATGCCTGCCATTAAGGGCAGCATGCAGGGAGGGATGCTGTGCTGGGAAGCTGGGAGAGGGGCTGCTGCTGTGCGAGAGGGAGAGAGGGAGGCAGCAGGGTGGTCACTTGCTTGGAGTGTGACTTCAGATGTAGGCTGTCTAGCATTCCTTCTGTTGTTTGCATGTTTTCTGTGACAAACTCAGTTTGTTTGTTTTTTTGAACTATGCAAAACTACTGAGAGCCCATGTATTCTGATTCCTAATATAATTGTTTCATTATGAAAAAAATAATTGAAAGACTTAATGAGAATCCTTTTGATTAGGAGTATGCTGCAACTGACTGTAGGGTGGATTTAGCTGCCATCTTCTGCAGTAAATCACTTCAGAGACTGCATGCTTTGAAACATCAAAAATAATTTATTTGACATCAGCTTTCTGATGATACTTCTGAACAAAAACATGGTCTTGTTAATTGTTTCCACAGATGTTCATTAAAAACTAAAAAAAACCTGAACTCTGTAAAGCAAGTTCAGCTCCTGATTTGCATAACTCTTAAATTAAAAAAAACTTGATAGAGAAATGGAATTACGTTTTCCCATTGGCTGGCACAGATTCACAGAGCCTATGCTTTTGTGATTAATTAATTAGAAAGCTAAATGTAGAAGGCCAGTAAGCTTTGTTACATATTACTGTTAAAATCCTCTCTTGAGCTTCCCTTGAGAACATCGTTTCCTGGCCAAGGGTGCTGTTGGGTGACAAGACAAGATGACATCTTTGCTTTCTGTTGTTCCAGCACGCAACTGCCTGGGGAGAAAGAGAGTGGCTGTCAGCGACTGGAGCCAGCACTGCTCCAGCAGGAGCCATGTTGCAGAGATTGTCCTGATTATCTGTTAAATTTGGTCACGTTGGGAACTTGAATGAGGCTGGGGTCTTTCAGTGACTGATTACAGTTGTTTAGGGATGGATTGGGAGGTGGATGATAAGTAATTAAGCAGGAGATCCCTGGAAGCACAAAACTGTCAAAATAATAGTAATAGAAATAAAATAATTTTTAGAAGCCCGTTGCCTTGACAATCTATGGGAAGTGTTAGATGTAGTCTTCAATATAGCACACTTAATTATCTCTTGAACTGAGATTTGTTGCAGTCGTTCTCATCTTCTCAATCTGCCTCTCCCACTGTGGTGTTCTTTTAATGTTAAGACTTGGCAGTACAGCAGATAAGTCATGGCATGTAGGTGCTGTGTAACAGGGATACACCCTAGCTGTGATGTAAGGAGGAGGCTGATCTCATGTAAGAGTGGTCACTGGGAAGCACTGTGTGGTACTGAGAGCTTAGTGCTCTTCAGCTGAAGGAAATCAGAGGTGCTGATGGTAGAAGGGCAGAAAAATGACTATTTGGTTTCCAGCATGGTCATGTATGGCCCTGGAAATCACCATTTCCACCTTTTTTTTTCCTTGATTGAAGGGAGTGTATAAACAGGAGGGGTAATGACTGTTTACATGGGTGGATAGTGATAGGACGAGGGGGAATGGTTTTAAACTGAGACAGGGAGGTTTAGGTTAGATATTAGGAGGAAGTTTTTCCCCCAGAGGGTGGTGACGCACTGGAACAGGTTGCCCAAGGAGGCTGTGGATGCCCCATCCCTGGAGGCATTGAAGGCCAGGCTGGATGTGGCTGTGGGCAGCCTGGTCTGCTGATTGGCGACCCTGCACACAGCAGGGGGGTTGAAACTAGATGATCATTGTGGTCCTTTTCCCCAGGCCATTTTAGGTATCTATAATACATAATGCATTTTTGTCAGTTTTTTCTCTCTGCACGCATCTACGCATGCTGAAATGAATTCTCTGCAAACTTTCTCATGCAAACAGTGGCAAATCTTCCTAAAACAGCGTTGCAAGATCAAAACAGAACCCTGTATGCTAACTAAACTCTTCTATTTTTCTCTTTTTTTCTTCTGGCTGGAAAAACCAAATTTATTTGAGCACACAAGAAGTTTTTTGCTATATGCTGTGCTTTTGGGGCCAAGGTATATACTTAGATAAATACTCCAAATGCCAGATGTCACCATGTGCTGGGTAAGTGCTTAACAATCACGAAACCCAGAGCCCTTGGACTGTCCAAATGGAAAGCAGTGTGATAAAGGGGACTTCTGCAAACAGAGCAGTAGTGAGGGGGTTCCTATGGGGAAAGGCAGAGGATATGAGAGTTCATCAAATTTGCCTTAAATCTAAAGGAAGTCTTTTCATACTCTGAGTGCCCTGACCTTTTCAGTTGCTCATTACATGGGCTTTCCTTGTCTGCTGGGTGTCTCCCATTCCTGGCTTTCATCAAGAGCAGCCTTTGGTTGTGTGAGGGCATGCCAGGTTCACAAAGAAATGTAATTTTGGAAACAGTGACTTTACACCATGGGAAATCTACTGACTATACCAAGAGCAAAATAAACCTAAGCTTCTCTTTGCCTTTCAAAGATGCTTCTGCTAAGAAATAAAACAAAAATACCCGTAGGTTGTCTGCTATGAGCAGCCCCTGGGCCCTGGGGTGTCACCCCATGGGCACAGCCTGCCCCTGCAGGGCTCTGCTCCTCCCCAGAATGAAACCAGCAGTTTGCATTAGTGTTGTGGATTTGAATGTTTCCTTTATGGGTGATAACACTATGTAAGTGCTCACCTGAGAGAAGAGGGTTAGCATTACCAAATTTATGTAATACATTTCTGTAGCCACACAGCAGGAATGACAGTTTCTTATGGCTACTATCACAGAAATGCAGCATGGCAGTGAATCAAGCCACCTGCCTCACTTCAGAGACATTCTGAGCATTGGTGAACTGGGAGGGAAATAAACTGGGCTTGGGTTTGAGTGTTGGAATGTCTGACGTTGGCGTTGTCTCTGAATTGACTCCAAAGATACTGAGCAAGTAAATGTTCGCCAGGCTTGGGAAAAGAGAAGTGATATGCTCCTTGGGTCAGAAAGGCCCTGAGCTGCTTTAGAACAATTGCTGTATTCTTCTCTCCCCATTCCATCCCTTATGTTTAATTTTGGCTCAACCACTTCCTTATTTCTGCCACTAGAAAAAATAAAAATAAAAAGGCTTGGCTTTGGAACCTGCAAGTTCTGTCAAAGCAACAACATGTGCCACAGGAGCTGTCTGTCAGAGGGCACAGCAAAACTCCGTCCAATTCTCCAGGATTTCCTGCACTCCAAAAGAGCAGTATTGATCTGAATTGTCCTGTTTCATTCTCTACAGGACTCAGAATTAGGCCAACCACCAGGTGATGGGCACGGCACAAAAAGGAGCCCCCAGGAAAACAGCATGGCAAGAGCTGGAGGTCAGCATGTCTCAGATCGTCCTCCTGCTGCTGTGCAACTGGATGGGAGCGAATCTCCTCTGACTGCAGGGCCTGCAAGGTAAGAAATCAAGTTTCTTCCTGTTAATGTAACCAAAACCCTGCTGATAGCTGGGGCTTGTTTGCTCTTTTTTCTGCTATTCAAAATCTATCATCCTGATGGTTGGTGGTGATGGTGGTCTTCAGAAATACCTGACCGGAGCTAGGCTGCTTGCTGAAGTGACATTCTCACCTTGCTGCATAGCTGTGAACAAGGCTCTGAGAGAGAAACCCTTGGCCTAAACGTTCTACACTTGTTACACTGATAAACTCTTACCTGAGACAGAGGAATGTTGACAAGTCTCTTGCACAGTCATATTGCTGTGAAGTAAGGCATAACTGTAAACAACTGCAAAATGCCACGCTCAACTTTGTATAAAGCAAAAGGATTAACCCAGCTGATATTTGCTAGTATCTTTTCTGAATGTCTTCCTTCACCTGATGAAAGCAATAGATCCACTTTCAGAGCTAACATAGTCTTCAGTGTGAATAGGGATGGCAAAAGGCAACGTGATTAGGCTCCTATTAAATAACCCAAAGGGCAAACTTTTTTTGAAGCATTAATACTTGAGCACTTGGGTTTTCTCATGCTACTAAGCTTCTCATCTGCTGTGGTGAAGCCCTTGTCTAATACTGGCTTGATCTTACCATGGGGCTGAATGCTTTCCAGATCATCAGTGCCACTCGGGATAGAATGATAGATACATTCTAGAAAGGGTAGCTGTAATCTGCTGGTAGATGAGCAGGGCTGTTAAGTTGTGGGCACCTCTTTAAGGGTTTTCCCAAACTTTCATTTGGATTGGAGTTTTCACTGCAGAAAGACTAGCTGCATCTCTTTCGAGTGGATGTCACAGAATCACAGAATGGCCTGGGTTGGAAGGGACCACAAGGATCATGAATCTCCAGCCCTCCCTCCCCCGCAGGCAAGGCCACCAACCTCCCCATTTAATACTAGACCAGGTTGTCCAGGGCCCAGAACACATGAAGCATGCAAGGTTTTATGTTTCTTCACATTCCTGCTCCCCTATTTGGTTGTTGAGGTGTAAGGAGTTCAGTCATGCCAAATGAGATAGGAAGTGTGAGGTCTTGGCTGGAGAGCTCACTGTGGGTTTTAATACAACAGGGAATGGTCTGTCCTGCTGGGGAAGTCTCCTCTGAGAATGCAGATAGCCATAAATGTGTTGCAAAACTGAGCAGTGAGTTTTGTTCCTTGGTTTGTTTTGCTGACCTTGGCCATGCTTTGATGGCACTGGGAGAGAGTAGAATTAATTCAGATGACGTGCCTGTAATTATTCATACTGATGCTTTAGTATTTGACTTCCATGTATGGGACTGTAGCAGAAACACTAAGTCATGGCCTAAAGCAGTGATTGAGCACCTGGTGGAAGGCAGGGCCAACCCAGGGGAGCTCAGGTGCATGCAATGCAGCTGAGTGAACAGAAGGGCTGGAGCCAGGATCCACCCCTTCCCAGACCTCATTTAAGGGTTGTCAGGGGAGGCAAGGATATCTCCCTGGAGATCCCTGCATACCTGAGGCCTTCCAAAGGTGAATGGCTTCTTTCCTTTATTTCTGCATCCACAGCTGCTGCATTTGGGCTTGTCTGCATTTGCTGCAGCCAAAGACTTTGCCACCCACTGTTATCACTGTATTTTCTATCATGTTATAGTGTTACAGGGACTCTCACAGCAGCAGGTTTTCAAACTATTTATTTTCTTGTCTCCCAGTAGAAGATCTCTTCTTCCTCCTCTTGTGGTGGCAGAGATAATGGGTTTCTAGTCTGATTGAAAGCCCAAAGTCATCCTGCAGGGAAATGGGGCAGAGCCTTCTCTGTGGGTTTCACTGGAGGCACGAGCTCAGACTCCAGCTGTAAGGTTTGGGAGTAGAGAGCATGAATGGGCAAATAACAACCATGGAGCTGAGGTGAAGCTGTGATGGTTTACATCAGTGCCAGCAGCTCTGAAGGACTGCGTTAACTGGAGGAGAGTGTGCTTATACAGTGCTTTGTTTGAAAGCAATGGGCTGAGAGCAGTGTGTTAGCACAAGGCTGTGCTGTTGCTCCCCAGCATGGTCAGAACTGGTGTTGGGATGGACAGGGTAAGACATCAGCTGTGGATCTGTGTGCACTTTTATAAATAAAATAGGTATTTCTATACTATTGTGATGAATTTGCACTCTTCAAAAGTATTGCTCACAGAATGGCATAGCTGCAGTTCTTTAGGGAATCCTTTCAAAATCGGAGTACTAATAAGTAGACTTCTATCTGGCTAGATCAGCTTTACCCATCAGCATCCAAAAATCATCATTCCTGTGAGATGAGTGTTGCATGGGTGAGTCACTGAGTCATTCCGAAGGGATTTGTGGGACTGTTGTTTCAGGAAGCATTTCCTGGGCAGGAGCTCAGGCGGTTGCTTTCTGTACTCCTGAAGCTGCTGGCACATGCCTGGCTCCGGGTGGCTGCTGAGATCTGGGCTGCCACAACAGAAATGAAGACAATGAGCGGAAGCAGCTTTGAAGTTTCAGATTCCAGGCTGTGTGTTTCAGCTTTCACTCCCCTGCGCTGCTCTGAACGCATCTTTTCCACCCTCAGCTGAACCAATAGGATCCTCTGACCTATTGTGTTCTGATAGAGGATCTGCTGGTAGGAAACAGCTGTGTGCTTTTTTCCAGTCTTCTGGGTGTCTTCCCTCCATCCTCCGCAAGTTCTCAGAATGTTTCCAGCAAGCCTTAAATCCTCATGTTTTGTAATTGAAAATCACAGCATTGTTCAGGATGGAAAAGCCCTCTCAGATCCCCAAGGCCAATCCCCACCATGCCCACATCCCTCAATGCCACATCCCCGTGGTTCTGGAACACCCCCAGAGGTGGTGATCCCCACTCCCTGGACAGCTGTGCCACTGCATCACTGCTCTTTCTTAGGATATGTACTTCTTAATATCCAACCTGAATGTCTGTGTCTCTTCTAAAATACTTTGGGTCCGTTTCTTTAATCTCCAGTCACTAGTGCTACAGGTTGAAAAACAGCATCATCAGCAATGAATCTGTCAGTGAGATGCTTATTTCACAGAGGCTCTCTAGCACTGTTAGCAAGCCCCAGGCTTTGTGCTGGAGATGTCACCATGCCTCACTGCTGGTGCACGTGTCCAGAGAATCCCAAACTGGACAGCCCAGGGGAAGCACTGCTTCCTGCAATTGAGAAGGCGCACACCCAGCAGCAGCACAGGGGATGAGCGCTGTCTGTGGATGGACTGGCTGCATTCCCAGCCCCATTGCTGTGCATACATCCCGGGGGGACCATGGGGCGCCGAGCTGTGGCTGTCCACATCCTGCTGGCTTTGAGGCAGGGATGGGGCTGAGGCCTGGCTGTGCTCCCCTTTCTTCATGTTAGAACAATCTAATTTGGTCATATCCAAAGCACTGCAGGGCCTGTCTTTCGTTCTGCACGTGGGATGGGGAGGTGAAAAGTGATTGGGGATGGGGGGAGGAGAGGGGACTGTTCCCAGGAGGATTATAGATCATTTTCCTGCTTCACTTTTTCCTGAAATCTTAGATACACAGAGAGGGCGGGGGAATCTGGCCCATGTTAGCAGCTCTTTGGGGATGATGGATTTCTCATGTGTTTGTTTACAGTGAGAAGTTCACATCATGTCTTGCTCTGCCTTTAAAGCGCTGACTTAATTTCTTATTTTATTATTTTTAAGGGAATGTGGGAATGATTTCTGTGTTCCTCATTCATTTTCAATTGCTCAAGATTCTCTAAGTGAAATCCCCCAGCACTGTGTGTGTGCGTGAACTCAAGATGCAAACCCTCATCTCTGGTGTCTCAGGGGAAACGGAACAGGAACCCGTGAGAAGCAGCCAGACCTGTGCCATGGCCACAGGGTGCTGTGTGCCCAACCCCTTAGTGCACAGATTTTGGGTGGTTGTGATCCTGGGAATGCAGCCATTTGGGCCCTGAGTCACATCAGTTATGGATGGCAACTGCGTGTGACCTCTGGGCTTTGTAGGCTTCAGCACGTGGTGCTTCTTTTTTCCCCTCACAAGAGGGGTTGGGCTAGGCAGGCAGAATGTCCTTTTAATGTCTGCAATATGTTTTGGAAGGAAAACAAAGGAATAAGGAAAGAATCTTCTCTTATCTGTGATCCTATGTTGTTAGATCATCTTTATAGGGAAGGTTTAACCTCTGGGAGCACCTAGCTTCCCCCCACACAGAGCAGGGAGCTGCTGCCTTCTTATCCTGTCCCCTCGCCTTTGCTGTGGAAGACAGAAGATTGCAATGGGCTTTGTGATGCTGGCTGCTTGATTGGGGCACAACTCTTCATCCTGGTGTGTTTATGGGAGTTGTGAATTTCTCAGCATCCTTTAGGGTACACACCCCAAAGAGAACCCAGCCAGTGCTGTCCCAGTAAATGTCTTAGTAACTGGCAGTGCTCTTGTGTTGGCCCAGGGCTACTCTAACCAGACAACATGTGTTCTGAAGGTGGAAGAAAATAAACTACAGATATCAACTGGTAGATTTGCCATGTGCTTCCAAACAGGCAGCTGCTCAGTAATTTATATAAAACAAACACCTTGGCTGTATGAAGATTCAACTTACTCTTGTTTGTTGTTGCAACTGGAAGGGTAGCATTCAGTGTAAGACCATAAACTTGTAAATCCATCTTAACTTCTAAGATGTGGGGAAAGGTTCTGTTGGATGTCTCTTGAGTGCAGTGAGACACTTGGGTGTTTCACATTCAATATACACCTAGGCCTTTGTATGGCTGCATTGTATTTTATTTTTTACATATAATTATATGCAGCAGTTATTACAAGCATTAATTATTCCTTGTAAAAAGGCTCCTTCTGCCCTGAGCTCTGACCAAACTATGAGGAACTCCAACATTCTTTGATGCTTTCTTGTTTGAAGGTTTTAAACCATTTTTTGAAGCAGTTTTTCCATTCAGATTGCCAACAAAAGAGATGGAGAAACCACAAGAGAAAACACATTTTCCTTGTATTTAAAAAGAAAATAAGTTTAGTAAAGCTTGATGTTGTTCATGCTGAGTTGCCTGGAAAGAGGCTCTCTGCTGGTAATTATTGATTGTTAATATATTTTCATTTAGATAGAGTTTCTCTAAGGAGAGAATTATCTTCAGCCCATGAAGTCGTTTCCCTGTAGTGTTATTCCTTTTTAAAAAGAGGGGAAGATAACGGGGTGAGATGTGACCTTTGAGCCCATCTATTCCATCCTTCTGCCCTCACATAGGTTCAGCTGTGCTTAAGTCATTCCCAGCAGTGTTTGGCTGATCATTAGAATTCCTGCAACTAGCAAAGCAAGATCACAAAAGTGAAAAGTAGCAGCATGTCTTCCATTTGTGATTCTCTGTTACCTATGGCAGGAGGAGAGACATCAGTGAAGACATCCAAACAGGTCAATCCAGATGCACTTTAATATGGTTGGGATCTAAAACCTTTGTATTCTGTGATAGGGCCCTGAATGAGGGTGGTTTTCTCCCCTTGAATCTGGAAGTTGTAAGTTTGCTGCTCTTTAAAAAGCTGCTACCAGCATGGCAGTAGGGAATTCATGGATGCGACTGTGTTATGGAAAATGTAACTGCTTCAGACTTGTTCAGAAGTATTTCATGTTTGATAGCTGTAAATACAAGTCTGACAAGACAAATAGGAAAGGTCTTTGAGGAACTTTGGTCAAAAACACAAATGCATCATGATGTGTGATCTGCAGAATGGACATTAACAGTGTTTTGATCCTGGATTTATTACCGTGCTTTCCTAACTCAGCTGGCAGATGGGGTTACCAGTAGATAAAGAACCACAGATTAGCCATAAGGAGGAGCTGTTGCTGTGGGTGGTGTTCCCTTCCTTCTCCAGCATTCAGCCTCCTGGAGCTCGGAGGGCTTCTCCTCTAGGAACAGAGCTTGCTTCTAGGTTGGAGGATCCTGGCAAGTTAATTAGTAAGAAAACAAAGCTGCAGAATGAACCAGGGACTGGAATGGCAACTGACTCCCACTTTTTTCATCCTGTACCCGTCTCCATAAACCCATTGGACATCCACATCATTTCTATTCCCATTTTTACTCTAATCTGTAGCTGAACAGCTATAGCTTGGGTATACAGAATGCCATGAGGTGACCACACAGGCCGCATGGCTCTGCAGGCTGGGACTTTGGTCCTGCTGGTGACAAGCAGCTCTGCTGGCCAGCAGGAGGAAACAGGACAGATGGGCCTTCATCTTCTATTACTCAATACAGTTACAGCAGTCCCTGTGGACTGCGTAGCCTTTAGCTTCATGTGAAGTAGCCCTCTAGAAAGGTTTTTTCCTTGCTGCTTCTAAGAGAAGCTGTTGTTTCCTTTGGTACTTGTGTTGCTCCCTCAACACCTGCCTGGAATGTGTGATTTGGGAATGGTTAAACTGCATGTCACAGGCATGATAGCTGGTAGGCAAGGACTGAGGTCATGTACTGGTGTAATGAGCTGCTGCAATGTGTGCCTGGTGGTGTGTCCCTGCAAGCAGATTGCCAGCTCCTCAATGCTTGTCCTGCATGGCTTTGAAAAGTCAATGGCATGAATTGTTTTTATACTTTGCTTCTTTTTATTGATGTGAAACAAATGTTTCCACTGTTGGCAGCATCAGTGATGAAGGCTTCAGTAGCTGCAGCACTGAAGATGTACCCGACCCAAACTCAAGCATGTTGCCTTCCAAGGAGACAGGACAGTGCGGTATCATACAAGAAGATGGAGGAGACATGGGCTCTGATGCTTTACAGCAAGCTGCAGAAGCAAGGGAGAGATGTCTGCCTAACTCAGTGCCTGCAGAGGGCTGTTTGGAGGATGTCACAGCAGATCTTGCAAGCAGCAGTGATGTGTCGCCACCCTCTAACTGCAGTGAAGCAATGAATGACAAAGAGGAGGGAACAGCACATGGAGTTTCTGAGGACAGAGGCCCCAAACGTGACCCCGTTGCACCTGCTGCTCTGAGAACTGGTGGGAATGACCCTGAGAAGCCCAGCCCTGCTGCAGAGCCTACAGAAGCACACTTGAGGGAGTTGAGTTCCCTGTGGCAGAGTGAGCAGCTGGGGGACACGGGGCAGCTGCAGGTCAGCATGTCCCCCCAGGGTGCAGGAGCAGGGGATTATTTTCCTGCCCAGAAGGCTGAACAGGAGCTGGGATTTTGGGAAGTAGGTCAGGCACAAGCTGTAGTCCAGCAAGGTAGACAGAACACAGATGGTGAAGAGGGTTGGCTAATGAGAAAGGAAACCTTAATCCCAAATTACCCAGCAACAGGAGCAGTTGTAAGTGCTGAGAGTTCCATAGCGAGGCCTGAGACCAGGGAGGTGTACAGCCTGCAGGTGGGGGCAGTAACAACAGGGAATGAGGTAACCCCAGCCCAAAGGCAAGGAGCACCACCAGCAGCCTGCCCTCTAGTGCCAGAGCTGCCTTTTGACCCCCCAGATCTGCTCCAGGTACCAAAGCTGGAAGAACCTTTGAGGAAATGTGTGCCTGGAAATGACTACCAAGATCCTGTGAGAAGTGAAGTGGTGGGAACAGCCTCTGAGAAAGATGAACCCATTTCTCAAAGAGAGCTTCAAAAGGAGGATGAGCTTGTTAGTGCTGAGCCTTTATCGTTTAAGCAAGGGGAAGAACAAAAATCAGCTGTCACAACTGAAAGCCAAAAAGACGAAGCCAGTAGCAATGAAACTGTAAAAGCTGATGTGCCTGGAGAGAGGTCTGTGCTTTCTGAAACAGAGAGTGTTACCAGTCCCACCGAGGACAATTCCCTGGTAGATAACAGATTACTGCTGGAAGAATGTGCATTAAGTGGTTCTCTGAGCAGATCTGCAGAGCTGAATCAAAAGGAAGCTGAATCAGTGAGCCTAACAGGAGAGCAAAACAAAACAGGAGCAGAGGAGGCAGGAGCAGCCAGTGGGTTACCTGCGGGGTCAGATGTGGCAGGAAGACAACTGCTGAGCTCCCTTGGCATCCACAATGAGGATGCAAGAGAAACCTACCTGGGACACAGCCCTGAAGCACCCAGTCCTTGTGCCAAGGTTCCATCAGGTGAGCTGAAGGAAGGAGCTGTGGGAAAGCCCCTAAATGTAGAGGGTGACTTGGAATCCCCTGAAGACCACTCCCAATCTCTTGGCTGTAGAGGTGAACAGCAGTTGGGTGGAGGGAAAGCAGCCACCCTGAGTGCCTCGGAGAGCAGGGGCAGCTGTGTGCTGTGCCCGAGGGCACAGTGCCCACTGGGCTCTGCTTGCTGCCATGCTAAGGACACAGCTCCGGGGCAGCCAGGCCGTCATGGGGCTGAGGAGGTTTGTTCAGCTGGTGCACACAGTTCACCACTCCTCCACCCTGAGAACAATGGCATTACGCTGAGTGGGCAGGGTGAAGCCTGGGAAAAGGCTCTTGCTGGAGAAGCTGTGCTAGGGACTGGCTGCCAAACGGGTGGTCAAGGAGAGTCTGAGAGCAGCAGCAAGGCTGGAGGAAGCATGGAAACATCCACATCAAAACCTGAACTTCAAGGCTTAAATGAGGTGGCAGAGATGGGGGGTTGTGCTGCAGGACACACTGAGGAGCAAGCAACTGCAGCTGGGCACAGTGAGGAGCATGGGAAGATGCAGCACGGCTCTGAGGGGAGCACGGAACTGGCACCAGGCACCAAGTGCCAAGCTGCTGTGCTGATGCCAGCTTGGCAGGAGCAAGAGGCTGCAGAAAGTCACGGCGATGCACAAATGGCTGTTGCAGAAACTTTGCCAGCCGAAGTTGGTACAGCGGAGCCTGTTCCTTGTCTGGCTCAAATGGAAGAAGGGGGTGACAGCACCGAAGGGAGCAAGCACCCCTCTGAGAGCGACAAGCACAGCTCTTCGGAGTGCAGTTTGGAAGATCCCTGTGAGCCTGATGAGCACAGCCCTTCAGAGACCCTGCAGGGCAGTCCTGGAGACCTGCGAGCAAATGCAGATGTTCTGGCTGCTCTTCCCCATGTGGAGCAGATAGAGAAACTGGTGACTTTAAATGCAGGACTCCAACACCAGGCACACCGAAGTGCATTAATGACTGCCATGAGAGCAGATGACCAGGAGCACAAAGATGGGCCTCTGAACTTTGAGCAGCTTTTGGGACTAACAGATCCCAGCAGTGCATCAGAAATTTCTCCGAATAAAGGAGCTCTGCTGGGTCCTGCAGCATTCCAGTGCGGCTCCAGAACAGCAGAAGGAGAGGAGGAGGATGAGAGCAGTGCTGAGGTGTTGGAGGGTGCATGCAGCAGCGAACACCTGCAAAACATTTCTGGTGTGACCGTGCTTAATTTGCAGAATTGCACTGAGCAAAACAAAACTGATCTCGGGGCAGAAGAAAGCTGCTGCAGTAAGCAGAACTCAAACAAGCCCAAGCAGGGCAATAATTCTTTGATCTCAGCTAGTCAGCATGAGGAAGCATGTCGGAGTGATACGATTTCTAAAGAATCTGACAAGAACGAAGGGCCAGCCAGCATCTGAGGGATGGAAGGCAGTGCTGGGGAGAGCCAGGCTGCTGCTGTAGATGCTCTTCCAGGAACGCAGAATTCAGCAAGTGCCACTAACATGCAGCAGGCTTTGCCCAGCAATCCTGAAATAGCATCTACTTCTGATAGTGCTGGGACAAGTGATCCTCAAATGGTCAGCCCAGGAGTTCAAGGGGAAACGTGGTTGGCAAAAAGCTCAGAAGAGATGGAGGATGTGAGTGCTGCTGGGGGCCTCACGCAGAGGGGTGGGATCACGGAGATGAGTGTGGAGGATGATGCTGGTGTTGAAGAAAAGAGCAGCATGGAAAGTGCCAAAGGTCTGGGGGCAAAAGGGTGTCCTTCACTGCCCCAGGCACATGGGGAAGTGATTCCTGCTGATAAGTCCCATAAATCCAGCTGCATGCAACAAGCATCAGGAGAGCCTGGTTTGTGTCAAGCCAATTTTACAGCCCCCTCTGCACTGACCTCTGCATTCCATCATCTCTGCCAGCAAGCTGGAAGCAATGTGGACAGTACTGAAGGGGAATCACTAAATAACAAGCTGGAAGCTATGGAGTGCCAGAACACACAAAGTAATACTCATGGGCAGATTGCTGCAGGTCCTCAGGTGTCCTTGCACTCACCTGGAGTAGGCACAGGGAAAGCAGCAAAGGATGAAAACAGCTCTGCAGGGGGCATGGGTGGGGATGGAGGAGGGGTTCAAGGTGATGGAGACACACAGGCTTTAAATGTGGGGCAGAGCGCTGGAAACTTATCACAGTTTAATTCTGAGAAGCTGAAGAAAGAGCTATCTGCAATTAAATCCAAAGAAACAAAAGGTGATGTAAACTTCAAAGAGCAGCAGAGTGACAGCTCGGCAGAGCTTCTGCTCGCAGCCACTGCTCTGGAAGGGAAGCTGCTGAGCCTTTCATCTGCTGGTAAACAGGGAGGCTGTAATGAGGAAATTGCAACCCGTATCTGTGCAGATGACAAGTACGGTGAGATCTTAGAGAAAGCTGGGAATGCAGAGCTAGGGGAAGGGGTTTTAAAGGAGAATAAGAACAGAAGGAGGGCAGAGAGCAGTGCTTGCAAGCAGCCCGTGGAGAGCCCTGCAAAGGAGCATGAGGCTGCGCCGTGCCTCTCGCTAGGCTCCAGCCTGCCGGACTTCAGGGAGCACATCAGCCAGATATTCAGGCAAACAGTCTGCAGCACGCTGAGCGCCGAGTTACCCCAGCTGCCAGCAGAAAGCCATGCAGGCTGCATGCAGAGCCCAGCAGCCAAGGGTACGGTGCAACCGTGCGGTGCTGGGAACTTCATGGGGTCGGTCGAGGTGGGCACAGCACCCAAGAGCCCCTTGCAGGCAGAAGGACCAAAGCTGCCTTTAGCTCCGTGCATGGCTCCTGGATCTCTGCAGCAAGATACAGTGGCGGGGCTGCAAGCAGAGGAAAGCAGGCAGCCTGGTCTGGGCACAGTTTCCTGCTCAGAGGGCTCTGCACATGCTGTGTGCATGCTGGAGAACCTGCAAAAGGCAAACACTGAGTATCCAGAGAGCAGTGCGATGGAAGGAGAGGCAGGGCTGCATGCTGGCAGTGTGGAGCCTGCATCACTAATGGGCTTAGAGGAGAAGACGTGTGGACCGGCTGCATATGATGGGGCAGCAGCTGAGAACTTCCATTTGGAGGAGAAGCAACAGCCCAGCACAGCCAGCATCCCGACAGCAGAGGACTCAGAGGACGCTGCTCCCACAGAGAGCTCAGTGATGGAGCGCAGCACAGAGCCACCTGAGGAGGGTGTGAGCTGTCACAGTGAGCAGTGCCCAGCACCTGAGCCAAGAGAAGAGGAGAATGGGTGCAGTGGTCTGGACACCACCACGAGCATCTCTGATGTGGCAGCTTCAGCTCTCCTACCAGGAGGGTCTTACAGCTGTGAAAAGCTGCCAGACAATTTTAGCATGTCAACTGGGGAAATTCAGGAGCTGGGCACCCACAGCAGTTTTATGCATGACACTGAGGCACAGAGTGACACACAGGTGATGCTGGATGATCCAGGAAACAGGGAATGCATGGGAACGTCAGAAGATCCACAACAAGAGGAGAGAGGAGCTGTGCGTGAGTTAATGGATTACTTAAAAAATGAAGCCAGCCAGGATGGCTGCATGCATACCGACTCCCAGCTAGGATCCAGCGATGTGATGGAGGGAGATGTACAGGAGAACAGTGACACAGTGCTGAGCTAAGCAGAGACAGGCACCGGAAAACCTGGAGCCATTCCTGAGATGGGCACTGAAAAACCTGGGGACATCCCTGAAACAGGCACTGAAAGACCTGGGGACATCCCTGAAACAGGCACTGAAAGACCTGGGGGCAACTCCGAGACAGGCACAGCAAGGATGCTGGTCACTGCTGAAGGTGGCTCGGTGTTAAGCAGCAGTACCAGGGAGCAGGAGGCAGAGCTGCATGGAGACAGCTCCCCAGCCACTGCCGGGATGGAGCAGGGAGAGCACTCCCCATGTACAGGCTTTGCTGGTGCTGACATTGATCTGAGTGGGACGGACCTGGGGCACAAAGGCTCGCTGCAGGACACCCGAAGGATGCTGTCCCCGCCTGCATTCGTGGAGCCTGAGACACTCGACATCAGCACGCTTCGAGACACGGCTGTGACAGGGCTGCCCACTGACAGGTATTGTATTTTAAATTGCTGTATGACACAGTTGTGAGGTCCCTGGGGCTCAGTGGGGACAAATGTCCGAGGGTGGATTTGCACTGTCCAGGTGGGCAGGGCACTAGCTGCGCTCTGAGATTCCAACTGAATCCCTCTAAACGTGGACTCAGTGGAAGAAAACTGCAGTCATGCGTAGGGTCTGGGTGAGATGGATGTCCCACAGCCTGAGGAAGGCCCTTCCCATTGCCCCACTGCTGCCCCAGTTCACTGCCCTCATCTGCATGCATGTGTTTGTGCTTCCCAGCACTCACATCTCGTAGCCTGAAGCGAGGCACCAAACAGCGCCTCCCAGCCCGAAGTGAGCAGGCTTTTGCCTGAGTTTTGGTGACCCAGTTACATGAGACCTGCAGCACTTAAAAACAAGCCTGAATACAGCCCGATTACTCGCAGTTAGCTGTCAGGCAGCCCTCTCATCCTGCTGCATGCTGGAATTGCACTGACAGTGCCTTTGATCACTGCGTTATTCAGTGTTTCTAATGACATGGAGTTGTTTCAGACGTGAGTTCTTAGCTGGGACTTGTGGAGTGCTGTGGAAACGTAACCAGCTCCAACCTAACACTTCTTGCCCAGAGGAGGTGGTGGTGCCCATCCCTGCAGACACCCAGGATGAGGGGATGGGGCAATGAGCACCTGATGGGGCCGTGGGTGTCCCTGTGCTTTGCAGGGGGTTGGACCAGATGGCCTTTAAAGGGCCTTTCCAACTCAAACAGTTCTATGAAAACACAGCGGGGGGTTCCTCTTGTGAGCCAGGGATGCAGACTGAATAGGATCTGGGTTTACAAGCAAAATATGCGTTAAAAGAACGTCACCAGTGCTGGAAGCCTGAGCTATGTGACAGTGAAATTAGAGCTGGTATTTCTCTCCGGTTCCTTTCCTCTCTCTGCATTTCCCTTTATGTGATGGAAGGCTTCCCAGCCCTGTAGTGTTGATGTTACCTAACTGCTTGCAGGCACAGCTGAGTTCAGGAGCCTTATGGGGCTGATACATGCATGTGCCTAAGCATGCGCCTTCCAACAGGGCGGGTGCCATACTTTAAACAAATACCTGTGGCAGGCAGGGTGGGGCTCTGGAAGCAGCTGCTGGCAATTCATGGAGAGGTTGCTTCATACTTGTGTAAGCTCCAGGAATGCATCATCACCTGTTCCTGCAGCGGGAGGGTCGGTGCAAGCAGCAGCTGCTGCTCTGGGACTGCGGCTGTGAGTGGGGCCACGTGGGACACAGGACATGCTGCAGCTACTGGGGCTCATGCACTGGGGGCTCACAGGTAGAGAGAAAGCTCTGCTCCTGGTCAGGCTTGGCTCTTACAGGAACGTGTACTTAGAGTAATGAAGGTGAGAAGCAGAATGCATTGGTTCAGCTGAGCTCAGCGTGCTGACTGCTTTGCTTTCACTCTGAGCTCAAAGCTGGTTTTGAAGAGCTGCATTTAAATCATGCTCTCCAGGCACAGCGCTTCTAGTCTCAGAGTTTCCAGTCGTTTATTGCCCTCTAATCGTTGAAGGGGATATACTACTGTAGTCATGCAAAAAAGGAGTGTGTTGCTAAGAGCTGAATGCAGGGATTTGGGCCTGATGAAAGATGTCCAGGGAGAAAGAACACTTCCATCCTCCTCAAAAACAAATTCAGTTTGGAGATTAGGAATAACATCATGTCAGAGTGGTGATGCAGTGGCACACCTGCCCAGGGAGTGGTGGGGTCACTGTCCCTGAAGGTGTTCCAGAGCTGTGGAGATGTGGCACTGAGGGACATGGGCATGGTGGGGATGGGTCAGGATTGGACTTGGGGATCCTAGAGGACTTTTCCAACCTTAATGATTCTACGATTCTATTAAATAAATAGAACAGTAAGAAGTACATCACATTTAGGAGAAGGAAACATTATATTCTGAATTACTTTAGCCCTGTTTCTCCCACCTCTACTGCTTGTGTGCAGCGTGGAGCTGCAGGGGTGCACCCTCACAAGATCTCTCATGTTGAAACCATGCTGAGCTGCAGAGTTGTGCTCTGACTCTTTGATCCTCATTAGGATTTCTTCCTGTAGGAAGGAGGAATTGCTTCCGCTGGCCATGGCTCTGGGCAGGGTGCTCTCATAAGGATCAGCCCAAAGTATTCCCGCCCCACCTGCTGAAGCAGTGGGGCAATGGTGAGCAAATAAGAAGAGGCAATAGTATGACATTCCCTTCAAATCTTCAGCAGAAAGGAAGACGATTTTTGGAAAGAGGCTGTGACAGGAGCATTGGCCACACTTTCCTCTGGAAGGTCCCTTACTGCTGTCCCCTGGCTGTTCCCCTTCCTTGTCCGAGTCGTACTCAGGAGAGAACAAGACCTGTTTGTTTACCTCTTTCAGTAACATCTGCTCCGTATACTTCTCCATTCCTTTATGGGGAAAGAAAAGAGGTCTGCCTGTGTCCAGAGAGCCTTTATACCTCGTGCCATTGACATGTGTCTGCTTGCATTGTGGGTATGGCAGATGTTGAGCAGAGCATGGCTCCAACCAGCAAACGATGGCAAAATCTTAGGGATGTTTAGAGATGGCGTGGTGCTTCCTGATGACTTCCTGTAATCCTGCCAGCTGGTACATGCAAAGTGGAAACAGTGCTGAGGGAGTTCTTCGTAGCACTCCTCATTGCAGCAGTCCATGGAGGGTTGTGCTGCGTTGGCTGACTTCTCTAAGCAATGTTCTCATGCGGAAAGTGCATTACAGCAATTGGCATCAGCAAAGCGACTGGAAAAATGTTCTGTGTCCTATGCGTGAGTCAGATAAGATCTCTAAAGTTGGTCCAGACATACTTTTGGGTTGTCTGTGAGCTTTGTTCTTGCCATCAAAAATTGGCAAGTTCAATAGGTACGAAAGGAATGTGCACTCCTTAGTAAACATTGACTAGGTCGTTTTTGTCTGCATAACAAATACAGCATTAAATATTTTAACAGCCTTGCTGGATGAGGGAAGAGGAATGTAGAGCTGCTTTCCAGATCAATCAAGTGAGTTTTCAGCACTAATGCTTTGTGTCGTTAGCATCTGAACACAAGATCTTGGAGTTAAAAGAAAACTGTTCTCAAAACAGTGATGTGTCCTTCCTTTCCTTCCCTTCCCTCCTTCCTTTTCTTTCCTTCCCTTCCCTCCTTCCTTTTCTTTCCTTCCCTTCCCTACTTCCTTCTTCCTTTGCTTTTCTTTCCTTCCCTCCTTCCCTTATTTTTTTTAGCTGCAAAATGAGCTTACCTGTGCAGCATCTCCAGATCACAAAACAAAGAGGAGAATAGCTGCAGACAATTTACACATGAATAAAACACACGAAGTTAGTAAGACTGTTCCTCTCTCTCTCTCCTGCCCTTCTTCCTGGCCTATTTGCATCTGAATTCTGTGTTTTCCTGCCACCTCGCTGTCACTGTCATCCTCAGGAGTGGTGCACGCACAGAGCTCTGCCTGCAGCCCTGGGCTGTTCTGTGGGATTTCTGTCTGCATGCAGGCCGTAGGATGGAGCCTATGATAGGTAACTTGGGGAATTTTCTTCTAAAGGAAGGATAACATCATGGTAACTTCACTCTTACCAAATGGGCTTCCTAAGGAATCGAAGGGAGTTTTGCCACCTACTCTAGCAGGTGCTGCTGATGTCATGGAGTGCTGCTTTAGGCAATGGGAAAGGCAGAGTATTTACAAAATGGTGATTTGGCAGTGTGCCCAGTTGTACTCAGAGCACCTTCCAGTGGAGAAGGAGGACTGAGATACCCTGCTGTTGCTTTGGGGTTTAATTAGAGTGCATGCCTCTGCTAAACTGCAGCGGAAAACAGTCTCTGGCCTTGCCAAACTGCAGACACTTGTTACTCCATTGAAAACCTTCTGTAACTCTGAGCAGCTTTGTCACACGTTGGTAAGGTACGTACTGACTTGTCTGACAGATGAGCTGTCCTTTTCCAAACATCCTACTGTGCTTCCTAAGAAATTGAATGTATTCAATCAAACACAGGCATTTGCTAAACAAATCCAGCAAGGATGCTGTGATATTTTGACCAACGTCTGCACAGGCAGCTTGGTGTCCATTTTTGTCTTCTTTTCTCATTAAGTTAAAAATTACTTTTGGATTACCCATTTTTTTTTCTGATTAAGCTTTCCCCAGATGTATTTTTCAACCCTGCTTCTTCCAAGTAAGCTGTCTATTTTCCCCAAATTGTTTTTGTGTCTCCTACTTACCCCCACATTTTCTGTATTCCAACTCTTATCTTCTGGCTTCTTGCAAAATTGGGTGCCATGGAGCGAGTCCTACTGTCCATGTTCCTAATAGAATATGCAAAGTAGGATTAGTTCCAGCTTTGAACACTGCAGAGGGCAGCTCTGAAAACAGCAATTACAGACACAGGCATATTCTCCATGACTTGGATGTGGCTTCCTTCCAGGTTTTCTGCATCTTGGCATGCTTGCACAGCACTACTGCTTCCCAGCAAAGGCTCCTCTGGAGCTGTCTGAAGAGACAGAACCCCCAGCACTTCTTTCATCCTTAGGTTTTTCTTCCATCTTTTTTTTTCTTTACTTGAACTCTGCACATCTTGAGAGCTCCTGTAGGTAAAAAGCTTTTTGAACAGCAGAAGGTCAAGTATATAAAGTGTTGAGACTTACATTTCTGGAATGAATGTGGCAAGCAGCCTTGTGCAGGCTTTGTTTCCAGATCTGAATGGCCCCGATGCTCAGTTGTCTGTTATCATGATGTAGCAAGGATAATAAAGTTGGCTTTAGATGATGTTTGCTTTAATATCACCATGCCTGTATGTAGACTCAGGACATAACACAGCAGTTAAAAATGTGAGGATTGGTGAGTGGGATGCATGGAAAACATGGCATTTCTTGTGGGTCTGTTTGCACTCTGCTCATCTGCACGCATCTCAAGCAGTATCCTACAGGTTAATTCTTAAACTAGAGTCTGCTTGGCCTTTGGGAAACTCTTCTTCTTGGACGGCAGGAAGTGTAGGAATTTTAATTGCTCCAATCAAAGGATTCATTGCTCCAGGTTCTCAGATGCTGGGTGGCAAGTTGGGTGTGTTGTCCTTGGTGGGTGGCACATTGGGTGTGTTGTACTTGGTGAAGCGGGGCAGTGAGTGCACTGTCCTGAGATGCTGGGTGTGTTGTGCTGAAATGCTGGATAGCACATGGCACGGAGGGCACAGTGTCCTTGGTGGATGGCACGCTGGGCACGTTGTCCTGGGCCAGCCCCAGTGTGCTGTTTGTGACTTGGCAGTGATGCTTCCATTTAAACCTTGTCCATTTGTTTCCTTCCCCTCTTGGTGTATCCTTCCAGACAGCTGTGTGCAAAGAGGCGAAAGCTGCAGCCTGCCCTTAAAGCCACTAAATTTAGGGCCAAATCTCTGCTCCAGTGCAAAGAATTTGGCTCTGGGCCTCTGACTCAGCTGCTGTGCGGTCGCTCCTCACCCAGACCCCCTACAAGCAGCCATCCTACTTTGCTGTAGCGATGGGGATGTCAGTTGTTTCGGTTTATAAACCTGAAATGAGGGAAGTAGGTGGGATGCATTCAAGCAGGATTTAAGCAATCTGCTGGCCCGTGCTTGCTGCTGTTTTCCAACCTCAGATCTGGCCTCTTGGCCTCTATGTGTAAATGATGCTCCGACAAACAGAGCACTTGCTTCACAAGACTGAAACCCATCAGGCTGCTTTTTTAATCTTTCAGCGTGGTGTTTTTTCATAGCTCCTCTGGCTGGTGAAACGCAAGCAGTGTAATCGATACAGCATTTTTTAAAGGCACTCAAGGGCTTATGTAAAATCTTTGGAATTTGTTAGCACGATAACAATGTTACGCTCTCCTAGCTGATAGAAATATCAAAGCCAGCTAAGAATAACTGCGGCAGGCAGAGAGACTGGATCCGTTTTCTGGAATGAGAACAAAAAATACGTGAGCGTTTCTCTGTTTCTAACAACTAAGGAAAACAATAAGTGAAAACCTTCAACCCCCTCCTCCCCTCCTTGGCAATGCCATTAAGTGAGTCAAAATACAGTCTGCTTCTGCTCAATACTTGAAAATCCCTGATTTTTTTGACTGTTGTGATGGGATGCAGGGAGAGAAGTTATGACGCTGTGAGGATTTTTTTTAAGGAATCAGTTTAATTTGAGTATTTCCCAAACGTCAGTTTCCCATCACTACAGTCTTCCAAAATGTAATGATTTGAGATTTGACTTTCCATTTTTTCAAAGCAGAGGCTTAAGGTGAATGTCTGGACTCTAAAGGGACGGCCAACTCAAAGCCTTGCCAATAATAACTGCTGGCAGTTGCACAACCTCATTTTCAACCACCACAAATGATGGCGTGGGCAATTTGTATGTGGAAATATAAATATCAGGTGTTTGTAACAGAAGTGGCTTGGATATCTAAGCCAAGCTGGCCTACAACTAATTGATGCTGTGGTTTTGCAGAGTGCATGGCTATGAACTCCCGACCTGGAAGCAGAGAAGAGAAACTCCTTTTTAATTTTAAACAAATTTAAATGTATTTTTATGGTTTCCTTTCATGCAAATAGCCTTGAAATTGGGCACTAAGTTTTCACAAAGAGCAATTGAGAATCCTTCCCGATGCTTTCACAGCCTCATTGCTCAGAGCAAACACATGCATCCTGGCCTTGCAGCTCTTGCATGTTTATCACAAATACTGCAGCGTTTGTTTTCCTTGTTGACTGGTGATAACCTTAACTTCAGTTTAAAGAGGGGTGGAGAGTGGAGAGCAAAGCATCTTGTCGCTGTGCTTACTGGGAAACACTTGTCAACCTGATGTTAGTTCATCCTGTCTGCATTCTCAAAACTAGAAGGCAAGTTCAGAAGAAAATATGCAGTTTTTAGATTTATTTAGTGTAGCAGTCTTTTTTCAAGCCAGTTTCATGGGAATTTGTGGAGGTTGTGGGATTTTTTTGTTTGCTTGGAGTTTTGTTTTGTTTTTGAGCGCTTACTCATTTCCCCCACCCCATAGTGCTTTGGTTTGGCAAAAATGATGGTTGATGGGAAAAGCCCTCAGGTTGAATTCACAGGGCTGGGGCAGAGCGGGGCATGGCCCCTAGCTGCATCCCCCCCAGTGCTCCCCCGGGTGCTGGCTCACAGGCCATAGAGGAAAGAGTTTGGGTACAGCCAGAGGTGGATGAATGAGCAGGGACAGCACGTTATTGGAGTGGAAGAACTATTCCATTCCAAAAAATGCTCAGTTTGGTTGTGTTAGCAGGAACTCTGTCCGCAGCTCCGTGCCAGACTGAAGTGCTGCTCACAAAGCAAACGAAGGTTGGTTTTAACGACCCTCCTTCTCTCCGGGGTCTCCCTCCCCTGAAGGCTGCTGTACCTGCAGAAGCTATTTGCAGAATGGTTTCCAGATGACAACAGAGTTCAGTTCCCTCACAAATGAGATGGGAGCTGGATGCCTGTACCTGTATCAGAAATCACAGCAACTTTTTTCCATCGCTGGTTTCCTGCAGCCTGGGAGGCAGAGAGCTGCTCGCCCCAGGACTTAACTCTCAGCTTGATCCTAATCCTTGCTGTTGGAGTGGGTGCTTCTGGCTCCAGAAGCAACCCATAGCTCGTAGTTCCCTGTGTGATGTTATCACCCAGTGCCCCACACCTCACATCACAAGCAGTGGGGGCATTCTGCAGGTTTATCTATATTCTCACCCAGTTCAGTATCAGTTTTGGTCTCTGTGGTTAACTGGGCATAGTGTGTTTCCTGCACAGGTGGCAGCTGTTCAGAGCAGCAGGGGAGCCCATCTAGGGACAACACACATCACCTGCTGTCAGACACAGGTGGAAGGAGTGTGAAAGTTTTGCCTTTTTCTGCCCAAGGCTCCCAAGGCTCAGCTTTGCATTCATGCTCTGAGGGGCCCAACTGCTGTCATATTACCATACTCGACATTAACAGGAGCAGCACAGCCCTTTGGGATCTACCCTGAGCTCTGCAGAGGAAGAGATGTTGGATTTATCACCCCCCAGAATTCAGCCTCTGTGGCTCCAGCGTTAGATCTAGTCTGGTAAGCAGTGAACCTATCAGCTGGCTTGCTGTGGGATGACAGATATTATAGGCATGCAGTCTGTAGTTATTGTATGATGGGTCATAAGCATGATAATGATCTCCCTGGGTAGACACAAAATGAATTCCCTGGGTGCAAGTCCCTTGTGCACGCACTGGGGTTCCAGAGCAGCACGTCTCAATGCAAACCCTTAATTACTGATGGAGCCGGTCTTTTGTGTAGCCATAAACCCAGAGGAGACCAAAGAGATTCCTAAGGGCATGCAGCTAATTAAATCTGCTCCATTTTAGTATAGGTGAAACGGTGCGAATTTAGGAGGTGGGATTTTGTAGGCTCACAGAATGCCTTAAGTTGAAAGGGATCTTAAGGACCGTTTGGTTCCAACCACCTGGAAGAACTGGAGGAGGAATAAAGAAGTTCCATTCAGGTTCCTACTTATAGCTCAAGCTGCTGTAGAAGTTGTTAAAGTTTCAGAATGCCCGAAAAAAGTTTTAATAAGTTGCCTTTAATTCACCACTTGAGCAGAGGGCTGGGAGAAGTTTGTAAAAGCTGCCCTTCAAGTTGGTCTGAACTCCATCCATGAAGCGAGGGCTACACCCAGTATCGGAGTCTTTGTGCGTTAGACACGTTGCAGCCCAACCTGCCCGCAGCTCTCCCCTTCCCCGGGCCGAGTCCGCTGCGGGAGCCTCCTGGGAGGAGCCATGCCGGCTGGCCGGCCCCGCTGCCGCCGCGCTCGGCCCTTTGTGCTCCCGCAGCCCCGGGCGGAGGGGCCGCGGGGGCGATGCGGGGCCGCCTCCCGGCTCTGGGTTCGCTCTGCGGCTGCCCGGGGCCGGCAGTGAGCGCGGGGCGGCGCCGGGGGAGCCGGCGGGGAGCCGGGCGGAGCGGGGCCGGGCCGCGGCCGTTCCCGCAGCTGGGGGTGACGGAGAACGGCGGAGGTGGTGCGGGAGTCCTGGCCGCGGTAAGCAGCCGCTTCGGGGGCGTTGGGGGGGGGCGTTTAGCGCGGCTTTTAAAGATTTAAATCTTTAAAAGATTAAGTCTCTTAAGAATATACGTTTCCCTGTTTTTCTTTTCTTCTGTCATCTTTTCGACAACTTTCTGAGAAGCAGAGAGAGCGCAGCGCTCTCTGGAGCTGCCGAAAGCCCCGCGCCCATGTGCGAGCCCCCGCTGTGCCCGGGGCGGCTCCGGAGCTGCGGGCGGCGGCGGGGGCCGCGGGTTCGAGTCCCGGAGGTGCGGCGGGTCGGGCGGCTGTCAGCTGTCACGGGAATGCGCGTATCTGTCCCGCGCGGGCCAGGGTTGTGCTTCTGAGAGTTGTAAGGGTTTGTGCGGCCCGTCTCCGAGCTGGTGAGGGAAGTGCTGTGAGGCGTTTTGGGTTTTTCGACTCTTTTAACTTAAAATATTCGTGGGTTTGATGCAGTAACGTGCCATAACTTCCAGGGTTTAATGTGATTGGAGTCTGCTAGAGTGCCTAGGAAAAAAAAAAAAAAAAAGGAAAAAAAATCTTTTTCCGTGTAATGGTTATGACTAATTGTGCCAATGAGGAAGACAGCTGCCTAGGTTACAGAAAACTTGCGAGCAAGGAGGGCTGGGTAAAGGAAGAAGTCCAGGCCCTCAGGTGATGTGTGACCAAACGTCATCCTGCCAAGATAACTCCACATTCTGTCAGCATTTCCACCAGCACTGCCAGAACAGCACCGCTTCCCAGAAGTGCTCCCGTCCTGTCCCAGCAGCCTGGCAACACTGCCACCTGCCCGGCAGGTACAGGAGTTCCCCTGGGGACTGCTGAGCCCTGTAACAAGATGAGGTACTGCCACAGGGAGCCCTTCTGAGAGGTACTGGTGCAGCTGGTTCTTGTTGCTCAGCCATGGTGATGCTAGCTCCCAGCTGGGGACAGGTGGGACAGGGACAGCTGGGCCGCACTACGCTGGGCAGGTGTTGGTGGGCATGCAGCATCTGGAGCCGCTCTGCTCATTGCCTGGCCCAGAAGAAGAGCCTGTGGGTGGGAGACACTGCAGTAATTCCTCAGGAGCCAGTTCTCAGATCTCAGTGTTAGTAATGGCTTTTTTTTCCATAAGCATAGAAGTGCTGCTGTGCACTTTACATCAAAATTGCTTGTTTAATCACCCCGTGGCACCTCATCTCCTGTTTATCTCACTGCACAGCACCTGGCAGAGGGGGGACTCTACTTGAAATCCAACAGTCTAAGTGGACGATGCTCTTTTGAAGTGCTTATGGCATAGTTCCTCCTTCAGAATGCATAAGAAATTGGAGAGATTTTTCCAAAATCACGTATTGGAAAGTATAAGTGGATCTTTGTTGGGTTTACAGGAGGCAGTGTATTGCCCTACACTTGAGCTCCTGGCTGGGTCCTTTGTTTACCTGCTCTCACTCACGTGTGACACCCTGCTGGCTGTTGTGAAGCTGTTGCTGGTGGTTGGACTTACCCTGTGGGGACATTGTCCTGTTGTATGGTCCACTGAGGTCACTGGGGAACACAGCTGGGCTTTGCGTTTCAGTTTTAGCATCATATACTTTTTCTAAAATCCAGATAATGTTAGAGCTTCTGTTATCTCAGAAGTACTGTTGGAGTGGAAAGAGCAATGGGTTGTTTGGATTTAATCCTGTGCTGGTGGTCTGTGCAGTACTCCTAAGCTGTTTCCCATGCAAGATTAGTTTCTCTTTTATATCAGTGAGGTTGATTTTTAATTTAAGAAATAGCTTCTTACCTCCTAATCTGCTAAATCTATCAACAGGAGTCCCAGTAATCATGAAAACACTTTCTAAGAACATAAATGCTAAAGGTGCATAGAGTTACCATAGCGCTTCCTTGGAGTTTCTCCATGTGAGGTTCACTTCAGTGAGCGTGGTAATTGTAGGAGATAAACTGCAAATTAAAGTAAGAGAAGGTAAAAATTAATTAATAAACAGAAAAAAAATGATAAGGTAGAATGTATGCACGAATTTAAACTGATATAGATGCCACTAGGTTTCTTTTCCTTGTAAATTGCAGTGTAAGAGCATTTCAGAAATAATAAACATTCTTATCATTTTTCTGCAATCAGTTAGGAGTTTTTTCTTATGCATGTGTAAACTGAGGCTAAAAAGTTTGTTATTGGGTCTGAGTGGCTGTAAAGCCAAGTACAGACCCTAGAGGATTTTGTCTATCAGCCTTGTTCTACCCTGTGAGTAACTCGTTGTTTCTTGAGGAAACTGAAATAGTGAGCCATGAGGATGCTGCGAGCAACCCTTCCTTAGGGTGCTTCATGCTCTTTTCCAGAGATTTCTGGAGTAAGAGCAGGACCTATAAATCTTCCTGTTATCTCATTAAAAGCAACCAAATGTCTGGGGCTGGGAGATAGCAGGGCTTGAAATGCTTATTGGTTTTCCTTGCAGTAAACTTGGAGCTGTCGATGTTGACTGTTCAAAGGGAGTCACATCCAGCTCTCCTGATTGGAAAAACATGGATGGGGAGAAAATGCCAAGACCTGCAACTGCCTTCTGTCTCCAGCACCACTGTCAAAAAGTTTTAAAGCTTCAGCTGAAGCTGGGGCTTAAAGGTTTGCCTCTCCCTGCTGTCAGTAGGTGAGCTGTCAGGGCTCACTGTCCTGCCTGTGTCTGTGACTTGGAACGGAACCTGTTGCTTTGCCTCCACGTGTGTTTAAGGCTGTGCCTTTTTACATATTTAAAGTACGCTGCCCGCCTTGTTCCAAAAGCTTCTTATGTAAACAGAGGCCAGACCTCATATGTTTAAGCAGAAGAAATTATATAGGCTTATGTGGTTATTTCTCATTCATTCGTTGGCATTTAATGCATGTGAGTGGTATGGGTCAAGCTTTGACCAAAGCTTGCTGTTTGCATCTTAACAGTGATTTGAAAAAAATCTCTTTTTGACAGTAAGTAGAGTCTTTAGAACTGAAACTCCTGCGGATACTCAGTGGTCAGCATCGTTCTTGTGTGCAGCTCAGAACAGGCTGAGCCCAATGCTGTCAGGGCTGAATTCAGTGTGCTAGCTGCAGCTGTTAGTAAGCAACTGATTATTAAACTGTGAAGTATTTTCCTTTAAGAAGTATTTCAGTCACGCTTGTCATAAGTCGAATTTGGAAATCATTTTCAGTAGATCCTCCTCCAGAAGTTGGGCATCGGAATGGAAAAAGCTGGCGGTGTTTTGGCAGGGCTGGGCTGCTGAAGGACTGGGCCTGCGGGCAGTGAGGCCTTGGTGTGGGGACAGGCGGGCGCCCGTGAGGGAGGGCGGCTGCCAGGCCCAGGAATGCCGGTGGTGGTGGAACCTGTTGGATCAGCTTTGGGCTCGCTTCATGGTGTGTCAGTGCTGAGCAGCCTGGCCTGCTGATGGACGGCTGCACAGTCCCCTTCCCAATCCCTGACTGAGTTTTGAGTTACAAACCCGAATTTGTCATGCAGCCAGCATGAGTGGCTGAGGACAAATGCTTCTCACCAGGTTAGGGCACTGAGCTGGTGCTGGGCATGGTCATCTGTGGTAACACTGGCATACAAAGGATCATAAATGTAAAAGCCAAAGCAGAAAGCTGGCTTGACAAATCACTTTTCCCAGATGGATGCGCTACTTCACAGAATTCTTTAGATAAAATATGTGAAATGTGAGTATGCTCAGATGGCAGTCTGTAGTCATTACCAGGATAACGCTGACATTATTACGGTGCACTTTAACTGCAGGATGATGTTGACATTATTATAGTGCACTTTAACTCCTTCCTATGTTCTTTGAACTACAGTACAGAATCATACAGAACTGCTAGATTTGCAGTTAGATAAGGGAGTAATCATCCCGCGCTAAAGCTGTTATGTGATTTAGAGAGTTTTATTTTTGAGCTGAAATTCCAAGTACTAGGGAACAGCTTGATACAGGTTTATACACCTCTGTTGAAATCCATCCGTGTGCAGTCCTGGCTGTGTATGTACAGGGTGTATTCACTTGGTAGGACTGGGAACGATATGGACAGGATAGAGCTGAGAAAAGTGGCACCCGAGAACCACTCGGGAGAACCCGCAGGTGTGAAATTGCAGCCCCGACTGGAGGTCAAGTTTTGTGGTTTAGAGAAAACTAGGGACTGTTGTGAGCTCTAGGGAAATGTGATACTTCCAGGGCTTTGATCGATGGGTGGTCACAGGGGAAAGTCAGGTTGAAATAGGTAACAAAAACACTGCTTTCAGGAGGTTCCTGTGTTTTGGTGCCTTTATTCAAAACAAACAAACAAAAAACCCTTCTTCAGCAAGGAACCTTTCCTTGTTGATTCCAGTGTGGGTTTCTAGATTGCTTCCTTTCCACCTATGCTTCTGCTGGGGATTCCCTGCTAGCTCAGCTTTGGGACAAGGCCTGTGCTCCCTGTGCACGTGTCCTAAAATGCACAGCAAGCTCTGTGGTGAGTGGAAGCTGCTCTCCAGCTCCCTGGTGTTAGGTGGCTGTGTCAAGGCAGCCTTGCTGTTTCTCTTGTTCAAGCAGTAGCGTATTTTCTCACTTGCTTTTAAAATCAGAATCACAATTGATTTAATTTGCTGCTGGATTGTATTATCTCATTGCTCCTGCAGTTGTAACACAGTCAAAATTCCAGTGACTTCAGTCTTGTGGGAACAATAAAGCTGTATACAACAGCAACTTATATTAAAAATACCAACTTTCCCTGCATTCCCCAACACACAAATCAGCACAGACATGCCAAACAGCAAGGGCTTCAGCCAGCCAAGTGACAATAACACTGCCATAATTCAGACCTCTAAGGCTGCCTTTTTCCATGTCTTATCTCTCTGCAGCCCTCCTGGGCCAGGTGATGATATACAGTTGGCTTCTGCCCTTGGTCCTCCTGAGCAACCCCAAAGTGTTTCTACGGCTTATGGAAATGTTGAGCCCGTGGATGAGCTGACTGCAGCAAGGTATTGTGAGAGCATTATGGTGGGGTGCAGGGAGGGGGTGAGGAGGGCCACAGAGCTCAGAAATAGCTGAGAAATTGCCATCTCTTGTTTGATGGTTATATGTCTGCTATGGCCGCTTGCTGAGGGGTTTGCTGAATCTGTAGCTGGTGGATTGTTGTGTAATCTTTACCGAGATTTAAATTTTTTTGCTCAAACAAAACCTTCAAAAGAAGATGATGTTTACCTTTCTCCAAGAGTGAATCGCTTTGGAGCAGAGGATTGGACTATGTGAAGGTTCAGTACAGGCCTTCATTATTTTTAGATGCTTGTAATGTTTTTTCTCAGTTTGTTTTTTGGAGGGGATTAGAATACAGGGTAACTGATCCTTCAGAGCTTTCTGACTCTAGAGAAGTTCCTTAACAGCAGGATGCTGACGATCAAGCATTCGATTATCTCATTTCTGTTGGACACAGAGCTTTTTGTCTGCTTTTATTGTCTGTTGCTTTGTTGTGCTGGTGGCAGTTGGGTTGTCAAGATCTTTGGGCGTACGAATTTGCTTTACCTGCCAACAGCCTTGTAGGGTGTGTTTAACCTTCAGTCACCATGAATTCAGAGGAGTGTAAACATGTATGGTGTATTTAAGCTAGCATTAAACTGGTTAGCTAAAGTAGTAGTAAAACACTATCAAAGGCAGAAAGAACCCTGTGGGGTTTGCACAATCCACCTTAAAAGCCGGGTAACCTTGGTGTGGAGCTGTTGCTCGTCTTCCACCTGTCCCCAAGCTAGTTAGACTGCTAATGCTGAGTGAATCTGAGATACAAACTTGTTCCTACAACCAAGGTAGAGCAAGGGGATCTAGAGAAGCTTTACAAAGGAAGCTCATGGTGTGGATTTCTTCCAGTTCTTGTAAGTTTTTACTTGAATAGTTGTGCTTCTTTGTATTTAATAAATTTATTTGGATTAATTTCGTTCCAGGGATTCTGTTTTTCTCTTATTAATGCATCATCTGTCATAATAGCAAACTGGATAGAAAAGAGTGAGCAGTAACTGAGGTGGAGCTATGAGATACTGAGTGCAGAGGAGTGAAACAAAACAAAAAAACCAAACCTAACCACTGAAAGTACCAGGAAGATTACATAGGGTCTCTTGAATACAGTCTGAATTGCAAAACTCTGTTGCCCCTGAGGAGATAGTTTGCCATTTGTAGGCAAAAAGGCATGTCACCTTAGGAAACATTTTAGAAGAGCAGTCTTCACAGTATCTTGATGTGCTGCTTCCTGTAAACCTTATGGATTCACACTGTTCACATTCTTGTCTTGATCTGAGCTTTAAGGTTCATTATATTATGCCTTTTATTTTGATCTGCTGTATACATTCTGTCTTAAAGATGGTTTTACATGAAGCATGCAAGAGTTGGTCTTGGGCAGAAGGTGCTTAGCCCACAGCAGCGAGGGGGCACAGCCCACAGCAATCACAGCGCCTGGGACTCATTTCAATGCTCTCTTTTCTGTATCCCACCCATGGTGAAGGTGCAAGGATTTTTGCAAGGGGTCACTGATAAAGGGTGCAAACCAGGGATATGCAGCTTGCAGGAGGTGGTAGCCTTTCAGTTGCTGAAACAGGTAGGTGAGAGGAAATGCGCAGCAGTCAGCTAGGGTGAATCTGGCTGCAGGTAGTTCTCGTCTGTTTGTTGGTTTTGGATTTAAAAAAGCCAAAATCTGCACAGTTGTTATCAGTATAGTTTTCCTTCTTCCTTTATTTTGTCTCTGCTTTGACATAAAAGCCTGCCTGTTCTTTCACTTGCCTTTCCTGGCCAGGCTGCCAGCTTTGCTAGCTCCTGTTAGTGCAGGTGGTGTGCACCTGGCAGAAGAGTTCCTTGTGTGTCTGGTGCTAAAATGCAGCAGCTCACACGTGATCTCACCTGCAGGTGCAACTGGTGGGCAGGCTGGGTTCATCTTGTGCAGCTGCATCACTTCCACTCCTGCCTGAGACAGGCTCGCAGCTCCCAGCAGTGACTGGGTAACAATGTAATGCTGAAAGCCAGTGAGAGCAGAACTTCTATGGCTCATGGGGCTGTGCCCACCTCTGAGATCAGTGACAGCAGGACTGAGCTTTCCTTGTCCACGGGGAATCTGAGTGATGTTTGTTGCTTCATGTCATTGCCTTATTCCTCATCTCTTCACCTGTAGCAGGGAGCAGGTACTTGCCTATCTAGGTAAGATGACCTCTTGAAAGCCACTACTTTTTTACTGTTTTGTGTAGAAATTCTGTACCGCTGCTTTCACTGTGACTGCAGAGAAATTCTCCAGTGCACACACGTGATGTCAGTGTGTTGATGCTCCCTGCTTACACCTGTGCATCGTACTTACCAGGGTTATTAGATGGCATAATCCTTTCCAGTCTATCTGCAATAAAATGTGATTACAGAGTGGATTTTCTTGCAACGTACTTAGTTATTTACTAATAAGTTCCTTTTGTTTCCCCATCAGGAGCATCATATAATGCAGATGGTGGGCACTCTGTCAGGGAAAAATAATGGTGCATGTAAGGCAGGGGTGAGTTTGTGCCAAATGTCTTCCAGATGGCAGTGCATAATAAGAGATCAGGTTGTCCCTCCATCTGTCAGTCAAGAAACTGTATCTTTGTTTTGTTTCTCAGGGACTGCCTCTCCTCCCCTGCTGGTAATGTATTGATCAGGGGGCATCATGGCATCATCTGCTTAATACTGCATTTTATTTACTGTATATACAGAGTAGCACCCTGAAAAGAATTAGGTCAGGAGTTCACTGGCTGCTTGGCCAAGCGTTTTTGTTTTAGCACTGACCCCAAAAGGCTGAGTTCACTCTGATTTGTCAGTACATGTAGCTCTAGGAGAAATTCTTTCTGGGCCTATTCCTGCTTACAGTGCAGGTGCAGCACTCCTGTTTCGTGGGAGATGTGTTGGGGACTGGCAGGGCACATGGAGCATCAGGAGGTGGCTTTTGAGAATTGCTGAGAAATACACAGAGGCAGAGCTGGAAAAGCATCTGTTTTCAGATCAGCTCAACTCAGGCAGGATCAAGAGTAGCCAATGAGTGGTTCATTGTGAGCTTTAACACATATTGGTGTTACAGCTTGTAAAAGCAAGGCCTGTGCTTCCCAAGTTCCAGGAAGCAGAGCTCTTCTAAAAATGCCTATTCTGATAGCTTGTTTTGCTTTGCAGACTGTTAGCAATGGCATCCGCCAAAGGATATCACTGAAGATGTTTTCCTTTGATGTGAAAAGGTGTAAAGGGGAGAGCTGAGGGACTGCAAGGAGCAGTGAGATGTGAGTGCTACTGCAAGCAGTTAGCTGGATGCTTTCTTGTGTGCACAACATGATGTCCATAACTGTGTGTGCATTCAGTATTCTTGCTTGGCTGGGCCCTCTTGGAAGTGTTTGTGTTTTGTGATTCTTCATTTGCTCTCCAAACGGATGTTCAGCACTCTCTTATTTTTGGCAGTCCACTTTTTCCTTTAAAATCTTAACTTTCTCTCATCTCCATGCGACCCTGTATAGTCACACTGCCTTTGTATGTAGTCGATGCCATGGCTATATTAGGACAAAGACATTTTTAGCAAAGGGAAAAGTCCTCCCTGTGCAGAAGGAAACAGCCTGCTTTTAAATAAAGAACTTGATGGGACTGGAGAGTCGGGAAGTTTGTGTCAGCATCAGGACAGGGTGGGAAAGGAAGGAAGGGAGCAGAGATAATTGGCTCATTTCTTGGAAGAAATAACATAATAGCTAGCCCATATGGCACGGAGCTACTTTGTGGATGTGAGCTAATTATGTAGACCACTTTTAAGTGCTCGTGGTCCATGTGGATGAACACTTTGGGGAATCACTGTCTCCATGCTGATAGGTACTGTGGCTAAAGTTAGAGAGATGTGATTTATGGCTGTCCTTGCTTGTATATGTTTCTAAAGAAAGGAACAGTTTGTCCCTGAACCTTACCAACTCTCATCCAGTAATGCAGTTCTCCAAGTATAACTACTGGGGGCAGGGAGAGGAAATTAAATTTAAAGGATGCAATGACAGAAATAGCCATTAATACTTAGCTTGGGAAGCCTAAAAGCAGCTTCTCACTCCTGGCCTGGTTCCACCAATGTTTCCTTGGGTCTGAACCTGCAGAAACAAGTTGGAAAGCTGCCTCAGGGCACTTCTGTCCCCCTGGTGTGTCAGAGGTGCCTTTGGGAAGCACTTGGTGGCTGCAGTGCTCCCTTGGTGTTTGTAATGTGTCGTGAGGAGAAAGGTCTCTGTGAGACCTGCACAGGGGTAATTAGGGATTTCTGTCGTTTATTTGCTGCCGTTGCATGCAGCAAACAGAACAGTCTTGAATTCCTCTGGAAGATAATGCTTTGGTCTGTAAGAGCTGTCAAAGCTTTGCAATAGTACTGCTGTTCATGTGGTCGTCTGAGAATTTAAGTAGGCTTTGTAGGAAGAAGTAATTTATGGGAGGCAGGGGGGAGAGTAGCAGCCATGGAACAGTGTGCTCCTGACAGAAGTTCAGATCTAGTCAAGCTCATCTTTTCAAGAGATTTCACTGCAGATCCGTGGGCCTTTTTAAATTTATCAGCTGATGATTTTTTGTAATTATTTTCCAGCACTTCCAAGCCTGATAGCTGTGAAGAACTTGCTGGGCTCGTTTCTGGGGATGTGCCGGTGGCTGCAGCCCCTGCTGGTGGAGTAGAGCTGCCTACTCAAGAAGCTGAAAGCCTCACAGAGGAGATAAAGAGGTAGTGTTCAGTGGTATTTCATGCATTTAAAGTGAATTTCTACATCTGTATGTTTTTGTCTTAAGAAAATATTGGGTGTTTTGCCTAAGTTGTGTGAACGTTTCGTTGCTAGATTTTGAAACCAATTGCTAGATGATAAAAGACCTCCTTGCTCCACTACATTTCCTCTGGAAGACCAGAAGAGGGAGCTTGGACTACACTGGTTATTACTGCACTGATCTTCCCCACTGATTTTAAATTATTAAATGTTTAGGTTTTTTTTTCTTTTTTTTGCTACCCAAGAGGACTGCTTTGCTCATTTCCCTTCAGATGCTGCATTGTAGTACTCAGTAGTGAAGAAAGAAGTTCAGCTTGGTTTCATTCTTGCTAAAGAAACAGTTATCTTCATTTCAAAGCTGATCTTCCTCTCCTTCAGCTTTGCACTGACTGTTAAATGGCCTCAGGGATTTTTGCTGGGAAAACCCCCAGGCTGTGTTCTCCCATCTCAGATATAGACAAGAGGACACATGTCCTGAGGTATTCATGTCAGAGCTTTGGGTGGCGCATGTCTTGTGGGTGATTAACCACTGTGCTGCTGTGGCTTGGCAATAATGGCATGCCCTTATAGTGACATCTATTAATGAAAAAGGTCACAGCACGGTTGAGAATATTAAATGGGAACTCTCTGGAGAGTATTTTTCTCCACCCCACAGATACAGGTTGGCAGCTTGTGACAAGCATGCTACAATATGGGAGATACCCTGGGAAATACAGCTATTCTGCTTAATCTGCTCAGAAATGTCAGAAGGTGCTGGTGTCAGCAGGAGGATACTCAAATCATGGATGGGAACGTACACAATAGGTGCATTCTGCTGTGTAACAGGGAATGAAGAGCTATCAGCAAATGCTACTCAAAAATCATCCCCAGTTTCACACCTAGGAAACATGTTGGTGAATTTACCTTTATATACTTCTGATAATTTTGATCAGAAAGTGGTGTCCTGACTTCTAGTTTAAGTTATATGCTTGCTGTGGCACAGGTTAGTTCAAGTCTTTGCTCTTCTATGGTAGTGTGCTATACCCGGTCTTTGTAAGTGTGTACAGCTGGTAAGGAAAAGAAGTATCTGAAGGCCTGTTTGACAGCAGCCCGCAAGTTCTGGCATCTGGAGAGAATTTTCTGAACAGAGGATATTCTGGTTGTTCTCTAAAAGCTGCATGAAGAGATGAGAAATCATTTGAGAAGTGTACAGACAGGAAGAGCTGTGTGCTGAAAATGTGTGTGGAAGAATCTTTTTGGTGAGGTAAACAACAGAGTAATGGAGTAAACAATTAAGTAATATTAGTAGAACTGCTCGATGCAACATCAAAACCCAGTCTGGGCTGTCACTAACCAAAATGTACATCTTCATTACGCTTGGAGATGAGCAGTCTGATCACCTGCAGCCTTCTCTAAAGCTGAACTTCTCTAATGCGTTTGCTCTTTTTGCTCTATGAACACAAGTTTATCAGAGATAGTAATGCATACAGAGATGGGAATTGGAGAGATCTGTAGGGTAAAGATAGCTCTTCCATTCTCCTCGTATTACTGTCCAAACAGTTCTTTGTTGTTTTGATCAGCCCCTTATG
Organism: Pavo muticus; assembly: GCA_016647715.1. Lineage (NCBI taxonomy): Eukaryota > Metazoa > Chordata > Aves > Galliformes > Phasianidae > Pavo > Pavo muticus. Next base: position 407,475 of record JACDJE010000443.1, read on the forward strand.
TAAATGCCTCTTGGACCATCATACACTGTTCTGTAGTTTTTGTTTATCAGGTCAACCCAAATAGGACATGGAAAATAATAGCAAGCAAGCTGGGTTATTTTTCACTTCATCACATTTATGGCAGCTGCCTGCACAGTGAGCTGCTAAACTTCTGCAAGTGCTTTGCCTCTGCACGATTTTGTGCAAAACAGATTCTTGAGGCATTTAAGTCTCCTCTGTGATTATGATGATCTGCTTATGAACTGCATCACAGGCACTTAATAATTTGGTAGAAGTGCTGAAATATTGCTAGTGAGTGTAACATGTCCTTTAAAGAGCCGCTGTGGATAGAGCTAGCAAGAGTCCAGAGAGCTGATCCATTCCCAGTTGTGTTGTCAGGGAGAGAGATGGATGAGGGCATTGAGTGCACCCTCAGTAAGTTTGCAGATGACACCAAGTTGGCTGGAAGTGTCGATCTGCCTGGGGGTAGCGAGGCCCTACAGAGGGATCTGGACAGGCTGGATAGCTGGGCTGAAGCCAATGGGATGAGGTTTAATAAGACCAAATGTCGGGTCCTACACTTTGGCCACAGCAACCCCAAGCAACGCTACAGGCTTGGGGCGGAGTGGCTAGAAGACTGTGTAGAGGAAATGGACCTGGGGGTGTTGGTTGACGCTCGGCTGAACATGAGCCAGCAGTGTGCCTGGGTGGCCAAGAAGGCCAATGGCATCCTGGCTTGTATCAGAAGTAGTGTGACCAGCAGGAGCAGGGAAGTAATTGTCCCCCTGTACTCAGCTCTGGTGAGGCCGCACCTTGAGTACTGTGTCCAGTTCTGGGCCCCTCACTGCAAGAAAGACATTGAGGCCCTGGAACGTGTTCAAAGAAGGGCAACAAAGCTGGTGAGGGGTCTGGAGCACAGGCCTTATGAGGAGCGGCTGAGGGAGCTGGGATTGTTCAGTCTGGAGAAGAGGAGGCTCAGGGGAGACCTTATTGCTCTCTATAACTACCTGAAGGGAGGTTGTAGTGAGCTGGGGGTCGGCCTCTTCTCTCGTGTAACTGGTGATAGGACTAGAGGGAATGGTTTCAAGCTGTGCCAGGGAAGATTCAGGCTGGATATTAGGAAATACTACTTCTCTGAAAGAGTGGTCAGGCACTGGAATGGGCTGCCCAGGGAGGTGGTGGAGTCACCGACCCTGGAGGTGTTCAAGGAACGTTTGGATGTTGTGTTGAGGGATATGGTTTAGCGTGTACTATTGATGATAGGTGGTTGGTTGGACTGGATGATCTTATAGGTCTTTTCCAACCTTAGTGATTCTGTGATGCATTCTGCATCTGCTTCTACTTTTTAAGTGTACTGCATGAACTGTGTTGTAGTAAGCTTTCTAGGTTACGTAGACTGTCTGATGTACAAATGAAGTGATTTTTGTAGTAGAAGCAACAGTGTGAAGATGTTGAAATGAAGTTGCTTAGGTCTTGGAAACTAAAATCCAAGGATTTTTCTTGAGGCTTGATGGTTGATAACCTGCAAAGCATTCACCACCTCCTGAAGCACGACATATAAGTAGATATCTTTTGTGTTACCAACCAGTCCCCAAGAAATGGGCAGAAATGAGCAGCTCTGCTTATCCATTCATTTCCTCTGTTTCAGCCTTTTTAATGAGATTGTGTCTCACAGCCCTTGGCCTGAAGGCTGTGCACAGCACTGCGCAGCCCCAGGCAGGATGATGCTTTGTGCTGCTCACTCTCAGTCTTGCCAGCCTGTTCCATCAAAGCCTAAGATGTCTGCTCTGTTTCAAGCCCAAAGTGTTGTAGACTAAGTGCATTTTCTTGTCACCGCTTGCAAGCTTTTATGGTAGGGTCCCCAGACAAGGGACAGCATCCTGCAGGCTTCTCTGGGTGACCCCGTGGCTGTGTATGATGGGCAGGGTTCCTGGAGACCCTGACGTCTGGCAGAGGACAGCTTCCATAAAGCAGCAACAATTCAACAAGTAGTTTCTACTGATTTGAATTTTAAAAGCCAAATCATGATACGTTAATGGGCACTTGACAGAAATGTGAAATTGTACCAATTTTCTGACCGTATCCTTGTTTAGAATTTGTACTCCCTGAGGTGCACCCTGCATGCTTATGCTCTAAGAGAGCAATTATGTGTGTGTTGTAAAGCTGCTGCCTGCATTTGGCTGTGGACGAAAGGGTGATGGTAGCCCTCTGTTTGCTTCTTATTGCTGTGTATTTTACAGGTTCCCTCAGGCGATGTATGATAATTTCCTTGCTGCTAAAACAGGTTCAACAGCATGAAAATGAATATGTGTCATTACACTAATCCAGCCACTAGGAATTTTAGAGTGGCATTCATCATCTTGCTGTAACTGTGGCAGTACAAGGGCAGGACAGGCATCGTGTATCCGGCCTGGTGCTGCCAGCAAGGAGGAGCATTTGAGGGATAGGGACACCTCCTGTGTTAGAGCAGGCAATACAGGGTTAGATTGGGGCCAGGTTTGTATTTCTCAGTGGTCAATGATATGGCTGAGTAGGGCCTGTGCTTTTGGGGCAGGAGCTCTACCTGCCCCTACTGCTGGATTTTGGCCCATCCTTTAAAAAGAAAAGCCTGAAAAATACTGAAAAGACTCAAAGCAATTTTCTGTTAAGTCTTCCAAATTCAAAAGGAAGCTGTAGGGGAACATAAGAAGGCACCAAGTCAAGGCTGCCATTGAACCTTAACTTAGGTCTTTGTAGATCTGTGGGATTAAAAGCCCTCCTCGTTCTTTGGGTGGCATTTCTGCATGCCATGGAGGCTTCCCTGCTCTTCAAAACCAGATCTCCTTGTTTGTACATGGAATCTGTTGTGTTTGATTCTGGCCTTACCCATCCTAATTCACCACTGGGCCCTGAAAGACTGCAGAGCCCGTGGCATCCTGAATAGAAGCATTTAGAGGCCTCTTTTGTTGTCTTAGCAATGGGTTTCCAGCGCAGGAAATTTCAATGCTAAGCAGACACCTTGATTGTCCATAACTCTTAATGCCATTGATCTCACTTGCAATTTAGATTAAGCAGTGACCTTGGAGACCGAAGACTGATCAGCTGTGTGTGTGCACGTCTTGGGGGGTATTTGTTTCCTTTTTTTGGGGGGGAGCATATTCTAGTGTTTGTTTCCTATGAGCTGCATTGTCTATTTTGAGAGCATCATCGCAGGTCACCTGATTTTTCCTTGACTTGCCAGCTAGAAACTTTCTGTTCATGTGCTCAGGCTTAAAATTCTGAGATACTGGGTTTTTTCAGGAAGTAATAATGTAGCAATGCAAATAAAGCACTCACATTTATCTAGATCAGTGGTGGGGCAAAGCATTCATCCAGGCATTTGATGTAAGAATAAGTTAAAGGTTAAAGGTGTAAAGATTTACACCTAGTATCACCTCGTGTTATTTTGTGGCATACATTTTTATACCGTGGTAATGCAGAAAGGCCTGTGTTATGCCCAACCTTGTGCAGAGGCAATAGAGAGAACTGCTTTTCTTTTTCTTGAAGAGTATATTGAAAAACTCATTTAACAGGGTCCTTGATGATTTTACTGCTTGGGTTTCATTTATGCTCTCCTGGGTGCCCTTCTCCAAGCCCGGGTAAATAAAAGGAACTGCTACAAAATGAACAACAAAATGAGCAAAAAACAACAACCAAAGATCTGCAATGTTGGTTTCAGTCTGAAGCTTTTCCATTCTTAATCTAGGGTGGAATTTCTGATTTACATGTGCTGGATGAGATCAAATTAGGGATAGCTGGATCTTTGAAGGATGGGGATGAATATGTCCTTACATTGCTGACTGTATGCTGTTATCTCAATAATACTATGCACATGAGCAGCACTAAAAGCCTATTTGTTAGGCACTACTAAAGCATAGACATTACAGTTTGTTAGCATTTTATTTTATTTTTTCTTCCAATAAGTCAGAACAGGATAAATTTGTTGTATATTTCGCATAATATTTCCTTTGTCCTTTCAGTTGTAGCATGGAGTTGCTCCATAAAACTAAGGGGAAGAAAGAAAGAGGTTTTCTCCAGTATTTGGTGGTGGGATGGTACAGCATGACATCCTGCCACTGTCCCTGTGCCACAGCAGTGCAGGCAGTGAGCAAGGCTGTGGAGCAAACTGTCTGGAGGAACACAGCATCAACGTGGTGCTGCATTGATTCCTGCTGGCAGAGCTCTGTGTTTAACGTCAGAGTAGCAATAACCAGGTAAAGCAAAGAGCTGAAGTGAAGGGGAGCAAATGTTTTGTGGCATGTCAGCCAGCAGCCTCAGCAGCTCGCTGCTCAAGGAGGCCTTTGAGTGACTCTCAGTTATAAGGATGATGGCCTATTGGTCACTAGAGAGGGAGAGAAGAGTAAGGAACAAAAATCTGGCTACAGGAGGGAGAAGAATGAACCAAGAAAAGGACATCGTAGCTGTCACAGGGCTGAAAAGTGTGGTGATGGGTGAAGGAGTGCAGGAAAATGCATAACAGGTTTAGAAGCATGCATTATGCATCCTATAATGACCAGTGCTTGAATTCTTAAGCAGCCGGGTGGGGCTTTGGAGTGCAGGAGCCCACAGCCTTGGGGTGCCCTAAAAGGGCTGTGCTTCAAAGGCTGCCAGTGCTTTTATGTGCTGATGTACTCTCCAGTCTGCAGGCAGCCTCCCCTAAGCACTGCCTGGCCTTGCAACTGTGTCTATACAGAACAGCATTGATTTTTCTTGTGCAGTTTAGTCTTTTTAGTCTGTTAGTGAAGGTGATGGTGCTTATGACTGATATTTCTTATCAGTCTGATGCTGTGGATGCCCTATTCATGAGCGCTTTGAAACCAGGCAGCCTGCAAATAAAGGAGTCCTTGGGATACAAACTGCTTCCCAGGCTGCATTCAAGGCTTTGGGATCCAAAGGTAATATTGTCTAAATCTCAGTGCTTATTTTTAGGATCCTATTTAAAAAATAATCTATCCTTTGTTAACATTTCCCCCTTTTTAAGATTGTTTTCAAAGAGGCAGTATTGTTCTTCAGGGCTTTGACTGCAGCCTTCAGCATATCAGAGAAACCCACTTTTGTTACTGGGTTGTTTGCTTTTGCTCTGTTCTGTGCTGTTGGCTGCACACAGCGCTAGCTTCTGCACAGTACCCCAACTCTGGATTGCAATTGGGATGTTTGGCCTGAGATTTGGGCACCCCATCCCAAGGGGGGTGGTAGATAAGAGAGGCAGTGCTTTCTTGCAGAGGGCTCTTTGATGTTTGGTAGTGTGTGTGTGTGGTCATGTTTATAACTCGCCTTAGGGCCTAGCGAGGTCTATGGTGAAGCCAAGAACAAAACATAAGTTTTACTTAATCATAAATCCTATCACAGTCCTGCCCAGCACTGCTTTTTGATGGTAGCCAAAAATTTCAAATTGGGTGCTGGTGACCCAAGTTTGAATTTATATATAAACATGAATTGGAGTAAGACCAAATATTTAGGGGTTATACCAAATATTTGGTATAGGCCAAAGTGAATGAAATAAACAGAAGGAAATGATAAATTTTAAAGGGTGGCACTGAATATTTAGATACCCTTTTCCAGCCTTGGAATCACAGTAAGTTGTTATGTGGATGGTGTCTGGAGCAACCCTGGGCTGAGATGCCTGGAGCATCTTCAACTCCTTTGAAGCCACAGTGAGATTTTGGTTTTTGAGCCCCAGCTGTGTATCTTTCAGGTCCCAAGCTAGTTCTTACCAGATGTACTTTTATGGTATCAACACAGTTCTTATATTTTTAAAAGCCAGCACTAAATTTAGTACTAAATTAGCACTTCTGTTGGCAGGCCCAAAGAATGGACTGGGGCCAGGCAGGAGAGGGAGAGCTCCCCTCACACGGAGCTGCAGGGAGAGCCCATGCTGTGGGCTGCTCTGCATCTGTGTTCACTCCTGAGGTTGCTTCTGTATCCATGGAGGAATAAAAGGCCACAGCCAGCTTTCCAAAGTTGCTTTTGCTGTAATTGCACAATGCTTCATTGCATGCACTGAAGTGTGTGTAGTGAAATGATGTAGCAAGGAGCAAAATGACAGGCGTTTTAAATGCGCTCTTTACAGTTGTTAGGAAGGTACCACAATATTCCCATTTTCTCCACTGCAGGGCAAATGGTGCCTCTGTTCTCCCTCTTGGCTCCCAGAAAGCTGCAAGGGCTTCATTTTCTCACTGTGGAGTTTGCCTTTCTTAGAATTATTGCCTTCCTTTATTCTGCAATAAATAAAACCCAATAGGGAGCTCTTATGGCAATCAGAAGACCAATCATCTGTAGCTCAGCACAGCTACCACGCATAAAACTGAGCAGTAACCTCAACCTAATAGGTTCCCTAAATGCAGCCCTGTAATTGCAGGCTGGTACCACTTCCTGCATTGGGTCCCAGAGTTATTAACCATTGCAAAGCTACTGCCAGGGTATACAGATTTTCTTTTCAGGCTCTTCCTTTGAATTCTGTGTTTTACTTGCTTGGACATGCTCCTGACAGGTGTGTTACCCGAGGTTCTGTTAAAAACGAGCACTCTGAACCATTTTTTTATGTGTCTGTACAGATTTACTGTCATTAGCAATGTTGTCCAGCTTACAGCATTTAGTGCTTCTCCTGGTAAATGTCTACAGAAGTGCTTTCTGCTGTGAAAGGGCTTAAAAGCAGCCCATGTGCTCTAGTGCATACAGTGGGCAAACACTACTGGATTTTCCTTCTGTCAAGCAGAGACAATAAAAACCAGAAGCTACTGAAGGTGCGAGTCTACTGAGGTCTCCAATGAAATACTGGGGGAGGTGCTTTGAAGTCAGTGAGTTCTAATATCCCTGTTAAATTCACCTGAGCCTTCTGACCCCTCTGCTCCAGGATGGATCCAGAAGTGTCACACAGCCTCAAGCTGTTTGTTTCTCAAGTGTTTAAATCCAAGTATAGATAGTGATGCAGCTGATACCCTTTTTGTCCTTTGGATGCTGTGGAACACAGCATGCGCATGGAGTGTCTCTTTGCTGAATGTGGTGTTGCAGAGGAGTGCTGGTGCCCAGCCCTTTCGGCTTGTTCCCCCATAGAGGGGGGCCACAAGAAAGAAGGGGACAGACTCTTTAGTAGGGTCTGTTGTAAAAGGATAAGGGGAAATAGTTTCAAGCTGAAAGAGGGGACTTTTACACTGAGTTTAAGGAGAAAGGTTTGTACAAGAACGGTGGTGAGGCACTGCACAGGCTGCCCAGAGAGGTGGTGGTGTCCTATCCCTGGAGACGCCCAAGGTCAGGGGATGGGCTCTGAGCACCTGATGGAGCTGTGTGTGTCCCTGCAGATTGCTGGGGGGTTGGACCAGATGGCCTTTAAGGTCCCTTCCAACTCAAATGATTCTATGAATTCTGTTGCCCTTGTTCCCTCACAGAGGGGCAAGCCTGTTCAGAGAGTTTGGATTGTGGTTTGTTTTTGCTTGTGCTTTGCAGGCTGAAAGATCCCCACCACTGCTCTCACTTGTGTTAGGTTGTGAGCATCCCCATGGTTCTGCGCCTTCTGGCCCTACCGGGGGGCTGTGCATGCAGCGGTGAAGCCTCAGTCCCCTCGGATGGAGCGCTGAGGTTGGGGAAAGCTCCCACATTGCCATGTTTACCTTGGCTGCTCATGATATTCTCCCTCTGTCCCTCATGGACGATTCCATTTCTGCAAGAGGGATGAGCTCATTTGTTTAAATGAAACAAGCGGCCGCTCTGCTTATTAATCTTCTCTGCAATCCTCCCGATGTGTCCAACTTGCCTCTTATGGAAAGGAAATGTATGCACAGCATCCCGTGCCCGCCAGCATTTGCATTTCAAATCAGCTGAGTCAACACAATGCAATGGTCCTGCCTGTAGGTCCTTAGGGAGCCACAGTAGCTGACAATGTGTGCTTAAAGGGAGGGTCTGCTTTTCTTCTTCTTTTTTTTTTTGGCTTTTTTTTTTTCCTGGAGGCAGTTTCCATAGCCAGCAGTGCTGCGTTTGAGGCACTTGCACCGTGGCTGCACGGACCTCTGATGTTCAGCAGATGATTATTAACTCGTCACAGTGGCTGGGATTTCATTTTATTTTCTAAATAGCGTTCATCTGGACGGGAAGGGGGGGGGGAAAAAAATAACTGGCAACAGTTCAGAGAAGAGAGGCTGCTGCTGAAGTGCTCCTGCCTGTGCTGCCACTGATGCAAGCAGCTGTTCCCATCTGCAGTGCAGCACCGCAGGCTCTGCACAGGCACGGCTCGCCGAGGGAGCTGCCCGCACACCTAGCTGCCAGCCCGGGGCACGCTGAGGATGGGAGGCTCGCAGTCCCTGCAGCAGGCACAGGCGGGGAGCCTGGCCCGGGAGCCGTCGGAGGCGATGTAAGTCTGTCTGCATTCCCCTCGCTCTCCTCTTTTCTGCCGCGCTGCTGGGCCCGCAGCCTTCCCGCACCTACGCTCTGTGGTGCGGTGGGGGGCTGATTTCTGTGCATGAGGCCTTTGTTTAATGCCGATTGCGTTCAGGTGGGGACACGGTTGTGGTGGTGCTGAATATCACGAGCTGTATTTTATAGAGCTCCCACCTCGCTCGGGCTGCCCACCTCATCTCGGTGGTGTGGAGCCATGCCTGGGTACCATACGCTTGTCTCTGTGTTTTGGATGCGTAGCGAATCAAGCACAATGACCATTTACAATGAACAAAAACCAGCCCCTTCCCCCTCTCAAACCCACCATCGTTGGGTTTTCTGTTTAAAATGCACAGTGTGGAGCTGCTTTTCTCAGAGCTTCTATACAGATGCTGTTTTTCAGGTCACATCACCCCTGTCAGAATCAGTCCTTGGTATTGCACCCTGTGACGAATTGTGAGAGCAAGGTGTCTGCAGCTCTTGCTGAAGGCAGCTCTGAAAGATCAGTTCACTGGAGGGGGAGGAAAGGAAAAAGCAAATATCATATGTCATTGAGCAAAAGTGATCACTTTTTCACATTGCTGCATCATGTATGATAGTGCACAAATACGTACGTGCATGCAGAAATAGCAGAGTCATTTCCCATTTGAAAATAGGGTTTTGCTGTTTATTGGTTGAGGTTTCAGTGGTGAGCAGCCTCTTCTCCCTGACCTCCACCCCAAACTCAGCTGCTGGAGCACGGGCTTCACCTCAGGGTGGGTTTATAGGAATTGCTTTGTCTCTCATTGGCCTTTCAGTTAGAGATCCCATTTATCTAAGATGTCTGATCACTGACCTTATTTCTGATCGTGCATTTCGGTTAGTTTTAGGTATATCCACTAGGGCTAATCTATAAAACAGCCTCACTTAACTGTTTAAAGAAACTGTAATGTAATATGTGCTTATTAAGGTAGATGTGATTAGATTTGAGGCATCATTTGGCTGTTTGAGATAAGTGCTTCTGAGCAAAGGGGAATGGGAGAGCAGTAACTGATAGTTTTGCCTCTGTAATAGGCCTTACAAGTAGGTTCATGCTCCCTATTGTCATATTCCAGTACATCAGTAGATAGCTTTGCTCAGTGCTGTCTTGTTAGATTTGTAAGGCACAGGCCTAGCAGCATTTCTGCATCCTTTGTTCCTTTGGTGCACAGCTTCACCCAGTAAGATTTTTCTTATATAGTTCCATCATAGGCAGTGTTAACATTGCTACATACAGCATCTCTTTTACTGGTACAGTGGAATGAACTGATGCCTCATTACCTTTAAAGTACCATTAATTACATTTTTGTCTGCTCAAACTGGTATATATTTTTAACAGTGATCTGAGGACTGGGCAATAAAAGTGACGTAGACAAAGCAGTGTTCAATGTGTTTTATCTGCAATTTTCCCAACCTTTGAAGAATTCATTGTGTTTAAGAACATACTGATCAAGGTGTAGTTATTTTTTATTGTAGTACATGAGTAATATGCTGTTGTATGCTAACTGTTGATATTCTTGGGAAGCATTAGTGAAAGATATTACTCATCCTTAATACTAAGTGCAATTTTCTTCATTCCAACTATGTGCTCTTTAAGATGAGCCTGGAGATGTTTCTTTATCCTTGAGAAAGTACAGGCCTGTTTTCCCACATCGGATGTCATGGTAATCCATCCTGCTCTGAGATCTTGATACTTTAATGACTGTGACTTTCAGTGATGCTTTTGTAATGAGGTTGTATTCAACCTATTTGGCACACACAAACAAATTCCTTAATGGCTGTGCTAGTTCAGAGGCAAAACCATCCAGCTGAGTCCCAGGCAGGTGGTGACTGCCTGCCCTCTGCAGTGTGTCTGGAGTGGTGGGCCCGATGGGGACAGCGTGGCAATGACAGGAGGTGGCTTCTAACAAAGGGATGGGCTTGGCTGCCCTCCATTCCTTCATTGGGTTATGGGGTGTAAATCAGCAACCATTGCTGAAACTGATTTAACACCAAAAAGTATAGAGAGAAACAATTTCCTTTAAGGAGCTGCTGGTTTCAGAGTTCCTCAGAAGCATCCTACAATAGACCTCTTCACTCAACATTAGTGAAATTGTAGAAACTGAGGTAAAAATTATGCTGAGAAGGGGCCTAGGTTACAATTTTCAGGGGTGGCCATGATTAATTATGCTCTGTTTGCATGTAGTTGCAAAAAAAATAAACAAAAAAACCCCAACAAACCCACACCTATTTTAATGTAAATTTATTTCAGCTACAATGAAGAAGTATTTGTAATAAGAACACTTTTGGTACTGATAGCCCTGGGTGTTCTGTTGTGGGTTGTTGGCAACCCGGTCACTGGTAGTAGGCAATCCTCCTTTTACATAAAAAATAGAAAGAAAAAAGAAAGAGAAAAGAGAAGTCAGTTTTGAGTGATAAAAAAGGGAAGGCCCAGTGGAAGCCCATGCCAATGAAAGTTGTCTGCAGATAAAAGTGGCGTGGCTCAGACCCCACTACTGACATGATGAGCAGTGTCATGCGCTTTGCAAATTGCAGCAGGCACCCTGGTGGCCATAGATTGAGCTAAATGGAGGGCATGTTTCAATCACATAATAGCTGGAATAAAGGAAATGACAGCGTGGTGCTGCTCAGCGGGCCCGGCTCTGCTCAGGTGCGTACACACCCACAGCTGGCACATGTGGCCTTGCACACTGCCTGCGGTGCTGACACACCAGGGTTGTGCTGATTTCCATGTGCCATCCCTTACACACGAGTGGTTTTCTTCTTAATAGAAATGTATCTCTAGCTCTAGGTGATACTTTTCATAAGTATTAGAAAAGCAGAAGTCTTGATAGATTTTTAAATGTTAATGGCTCCTATCTGGTTGTCACCTCTGTGTTGCTTTGGAGCCCTCTTGGCCAGAGGACAACTTTTCTCCAGAGCACAAAGCACACCTGGCTTTGGTGGAGCACTGTAGCTGCTGTCCATGCAGCCGCTGGACAGGACTGATGTTCAGTGCCCATTTCTTGGTTGGCTGGAGGGCTGTGGTGTGCTATTTCCTCCCATCGGGAGCTCTACGTGCTGCCACTGTAACATTTCCATCCCCTGCCAATCCGAGGGGAAAATGTCTGGAGGCTGAGCCAACTCCTACTGAAGTCAATGCTGAAATGCCCGTTGACTTCAGTGGGAGCTGAATCGGACTCCAAAAAAGAAATTGAACGTCACTGATGGTTGGTAGCCAGCCAAGATGCTGCCCTTGTGTGTTGTTTTTCTTCTGAGGTGTGGTCTTGGTTGTCAGAAGGACTGAGAAAAATTGAAGCTGGGCTGAGTCAGCCTTGTGTGTAAGAGATGTGAGCAGCTGTTTTGTGTGTGGGTATATGTGCATGTGTGTATGCAGAAAAGTTATCTATGTGTGTGTACAACAGTGCAGCCCTTGCTTTGTTGTGCATTTTTCTGTCTCCAAAACCGAAAGGAATCCAATGTGTGGTCCTTAAAAGTTTGGAAAAAAAAATAATCTGGTTAAATATTTGCACAATTTTATATGCTTATATGTAGGAAATCACCTTAAGGAACAAATATATGGAAAATTGAGAAATACATGTTGGAAGTGTTGAGAAGAATTAGAGTTCTTTTAGGAGGAGGGGAGGCTTCTGTTATCGAAATGGCATTTATTTGAGTTAAGCCCTTTTTGACAGATAGCCCTGCCTGTTGTCAGCGTTCTACATATATCTTTTCCTTCTGTTTGACAGTCACCAATCAGCATTCCCAGCAGCACAGAGAGCGCTCTCCACCTCCTAGTTTTGTCTGCTAAGTAAGGTGAATTGCTGGAAGCCATGAGGGTGTTTTACTTGAGAGAAAATGGACCAGAAATAACAGGGAAATTCTTCTGTCAAGCTTTCCTGCCTTTTATTCCAACCTCCCTTATTTGAGCCCAGAGGATCTCATCTCTGAAGTCACTGACAGCGCTTCCTTTGATATGGAAGGGTACTACATCAACCACTACATCTGTCACGAGAGGGAGGCAGGTCACACTTAGACTTGAAAACAAAATAAAAAGACCCCAGAATCCCTCACCCTTCTATTAGCAAGGCACACCACACATCTGGCAAATATGTGTGTATTAGAAAGCTCTCTATATTGAATGGCGTGCCCTATGCCATGCATAATGGAGCTGCTGTCATCTATTATGTATTATGACATACAGGCAAATTGGAAAATAATAAATGGGAGGTAGTAAAAACATGAATGAAGAGGCATTCCTGCACGTGCATTGTGGCTGTCACTTACGCTCAGCACTGCTTCTCTATCTGCTTTTGCTTTTTGCTTTGCTCGATGCAGCAGTCAAAGCAACAGCTTGTTAAATTCAAATGGAAGGTGCTCTTTGAGAGGTAATTGGCTGGGTGACTTTAAGGCTTTTCTAACATGCTTATAGTACACAAAAATTAGTTCAGTTCCTTTGTTTTAAGACCTTACACGGGTAGAGAGTTTTTGTGTTTGCTGATATCTTGGATACCATCCGTTGCCAATAGATACCATTTCCTTATCCATCACTGATGCTTTGGAGGGATTTGGCTTTGTAACCAACTTCACGTGCTGTCCAGGTGAGAGGCTTTGCAGTGGCAGAGTTTTAACTATAGCTGGAATTTGAATGCAGTTTGCATTTTCTTTGGGAAAGTCTCGGAAAAGGGATGTAGGTTCCTCTATGCAAGACAAAAAGTGCTATTTTTGCTATAGAAAAAAAGCAGTGTAATTTCCCATCAGATCCTTAAATGCTTTGAAGCAGCCATCTGAGCTGAGCAGCAGACGATGCATATCATGCTTTATACCTGCAGTAGCACAAGAGAGTCAGCTCAGGGGGAAAAAAGTGAATAAGTTTCAGTTTTCCACCACATCTTTGTGGTCTCAGGGGTTTCTTTTAAGGCACTTTTTGGCATGAGAACCTTCATCAGTGGTGTCACTTAGCAAGACAGGAAGATCGATCACTGTTTAGCTCTGGAAAGCAAAGTGAGGGTTGCACTGTAGACCATCTAAAATCTTACCATGCGAAGTGGGCATATTTTGGTTTGAGTAAGTATAGATCTCTCTGAAACTGACCTCAGGGTAATTGTAAGGCTCTCATTTATTGTTTTGGAGCTTCCCCACAGTGCTGCTCCTCTCCCAAGCTCTGAGGTCTGTCAAAGGAGATAATGATTTTTTGGGAGCTTCTTGCCTCCCAGGGAAGGAATTGGGGTAATTTCTTCTGTTAAGATGAAAAGTAAACTTTAGAAAAATCAGGGGCTTTGCATTTCTTTGAATTAGATTAAACAGCATCCTTAGAGTTATGCTCAGATGTATGAAATAAGGTTTTTCTAAACAAAAGAAGTTTGTTTCTGGGGCTGAACATAGATCAGATCTGAAACCTAGCAGTAGTTGCAGTCAAGCTCCTGCTTTTGCCCTTTGATTTACTTTCAGCACAGAGATGTGGATTTACTGCTCTTGTTAACGGTTCACTGCTCTCATTAAAGATGAGCCCAGCATTGTGCTGAGTTTCATTGCTTAAGGAGGGGAGGATGAGCGAGGAATGCGAGTTCCTTTGTTTACTCTTGGAGTCCCAGGCCATTCCCTTGGATCCAGGAGCCCAAACGTGATTTGTAACCCAGGTGCCACTGCCAGCCATGGATGTCACCTTCCTGGTACCACTCCTCACAGCCTGGCTCAGTGCAGCCCTATGGCAAAGGACCCACCATGTGCCTGCAGCTGGTGTGCTTATGAGCAGAGAGATGGCTGGGGAAAGCCTGGCTGGATTTCCAAGGTAGTTCCAGCAAACAAAGCCATTTCAAAGGTATGGCTCTGGCTCCCAATGAATTATTGATTATTTTCCCTTGGAGCCTATGCATGATGCTGTACAGCAGTGAGCACGGGCACCTGGTTTGCTTTCTAGGGATGTAGTTAACAAGATGTTGTTTCCTGGATTAAAACCTGAGCGCTTAGTACTGAAGACAGAGGAAAGGTATTTGTCATGGGTGTTAAATACTTCAACATCAAATCCTAGCCTAAGAGAGTGAATGGCAGTGCAGCACGGACTGGAATCACTGTGTATTAACTGATCGTAACTATATCTGTGGAAAACATTTCTCTACCTGGATATTGGAGTATCTTTGTATCTTTACTGTTCTCATCCCTTAAGAGATTTAGGTATTTGAACGTTTTGCAGCCTCTGGTTGTTTAGGGGCATATTAGTATATGTGCTGGTGTGATGTCTGAGGATGAGTGTCTTTAATTAAATGGTGTTTTCCTCTTGTTCCTCTGAGAATTAAAGCATCTGCCTGCAAGGAGCGTGGAGATTACAAAATGTACAGATCCTTCAATTCTGAGACCTGGTTCTGTAAAGTGTTTTCATTCTTCAGGCTGCAGTCAGTGAAAGGGAGAGGCTGGCCAGAAAGACCGGGGATTCATTTCATTATTCATTTCTATCAGTAGCATTGAAAAACACTATTACATCTCAGCAAAAGCCATAAAGAGGGAAATTTTAATGTCCTTTAAGGCAATGCAGAGGACTTCTTGCTAATCAGTTAGAAAAATGAGTAAAGTAGTTTGAAGTGCTGCTGTAAGCGTGCAGTGTTATATCCCTCAATCTTCTCTTTCAGATGTGGCTTCCCACAGCTTGAGACATTTCTTTCTTGTTGCTGCGTGAAGCAGGAAATGGCTTTTGCTGGGGGAGTGTGAATTTGGCTCCTGCACAAAACGCTCTCGAAATCGCTGAATAAACAAACAGCAAAAGCAGGAGAAATGATTCCTTCTCCCCTTACCAGTTATGGAAAGAGGATTACTTGTAATGCAATAGGTTAAAAAACAGCAATCAGCATTATTTTTTAAGTTGATCGTGCCCTTTTAATTCTCCTCCGCTGCAGTTCTAATCCTGTTCTCTAAATATAATCGTCCCATAAAGAAAAATTGGCCTTTTAATAGGAAGTGATTAATGCTTATGGGAGTCATATGTTTCCTTTTTCAGAAAACACATCTCCAAATTGACCTGTGTGGTTTGGATAACACACAGGGTATTATTTTCCATGGCTGAAGTCCCATACAGTGATCTGAAAATGTAAGCCATAGCTTTAATTCCTGTTTTCTTACCTATGTAAAAGAAACACCACCACCAAAACAGGCAGGTTCTTGTATCCCAGCTCTGCTGTCTGAGGATGTCTGCAGATTGACGTGAAGTGGCTCAGAGGAGTGACACCAGCAGCTGTGCATCACCCAGCAGTGCTTGCTGCTCACACAGATTTCCGCAGGTGTAGCACATCATTACAGCTCTGAGCTGTGCCCAGACAGCAGCAAGCATCCCACAGGCTTACAGCGTGAGGGAGAAGTGAACACTGCACAAAGGAGGGATGTGGCTCTGGCTGCTCCTCAGCACAGTGCCCTTCCTCCACTGCATCCCTCAGCGAAGCCTTGTGCTTGTCGGGGCGCATCACATATGGGCTGGGAGGTGTCACCTTCAGTGTGAGATCCATTATTTCCCTGGGTAGCCATCTTTGCCGTGGGGCTCGGAGGGATGTTTGTGCTGAAATCATCTTTAAATCCTTCTCTGGAGAGGAGTGCCTGCCCTGCTTTCTGCACACGTCTGTGTCAATATCAGTTCTCGTGTAATTGCATTGCACTAAAGTAGGTCTCTGTCATTTCAGTGGGATGGGATTTATTTGATAAAACCTCTATTTTTTAAGCGAGAACTGCAAAGAATGCTTCTGTGCCATGTTGCAGCTCAAGCCATAGAATGATCATGTGACATTATCCTGGGCTTATGCTCCTCTGTTAGGGAACAAACTGCAGTCGGTTTGAGTAGTGTTCCTATTTAAACCTCCCAGCTTTGATGGCAATAAATGCTTTCACAAAACCCTTTCTTGGATGGAAAAAACAAACAACCCTACTATCTTTTTTTAGTTGTCCTACAATTTAGTTTTCATTGGGGTTTTAATGTATCTGTAAGACAGCTGGATAAAAAATGAAGATACCAAGGAAATTAACTTCATTAAATGAGGGATATCTTCTATAAAATTATTCTAAATTGTTGTGGTTCAAGAAGCTGCTGTTCCTATTTTTTCACTGAACCATACCCTGTTTGAATGTAAAAACAAGGCAGCAATGGATAAAATAATTTTCCAGCTATGTAGTCTAAGGTGAAATGATGCTGTGATGAAGTCAGTGTTTTGGTGATCAGACTTTGCAAGTGAGAAGCCCATGAAACATTCCATCATTGCTGCAAGGCAGGTGAGAAGCTCAAAGCGTAATCTGGTACGTATGTGGGCGTGCTCATCCTGTGAGAGCAAGCCAGCAGGGATGCTCCATGTAGGACAGTGGCATCACAGCAGGGTGAGCAGGATGGGAGCTGGGACAAGGGCGATCTGACTGCAGCCTTCCAGCATCCCCTTCTTGAGACGAGTTTCGCAGCTCGCCTTCTCACACTATAGGCTTGTTGGGAATTTATTTAATTGTAGGTTAGATGGTCGTGTCACTGAGCATCCTTACAACAGTCCATTAATAGTTAATGGTCAGACATGTCCCTAAAGAAACAGTCTTGCAGATGGAGTCTGGTGACATGTAAGTGACACGTTTGAGCCTCCTCCAGTCCCTGACTCGATGTGACAGTCACATCCCACGCTGCCAGCCTTCTCAGGGGGTTGGGGCGTTAAAGGCAGATGGCTTTAAATGATCCCTGTTAAGTCAGTGACCCGTGAGTTTTGATAGGCTTGGCTGAGGTTAATGGTTTTGCTCTTCTCTGTGCAAAACGTTTTAAGTGGTATCAGTACTTTTGAACTGGTTTTGAGACATTCAGTCATGTTAATGGTATATTTTACTAGAGAGAAAGAAAATATTGTTTGTGAGGTTTATGCTTGACGCTGTATTTGTGCCAGTTTTAGTACCACGTGTTTAACAGATCCCTGGGTGACAGGTAGAATATCTCAGTAATTCAGGTACCAAAAATTATCATCCAGTAGATAAAATAAACAGACAAATCTACTGTTGTATCTTTCACATCTTCTGTAAGTTCCCATGCAAATATACTATTAGCATTTAAAATCTGTGATGTTTGATACTCAGAGCATGTAGATGTGAAATGCCATAGCTAACAGTCACCATTTAAGAGACATTATTTAATTTGGAGTGCTATGTTAGCCTTGAGTTGCTGAGTAGGCAATTACCATACAAAAATGGAAGCACATAGAGCAGAAACGTTTTTGATATTACCCTAACCTCAAGCTGGCATGAAAAAAGGACATTTTGCTGCAACCATACAGTAGTGTTGGTCGCAGTGAGTGAGGCATAGGGTCAGGTCCACAACCTCCTTTGCTAACTTGGTCTCCAGGAAAGGAATTACTGCTTGGGCTCTTTTGTTGTGTTTGAAATATGTGTCTTTTCAGATCTGTCAGTCAGTGCGGCTCCTGCCGGTGTAGTGTAAGTGCCCATTTAAGTAACATACAAAAGAGATTGACCTCAGAAACGTACAGCCAGTCCTACACCCTCAGCTCTGATCTCATCAGTAAGGAAGATCTGAATTATTCATGCAGGTTTTATGAGGATCATCTCTGAAGATGATCGATGGAGGTGAGACTACAGAACTCATTCCTCCTTTTTATTTCCAGATCATCTCCCAGTGGGATTACAGGAATGAAAACCAAAATTCATCTTCAGCACTAAATTGAGCATTTTAAGAAATTGCTTTTTTTTTTTTGTTCATTTGTATTCTTTGCATGGTACGTGATAAATTGTTCAGCAAATGCTGAATACCTGAGCTTCATGATATTTTAGAAGCTTTAGAAGGTTAGATCTACTGGAACCTGTGCGTTGCCTTTAGGAATGCAGCTCTAGCCAGTGGCAAAGAATGTGTAGATGTAAATGTGAGGTGGAAAAATGAGACGAAATAGCAATTTCTATCTCCTCCCCCTCAAGTATTTAGGACTGCAGCTGTATCCCAAACAAGTCTTTGGAAGTTTTTGCTGCTTCAGATTGATCAGCCAGATTAGCATCATGGAGCGCAGACAAGAGGATATGAGAGGCTGCTTATCATCTGGGATAGCCCTCTCAGCTTCTCCGTATGTCTCCAAACATCCTGCCCATTGCAATTAGAGGGCAATATTTTAATAAGAGCTCTCCAATCAAACTTTGGAATCCTTGATTTTGGCTCATTACCTTCCAAGCACTCTTGTATGGTAATGGAGGACAGTTTGCTTTTGTTGTTGTGTGCGTGTTGCCTGACTTTTTTTTTACCTGGGCATGCACTCACACTGTTTATACTGCTGATTGTAGATGTTAAAAGAACCTGAGATATTGGAGGATTCCCAGTGGGGCAGAAGGCATTGAAACCATTCTGCTGCAAGCTATTTTATATTGACTCTAGGCTGTGGACATCAACTGTGGGTGACAAAGTGAAGTGGTTTTAAACTGAGACAGGGGAGGTTTAGGTTAGATATTAGGAGGGAGTTTTTCACCCAGAGGGTGGTGACGCACTGGAACAGGTTGCCCAAGGAGGCTGTGGATGCCCCATCCCTGGAGGCATTCAAGGCCAGGCTGGATGTGGCTCTGGGCAGCCTGGTCTGGTGGTTGGTGACCCTGCACATAGCAGGGGGATTGAAACCAGATGATCGTTGTGGTCCTTTTCAACCCAGGCTGTTCTATGATTCTGTGATTCTAGGACCATGATTTGGTGGCTGTCATGCTTGAAGAGGGCAAAGAGCAAGCGGAGACAGTGGCAGCAAGAAATCCTGTTCTTGCTTACTGGGTGCTTGCCTTGACTAAGGGCTATTTTTTGTCCTAAAATAAGGGACGACTTCATAACATCTGTGCTTTACAAAAAAGATGGTAAGGTCAGTTCTGAGGCTGGATTTCCATCAGGCCAAAGGTGGCAAAGAAGTCAACCCAAGTTACTCCCCTTGTTTCTTCCTGAGGTTAGTGCAGCAGGCCGGGCAAGACCTCTGAGCCTCCAGATGAGAATGGGAGAACTCCTGCTCCCGAGGCTGGTCCTTGGCTCTCCCACCTCTCCCCATCTGTATCTGCTGCAGACTGTTCACTGTGTTTCTACTGACTGCCTTCTTATTTATTGCTTACTGGCTGTCTTCCACGAGGTGAAAGAGATGGACTACAAGAATATTTCTAGTTATTTTGTACTCTATTATTATCATCATTTGGTGTCTTCTGCAATCTATATCTTTTTTGCCCATTGCATACAAAAAAAAAAAACCAAAAACCAAACCGAACAACAAAGGATGCAGATGTAAAAATACAAAATATACTCTCAAGGCAAGCTCCCATTGATTAACTAAGCTGGCAATTGCCTTTTAGGATGTGTGAATGTATGTTCCATCCTATAGCTTTTAATTCCTTGTTATCCCAGAAACCAATCCTTCAGGCTGCGATTCTGCACTTGCAGAATCAACCTCTACATGATGAGCTTGTTTTCCCCAGAACCAACCTCTATGTGATGAGCTGGGACCAACAGTTCTGCATGTCTGAAACCTACGTGTCCCATCTCACCCTGCCTTCTCCTTGGTTAGAGCTCCAGAATCGTGGTATAGAGGATGCAACAGGCAGTTCCTTTTGGCAGAGCCTGCCCACCACTGGAAATCTGTTCTACACTATGAACTTCATGGCACTGTTGTTGTTTTTTTCCTGCATACTCTTTATTTCTTAGAGAAATGACATTATGAATAGAGCTGGCTGAAATATGTAATTTCCTTTTCACAGGAAATCCTGTTGTTCTGGGAAAATCTTTTGGTACGCATTAAAAGTACAGCTACGGTCGTAAAAATATCCTGTGCAAGAGAGACCGTCCAGTATTTTCACTAGGGAAAGCTGAACTGGCTCAACACAGGGTCTCATTTTCCTAGGTTATGTGATGTAGACCTTGGAGTAATGTCCTGGTATGTGCTTGCAGGCTTTGTGCTCTCTGCCACGCTCCAGGCAATGGCCAAGAACATTTTTCTGCTATTGAGCTTCCTTTCAGAATTGTTAAATGCCATATTTTGCTGTCACGATTGCTTCTCATAACAAACTCACCAGCATTTGAATTATGGTTAAGGCAGTTCTTACTGATTACCTTGCTGCTTATGCTGGAGTGCATGTGAATTTTAAATGTACTGGATTGGAATCTTCCCAAGATTATTAAATATTGGCAAAAGAAAGATGTGTGCTGAAGCTCAGGTGATACAGACAAACTTGAGAGGTAGGAATTACCCTTAATTCTGCTGGCTTGGATGATAACATCATAGGTTTACTTTTATGACAGGAAATATTTCTCCACAAGGTAAATATCAAATTGTCTTTGTATTTGGTGCTTCAACTTTTGAGTTTCCTGAACCATCTCAGTGGAAGTAGGAGGAAACATTGTTCTGTGAATAACTATTGTGTAGCTTTGTTTGTGGAAGTTCTTTGTTCTCAGCTCTTCTTAAAGTATTTTAACTTAAGGCACGGCACATCTCTGAAGGGATATCAGTCACATTGCTGCAGCCTGCTTCTTCCCATTCACCCGTTCCGTAGCCTGATGACTGCATGTGGTTTAAGCAATGACATAGAGAGGCCTTACAGCCATAGATAGAATTGATACTCAGACAGTTTTTATGAGCGGTTCTCTAGGAAGTGGCGTAAGCTTCGGGCAGACAGAAACTTCCCAAAAGGTGAGAAAACCACCCAAAGCATTTGGTGACACCAGGGAGAGAGGTCATGGTGTTCTGCAGAGTCCCCTCTGTTGCTCAGGCTGGCAGGGGTAGCAGTGGGGTCTTTTCTTACCCAGCTCATAGCAGATTTCCTGCTGTGACAGATTTCGGCAAGTGTAATAGGATGCAAATCCTGTTCTTGTACCTCTGCTGACATCGATCTGCTTAAAATAATCATGAGCTTTAATAAAGCAAGCAGAAGCTGGCAGCTCTGAGGTATCGTTTGACTTGAACAAAGTGAGAGGAGTCCTCCTTGCAGCAGGATGGCTTGTGGAGTGCTTCTGGTTTAATTTCATGGCAGGTTTGGTCCGTGCTGCACTGTCATGCTGAGTGTGGGCAGCCATGGGGACTGCAGTCCAGCCTTGCAAGGAATTGCTAGAAATGGGCAGGTCCCTTTTCCTTTAGGAAACTGTCAGTTTGAATGATTGGCAATACCAGGACTCAGCACATTTTATAGCTTGTCTTACCATGTGTAACAAACCTGTGTGTTTACTTTTTGAAAAGGGCTGTGGGAAAATTATGAATTTCCAAATACAACTCATCTCCTCCAAACATGAATCTTCACTCTGCTCGCTAGTCCAGCCTGTTAAGGAAACTCTCTCGCTTATTTTCCCCAGGAGCTCTGACTCAGAAGAAGCATTTGAGACCCCAGAGTCCACTACACCAGTCAAGGCTCCTCCATCACCTCCACAGCCACCACCCGACACAGCGGCAGCCATCGTAGTGGACATAGCAGAGCAAGAGATAAAGCCCCAGCTGCCCCTGGAAGACACAGGTAACGAGCATGCAGTATGGGACAGGTTGCTGCAGGGAGGTGTTTGTGTTAGCTGAGACAAGGAACAGATGCTAACAAAATGTTTTATGGAAGATTAACGAGTTTATGCTCATCTTTATCCACTATGAGAGGAAAAACCCAATTGCTTTCTGGACTAAAGTGTTAGAGAATCTGCCATAACATTTGACAAATAATAAAGAAAAGATGAACTTTCTAGAATACTTTTTTCCATTCCCTCCTCCCAGTATTTTAGGAGCTTTACTAAGCAAGATGCAGGTGCTGTTAACAGTGACAGCTAACGAAATGTCACTTTCAGCTGTCATCTGAAGCAGAACAGAACAGAAAGAAGAGTAGAACATCAAATAGTAATTAGCTCTTTGGTACAGTATAGGAGTAACAAAGCAGTACACATGAGTGTGTGTGTAATACAGATACATGAAAATGGTATACATTGACAAAGGAACTTTCAAGAAGAGAATATTGCATTTAAAAAAAAAAAAACAAAGAAACTTTTGCCCCTAAAAGAGTGTTCTTTGTTCTCCAAATTGATTAATAGAATATGAGGAAGTAGAAAATGTGTTAGCCCAAATTAGCTTTGTTTGGGTTGTCAGATGACAGCTCAGCAATTTAAGATTGAATTCCCCATTATGCTGTCTATTTTCCT
This sequence comes from Pavo muticus, assembly GCA_016647715.1. NCBI lineage: Eukaryota > Metazoa > Chordata > Aves > Galliformes > Phasianidae > Pavo > Pavo muticus. The sequence continues at coordinate 429,961 of JACDJE010000443.1, forward strand.
ATCTAAAAGCCAAGCCATCCTGATTACCTGGCTAAACTGTGACAAGGTAATTTTACTCAAAGCAGACTAAAGCTCACTTGTGTTTCATATGCATAGCGGAGGCTTTTGAGCTTTGGTTTCAACCCTAAGGGATATGACAAGCCTTGGAAATATCTTGAGCTATCTTTATCTCTGTCTATCTTTAAAATATTTCTAGGGCTTATTCATGAAGTGCTCTTGAAGATTGTTATTATGCTAAGAGTTTATAAGAACCTAGAAGGATGTTCAACAAACTGATTCCATAAAATAGAAATGAAATACTGAGGTAGTTTTTCCTTTACGGTTCTCTCTTCGCTGTATCAAACAATGTTTCTTCATCTTCTTTCCTTTTTCTAATCTTAATTTCCATGATTACAAAATAAGTTAATTGCTGAGAGAACAAAAGAATGCATATGCTAAACAGGATTGGAGCGTGTTTTTAATTACTGCAGAAGATTATCTTCAAGCCCTTGATTACGCATGTCCTTCCCTGTCACATGTGATTCTTTTCTCCCTGTATCCCACATCTCCCCCTCCTTTCTGTCAGATATTCCTGAAGAAAAATAGGAAACTGAATATATTTATTCATAGCCAAACGTGAGCTATATTAAAAGCCACTGGATGGCAGAGAGGAAAACATTTCATTTGTAAATAAGATTGTGTCCATGGGTGGCAAATTACTACCAACTGACAGAGCTCTGAAGTTATGCAATATGCAGTTATACAACAGGGTGATTTATGGGAGAGAAGAAAGATGTGTAATGCAGAAGAAAATCAAATGTAGGAGGGCAACACAAAGCATTCATTTGCTTCTGAAATCTTCAGCAGAAATCAAGAATATGAAGACTGTAATCTAGGTGTTTGCGTGCTTCTTTGGAAATGTGACATTTTAGTTGAACATTTTGTACTCCATAAGCCACTGAGGAACAGTTATCCTGCAATTCAGTTACCTCGTGGGTTGTGCACGTGGCTGCACACAACAGTGAGCCCCTTTCTGGGGTTTAGGAGCAGCTGAAGGAGCGTTTCTCATTGCACCATACTCAATAGCAATGAGATAGACGGGCAGGCAAGGAGTCTGACATGTGGTGCAAGGCAGCAATGGCTGGCCTCGTGTCTTTGTCTTCTATGGAAGGGGTGGAAGGAGGGAGCACAGTCAGTGCTCGAAGGATTGTTTCATCTGTATCTGACAGTAATTATTGATGCAGACGGTTGCAGTTATCCCGCCTGCTCTCATTGGCGGAACAGCTGGACCCCACTGCTGGAAAGCCAAGAGGAGAGTTTTTAATTAGGATGACTTCAAAGCTTAATAAATATGATGGGACCGAAATGCAGCTAGGTTCACCTGGCTTCATGCCAGCTCCTGGCGGTGTAAAACCTGCCACGTGGCTGAGCCAGAGGCCTGTGGGTGAGGGGAGAGGGGCGTGGATGGGCCCAGAGAGCAGCACGTGGTGGGAGCTGCAAGCCCTGCAGCCCTCTCTGCGTTACAACCCACTCATCTCCAATGGCAGGCCTATCTCCAGTTCCTTCCTGTGCCCGAGGAATGGAAGTCAGCATTTACAGTAGAGAGATGATGACACAGGCAAAAGCAAGCTGAATTTTTGGTATGGAAAACATTTTTTTTTCCCCCTCTCCAAGCCTGGCACAGGAAAATTGAAAATAAACTTTATATCCAAATTTTCTCCCACAGTAAATGGCTGGGGTATTTTTACAGTAATCTTAAAAATAGTGCTACCAACTGATTTCATCACTTCAGAGACTACTTGTAACAAGCAGGAACTTGAAATAAGCAGTGTTTGGCTATGTGTAATATTAAGTAATTCCGATTCCTGTGTGCTGTAGGCAAAGTGTACTTGTCTGGTGAGTCATTTCTTTATTACAGAGAGTGTGGGTATGTGTTGTATGCATTTTCCAGAGGTTTCCTTTTGCCTCTTTTTCTCTAGGACGCAGAAATAGAGTTGAATTTCTTCTTGCTTTATTAGATCTGGTCAGGTTTTGTTTCTACATCTTTCAAAGTAGTGTTTTGCTTTGCTTCCAAGTCAGCAGCTTTAAGGCCTTTTATTTTCCAGTCCAAGCCTATTGGATTTCACTCTTATTTTAGAGACATGTCAACAAAGAACAAAACGCTCTACTGTCCTAGCATGCAGCACAGCTCCAGCACTGGAATTGAACATAATTTAAGGGGAAGAATATGTAAAAGTAGCTGGAATTTCTTTATTCTATTTCCTCAGTAGATTTTCATTATTCATAAAGAAGCAGTTAAGATTTAGGTTCAACAGGCTGGTAGCTGGTGGAAGTACTTCATTTCTTTTCTGCTTAAAATATCTTTAAAACACATTGGAAGTTGCCTCTGTGGTTTTTGGAAGCATTCCTTCCCCTGAGGTCACACTGCCTGTGTTCGGTGCGGATTCCCCGGGTGCAGCTCTCATCCCAAGGGCTCGCTGCTTGGCTTCACAAAGCCTGGGCTTTTGTTGGTTTGGGGATTTTTCTTACCTAATCCAGGCAGAGTTCCTCTGCAGTCAGAAAGCTGTCTGGGTGGAAGGAGCTGTGCTTGGGCCTTCTTTGTAGTGAGTGAAGTGGGAGCATTCTTTTGGGGTTCGCCTGTTTTTTAGGACAAAAGAGGTTTCCCTGCTATCACCTGTGCTCCTTAAAATAATTAGTATCTACCCGTGGGCATCTCTTATGGGTATCATTTGTGTATGAGTGTCAGNGAATGTATGTTCCATCCTATAGCTTTTAATTCCTTGTTATCCCAGAAACCAATCCTTCAGGCTGCGATTCTGCACTTGCAGAATCAACCTCTACATGATGAGCTTGTTTTCCCCAGAACCAACCTCTATGTGATGAGCTGGGACCAACAGTTCTGCATGTCTGAAACCTACGTGTCCCATCTCACCCTGCCTTCTCCTTGGTTAGAGCTCCAGAATCGTGGTATAGAGGATGCAAAAGGCAGTTCCTTTTGGCAGAGCCTGCCCACCACTGGAAATCTGTTCTACACTATGAACTTCATGGCACTGTTGTTGTTGTTTTTTTCCTGCATATCCTTTATTTCTTAGAGAAATGACATTATGAATAGAGCTGGCTGAAATATGTAATTTCCTTTTCACAGGAAATCCTGTTGTTCTGGGAAAATCTTTTGGTACGCATTAAAAGTACAGCTACGGTCGTAAAAATATCCTGTGCAAGAGAGACCATCCAGTATTTTCACTAGGGAAAGCTGAACTGGCTCAACACAGGGTCTCATTTTCCTAGGTTATGTGATGTAGACCTTGGAGTAATGTCCTGGTATGTGCTTGCAGGCTTTGTGCTCTCTGCCACGCTCCAGGCAATGGCCAAGAACATTTTTCTGATATTGAGCTTCCTTTCAGAATTGTTAAATGCCATATTTTGCTGTCACGATTGCTTCTCATAACAAACTCACCAGCATTTGAATTATGGTTAAGGCAGTTCTTACTGATTACCTTGCTGCTTATGCTGGAGTGCATGTGAATTTTAAATGTACTGGATTGGAATCTTCCCAAGATTATTAAATATTGGCAAAAGAAAGATGTGTGCTGAAGCTCAGGTGATACAGACAAACTCGAGAGGTTAGGAATTACCCTTAATTCTGCTGGTTTGGATGATAACATCATAGGTTTACTTTTATGACAGGAAATATTTCTCCACAAGGTAAATATCAAATTGTCTTTGTATTTGGTGCTTCAACTTAGGAGTTTCCTGAACCATCTCAGTGGAAGTAGGAGGAAACATTGTTCTGTGAATAACTATTGTGTAGCTTTGTTTGTGGAAGTTCTTTGTTCTCAGCTCTTCTTAAAGTATTTTAACTTAAGGCATGGCACATCTCTGAAGGGATATCAGTCACATTGCTGCAGCCTGCTTCTTCCCATTCACCCGTTCCGTAGCCTGATGACTGCATGTGGTTTAAGCAATGACATAGAGAGGCCTTACAGCCATAGATAGAATTGATACTCAGACAGTTTTTATGAGCGGTTCTCTAGGAAGTGGCGTAAGCTTCGGGCAGACAGAAACTTCCCAAAAGGTGAGAAAACCACCCAAAGCATTTGGTGACACCAGGGAGAGAGGTCATGGTGTTCTGCAGAGTCCCCTCTGTTGCTCAGGCTGGCAGGGGTAGCAGTGGGGTCTTTTCTTACCCAGCTCATAGCAGATTTCCTGCTGTGACAGATTTCGGCAAGTGTAATAGGATGCAAATCCTGTTCTTGTACCTCTGCTGACATCGATCTGCTTAAAATAATCATGAGCTTTAATAAAGCAAGCAGAAGCTGGCAGCTCTGAGGTATCGTTTGACTTGAACAAAGTGAGAGGAGTCCTCCTTGCAGCAGGATGGCTTGTGGAGTGCTTCTGGTTTAATTTCATGGCAGGTTTGGTCCGTGCTGCACTGTCATGCTGAGTGTGGGCAGCCATGGGGACTGCTGTCCAGCCTTGCAAGGAATTGCTAGAAATGGGCAGGTCCCTTTTCCTTTAGGAAACTGTCAGTTTGAATGATTGGCAATACCAGGACTCAGCACATTTTATAGCTTGTCTTACCATGTGTAACAAACCTGTGTGTTTACTTTTTGAAAAGGGCTGTGGGAAAATTCTGCATTTCCAAATACAACTCATCTCCTCCAAACATGAATCTTCACTCTGCTCGCTAGTCCAGCCTGTTAAGGAAACTCTCTCGCTTATTTTCCCCAGGAGCTCTGACTCAGAAGAAGCATTTGAGACCCCAGAGTCCACTACACCAGTCAAGGCTCCTCCATCACCTCCACAGCCACCACCCGACACAGCGGCAGCCATCGTAGTGGACATAGCAGAGCAAGAGATAAAGCCCCAGCTGCCCCTGGAAGACACAGGTAACGAGCATGCAGTATGGGACAGGTTGCTGCAGGGAGGTGTTTGTGTTAGCTGAGACAAGGAACAGATGCTAACAAAATGTTTTATGGAAGATTAACGAGTTTATGCTCATCTTTATCCACTATGAGAGGAAAAACCCAATTGCTTTCTGGACTAAAGTGTTAGAGAATCTGCCATAACATTTGACAAATAATAAAGAAAAGATGAACTTTCTAGAATACTTTTTTCCATTCCCTCCTCCCAGTATTTTAGGAGCTTTACTAAGCAAGGTGCAGGTGCTGTTAACAGTGACAGCTAACAAAATGTCACTTTCAGCTGTCGTCTGAAGCAGAACAGAAAGAAGAGCAGAACATGGAACAATAGTAATTAGCTCTTTGGTACAGTATAGGAGTAACAAAGCAGTACACATGAGTGTGTGTGTAATACAGATACATGAAAATGGTATACATTGACAAAGGAACTTTCAAGAAGAGAATATTGCATTTAAAAAAAAAAAAACAAAGAAACTTTTGCCCCTAAAAGAGTGTTCTTTGTTCTCCAAATTGATTAATAGAATATGAGGAAGTAGAAAATGTGTTAGCCCAAATTAGCTTTGTTTGGGTTGTCAGATGACAGCTCAGCAATTTAAGATTGAATTCCCCATTATGCTGTCTATTTTCCTATCTAAAAGCCAAGCCATCCTGATTACCTGGCTAAACTGTGACAAGGTAATTTTACTCAAAGCAGACTAAAGCTCACTTGTGTTTCATATGCATAGCGGAGGCTTTTGAGCTTTGGTTTCAACCCTAAGGGATATGACAAGCCTTGGAAATATCTTGAGCTATCTTTATCTCTGTCTATCTTTAAAATATTTCTAGGGCTTATTCATGAAGTGCTCTTGAAGATTGTTATTATGCTAAGAGTTTATAAGAACCTAGAAGGATGTTCAACAAACTGATTCCATAAAATAGAAATGAAATACTGAGGTAGTTTTTCCTTTACGGTTCTCTCTTCGCTGTATCAAACAATGTTTCTTCATCTTCTTTCCTTTTTCTAATCTTAATTTCCATGATTACAAAATAAGTTAATTGCTGAGAGAACAAAAGAATGCATATGCTAAACAGGATTGGAGCGTGTTTTTAATTACTGCAGAAGATTATCTTCAAGCCCTTGATTACGCATGTACTTCCCTGTCACATGTGATTCTTTTCTCCCTGTATCCCACATCTCCCCCTCCTTTCTGTCAGATATTCCTGAAGAAAAATAGGAAACTGAATATATTTATTCATAGCCAAACGTGAGCTATATTAAAAGCCACTGGATGGCAGAGAGGAAAACATTTCATTTGTAAATAAGATTGTGTCCATGGGTGGCAAATTACTACCAACTGACAGAGCTCTGAAGTTATGCAATATGCAGTTATACAACAGGGTGATTTATGGGAGAGAAGAAAGATGTGTAATGCAGAAGAAAATCAAATGTAGGAGGGCAACACAAAGCATTCATTTGCTTCTGAAATCTTCAGCAGAAATCAAGAATATGAAGACTGTAATCTAGGTGTTTGCGTGCTTCTTTGGAAATGTGACATTTTAGTTGAACATTTTGTACTCCATAAGCCACTGAGGAACAGTTATCCTGCAATTCAGTTACCTCGTGGGTTGTGCACGTGGCTGCACACAACAGTGAGCCCCTTTCTGGGGTTTAGGAGCAGCTGAAGGAGCGTTTCTCATTGCACCATACTCAATAGCAATGAGATAGACGGGCAGGCAAGGAGTCTGACATGTGGTGCAAGGCAGCAATGGCTGGCCTCGTGTCTTTGTCTTCTATGGAAGGGGTGGAAGGAGGGAGCACAGTCAGTGCTAGAAGGATTGTTTCATCTGTATCTGACAGTAATTATTGATGCAGACGGTTGCAGTTATCCCGCCTGCTCTCATTGGCGGAACAGCTGGACCCCACTGCTGGAAAGCCAAGAGGAGAGTTTTTAATTAGGATGACTTCAAAGCTTAATAAATATGATGGGACCGAAATGCAGCTAGGTTCACCTGGCTTCATGCCAGCTCCTGGCGGTGTAAAACCTGCCACGTGGCTGAGCCAGAGGCCTGTGGGTGAGGGGAGAGGGGCGTGGATGGGCCCAGAGAGCAGCACGTGGTGGGAGCTGCAAGCCCTGCAGCCCTCTCTGCGTTACAACCCACTCATCTCCAATGGCAGGCCTATCTCCAGTTCCTTCCTGTGCCCGAGGAATGGAAGTCAGCATTTACAGTAGAGAGATGATGACACAGGCAAAAGCAAGCTGAATTTTTGGTATGGAAAACATTTTTTTTTCCCCCTCTCCAAGCCTGGCACAGGAAAATTGAAAATAAACTTTATATCCAAATTTTCTCCCACAGTAAATGGCTGGAGTATTTTTACAGTAATCTTAAAAATAGTGCTACCAACTGATTTCATCACTTCAGAGACTACTTGTAACAAGCAGGAACTTGAAATAAGCAGTGTTTGGCTATGTGTAATATTAAGTAATTCCGATTCCTGTGTGCTGTAGGCAAAGTGTACTTGTCTGGTGAGTCATTTCTTTATTACAGAGAGTGTGGGTATGTGTTGTATGCATTTTCCAGAGGTTTCCTTTTGCCTCTTTTTCTCTAGGAAGCAGAAATAGAGTTGAATTTCTTCTTGCTTTATTAGATCTGGTCAGGTTTTGTTTCTACATCTTTCAAAGTAGTGTTTTGCTTTGCTTCCAAGTCAGCAGCTTTAAGGCCTTTTATTTTCCAGTCCAAGCCTATTGGATTTCACTCTTATTTTAGAGACATGTCAACAAAGAACAAAACGCTCTACTGTCCTAGCATGCAGCACAGCTCCAGCACTGGAATTGAACATAATTTAAGGGGAAGAATATGTAAAAGTAGCTGGAATTTCTTTATTCTATTTCCTCAGTAGATTTTCATTATTCATAAAGAAGCAGTTAAGATTTAGGTTCAACAGGCTGGTAGCTGGTGGAAGTACTTCATTTCTTTTCTGCTTAAAATATCTTTAAAACACATTGGAAGTTGCCTCTGTGGTTTTTGGAAGCATTCCTTCCCCTGAGGTCACACTGCCTGTGTTCGGTGCGGATTCCCCGGGTGCAGCTCTCATCCCAAGGGCTCGCTGCTTGGCTTCACAAAGCCTGGGCTTTTGTTGGTTTGGGGATTTTTCTTACCTAATCCAGGCAGAGTTCCTCTGCAGTCAGAAAGCTGTCTGGGTGGAAGGAGCTGTGCTTGGGCCTTCTTTGTAGTGAGTGAAGTGGGAGCATTCTTTTGGGGTTCGCCTGTTTTTTAGGACAAAAGAGGTTTCCCTGCTATCACCTGTGCTCCTTAAAATAATTAGTATCTACCCGTGGGCATCTCTTATGGGTATCATTTGTGTATGAGTGTCAGTATCTTGCAGTGGGCCCCTGAAAGTCCTTGTTCAAGTTGTTATGCTGTTCTCTCTAAGGCAAGTCCTGCCTTTTGCATAGTGCGTTCCTCTGCCGTCAAGCTGTATTTTAATGAAATACTGTAATTAGCAAGACTGTTCTGCTTAGTCTTGTGAGGTAAGAAAGCAAATGGCACCGCGCTCCAGATATGATTTTAACATCAGGAAAGAATGATCTTAATATGTCTTTGTAGCAGTACAATGTTGTGTTGCTCTGCAAGGTATACCATTCACCTCTTCCCTTCCCACATTCCTGCTGCTACCAGGGTGGAGTCCACTCACTTGTGGTGCTGGAGGAATCAAGCAGCAGCTCTGCATTTCTGCCAGAAGCCCTGTTTTCTCAATTTCACATATTGTTCCATACAGAAACAATGGAAACAGCACAGCAGCGAGTCAAGCCGAGCTCTGCAGAAATCTGTACTGAGTTTGGTTTGAAGGAAGCTGTGAAATAAGCAATTAAAGGGGTTAAAGCTCTGCATTATGTAGAGCATGCCGAATCTGAATGCTGTTCTACTGTGAGCATGGAAGGCGTTGTACCTTCATTTGCTGCTGTCATCTATTCCCAACCTCAGCTGTGCTGAGCCTGTCTTCTACATTCCAAGTCCTGCAGGGCACTGATTTTTTTATATATATAAAATAAATGTTTGTACTGACTTTAAACAAGAGGCCTCAACCCTAGTGAGGCCTTTGGTGCGTGCAGGAATGAAAATAACACGTAATTTCAGAAGACTGTGTTCAGATCTCCCTTTTCTTTCACACTGACCTAGATTTGGGCTCTGCTGACTTGTTAGAGCTATGCAAGTGTTTATTGCTATGTGTTCCTGCTAAGTGTCTTCCATTCCATTTTGATATAAAATGCACAGATTAGTATAATGTGGGCTTTTATGACGCTATTTGAGTCTGACCAGTGTCAGAAGTGAGTGATGTGTGTGTGAAGCTCAGCAAATTGTGTTTAATTAGTGACCATTCTGCCAGACTGAAACCAAGAACAACCCAGAGGAGATGAGGGAGATAATAAACTGTCCTGAAGTACTGCCAAGTTATTAGCATTCATTTCAGAAAAACAAAACAACCACAGTAAAACAATGTTTTTAATTCATGTAACTCAGTAAAATTCTGTTCCTCAAAGACAATCCATTTCGCTGTCATTCCTTTGAAAATGTCTGAATATTCTTGGTGCTGCTCTAAGGAAATGTATCTGATTCCCTAAAATTTCTTCCATTCTCAGCATCCTTAAACAATAATTTCTACACGGACATAAAATTTCCTCTGAAATAAAGAAAAAATGTTCTTTCTGTTCTTCATCCACTCATGGCTTCTAACTGAAAGTACTTATTGATTCTCTGCCCATATTGCTTTTATAAAAAAGATTAATGAATGGAGCTGGGCAAAATGGGAATCTGTTTTGCAAAACGTGTCAAGATGGAAGAGAAAAAGATGCGTAGAAATTTTGCTGCAATCACTTAAGGATGAGCAAAGAACTCAGTTGAGTTGACAAAATGAAAAATGCTGTGTTGCTCAGTAGGAAAAACTGAAGTGTTTTCTTTCAGTGCTCATAAGCGAGAGCTCAGCTGCTGGGTACAGACGAGCCAGCTAAGCATAGCCTGGGTAGGGAACTGGAGATTTCCGAACTCCTCACACCTTGACTGGGATCCATGCACATTGGTGGAGGTGGCAGTGAGGTTCGGACACAGAACAGTGCAGTGGCAGAAGGATCAACCCATATTTGGGATCAGTAAGGCATTTTAGTAATGAATTTTCATGAGATGGAAGGCAGAAAGGACTGTTATCTTAATCCTTTCTTACTTTATTTTCTGTCCTTTCGATATACACTACGTACTTGTCTGTTTGGTCCAATACAATTGTTAAGGCAAGAGAGTTCAGTAGAACTTTTTAGGATTCTATTCAGCAAGCAAACACTTAGCTACAATGAAAAAATGCTCTGTTGGACAGTTCTAGAATATAATTCTCCAACATTGATTTAGGACTACCCTTTGAGAAATGTTTTGAATAATCAGTAGGGAGCATGTAATGGTCGTTCTTATAGAAGACATGCAACTGAGAGCATTTGTAGAGTTGTCTAATTGATTTCTTTTTTGATCTTTAACATAATGTGTTTCATACAGAATTCTTAGTGATTCATGTCCCATTATAAACTTGGAATTATGAGGTCAAAGTGGAGTGTATTGACTGTTTAGGGCAGACAGGAGCAGCCTTGATGTCTCGTGGAGAGGAAGCCATGTTCCATTGTTTTTTCCTCTGGGAAATTAGTAAAAATAGCACATGGGAAAAAAAACTTAATACGAACATGTAACTGCTGAAGCACTGGCCAAATTGTAAGGAAATTTACTGCAAAAGGACATTTAAAATTCACTGTCTTCTGTTTGTTTCCACAGGATTACCTCCTGAAACTGCCCCTGTAACTGATGTGTCACACAGTGAGTCAGTTGAAGAAAGCCCTTTCCGTCCCCCTTGCCATTCTTTTTCCACCGTCTTCGATGAGGACAAGCCAATAGCCAGCAGTGGAACTTACAACTTGGACTTCGATAACATTGAGCTGGTTGATTCTCTCCATGCCTTAGGACCGAGCTCTCCAGAATTGAAGAATCGTGACCCCAAAGCGAATGTCCGAAGAAAATCTACCGATTCAGTGCCAGTTTCCAAATCTACTTTATCTCGGTCTCTTAGCTTGCAAGCTAGTGATTTTGATGGAGCATCCTATCTTGGCAACAGCGAGACACTAGCGCCGGCAGCAGATGCTTATGGTACTGGTTCAAGCAGTGCTTCCAGTACCCTTAAGCGAACAAAGAAATCCAGGCCCGCTTCCTTAAAAAAGAAGCAGCAAGCAAAAAAATCTCTGGATGCTCCGCCAGTGAAGGAAACGCCGCAAGAGCCTCCTGACCTTGGCCAAGCAGCTTCTGCAGGTGAGGAGAAACCAGCACCCGAAGCAAAAGCTGACTCAGTAAAACCCGAATATACTGACCCTTCCAAAACCTCTGCTGAGAAACAGGAGGCCCCGGCTGTGCCTGACGGATCCTACCCTTTGGATCCAGACAGTTTGGAAGGGATTAGTGCTTTTAGCACTGGAGGCAGCAAAGTGCAAAACTCACCCCCTGCCAACAAGAAAACGCTACCTCTTACACCCGCACCGGAGGCTGGGGAGGTGACTCCGTCGGACACTGGGGGACAAGAGGACCCTCCGGCCAAAGGTGTTGCGGTGAGGCTGGAATTTGATTATTCGGAAGAAAAAGGGATCGGTGAAGAGCAGCAGGAGAGCGCTCCTCCTCCTAAAAAAGCAGGTAAAAAGCCTGGTGCTAAAATGCCACTACGGAGGCCAAAGACTAAAAAGTCAGTGGAAAAGCTTGACAATGCTCCGACCACGCCGACAAAGACACCCACTGATCCAAACGAAATCCCTATCACAAAAGGATCTTACACTTTTGATATTGACAAGTGGGATGATCCCAATTTTAACCCGTTCTCCTCTAGTACAAAAATGCAAGAATCTCCCAAACTGCCTCAACAAACGTACAGTTTTGAGCCAGACATGTGCGAGGACTCTATTGACCCTTTCAAGTCTTCTTCTAAGATTGCCAACTCACCCACTAAATCTCCAGCCTCCTTTGAGATACCAGCCAGTGCCAAAGAAACAAACGGAACTGATGGAGACAACTTGAATAAACCTGCAAAAAAGAAGAAGACGCCACTAAAGACGTAAGTTAAAGGGCTCAGATGTTCCTGGATTTGAAGCAGCACACTCCTACCCATAGCATAGTTAGAGTAGTTTTGTCTTAGACAAGAGAAAGGAAGATGCTGTTGAATGCTGTTTACTGCGCAACTGGACTCATGTCTGTACATGCTTTCCCTCAGCCTGTTACCTCAGTAGCTTGGCATTTCCAGATCAAAAGGGAGAACCAGCAGTGAATCAATCCTGATGAAGTCACTGGGCTGGGAATTGGGTTTTTGAATTTTGGGGTCCAGTGTAGCTTTGAATCAGATTAAGTCCAAATTTTATCAGTTTTGTGTCAAATTTTTTGGTGACCTTGTTCTGGAATTTGAAACTGCTTAAGCTGATTCACACCAGTAAAGAGTATTTTATGAATCATAGTTTTTGAGTGAGGAATGAAACAGTAAGGAAGAACAAATCCTGCATTGTACACATCAAGTTTTATCCAGTGACTTACAGTATTTTGGTAAAACTGGGCAATTTGAAGATTACGTGGTTAATGTAAAGCCTGCAAAAAATGTCTTCCCGAAAGGAGTAGGGAGGAGGTCAAAACCAAGATGTAGAAGTCTGACTGCAAGAGAGGAACAACTTGAGTTGTACTTGTGAAAAGAGGGCAATTTTTATGTCACCAGACCCTAAAGTCCAATATTTACAGCCAGCAAGAGCCTCCTTGTGTTGTCCAGGAGCTGGGTCCCTGCTCTAAGCTTCTTGGGTCCACCCATCTGCTCTGAAAATCAGAACCAATTCCAAAGTTGTTGATTTTGAGGCGATGTGAATTTATAAAGAGTTTGTAGGTTTTTATAATCTTTTTTTCAGAAGGTTTATAAGAATTTTCTGCCCTTGTTTGGGACTTCTTTCACGGCATTATAATAGATATCTGCTCACTGCAGCCCTATAACCTACTTTTGCAAGTGGTTTCTAACAAAGGGGATCCGCATGTTAATGCGGAGTGCTGCCTGCAGCTCTAACACTTTCTAGAAGAAAATTGGCCTAGAGCTTGCTGGAGGATGCCGTGGGAGGCAGTGGCTATATTTGTCTCTGCCTGTCACTGCTCTCTCTGTAACAAGGCCCCTTGGTGTGACTCTCCTATGCGATCCAGGGTGAACCCAGCCTGGGCAAAGGTACTGCCTGTTGGACCCTCCTTGGTGGTGCTTCCTCAATAGGATAGGAGAGAGAAGCCAGTGCAAAACACTGCTCTGAGCTGTTGGCAGGTGTTGGAATTAGAAATGATAGTGTAATGTATCCAAATTAAAGAATTTTGCCAAGCCAGGTTTTTTCTTTTTTGTTTGCTTGTTTGTTTTCTGTTGAGAGTTGCAGAAACAAAATTCCACGGGCTAGATTGAGAGCATGTTCATCATACAGAAAGACTGCTATTGTTAGATGAGACTTATGGGAGGTGAAGAAGGCAGGCATGAGTGTAAGCCATTGCTAAGCATGCACTACTGTGTGCTGTACACATGGAAACACGAGGTTTTTAGAATGGATGTCAGCTTGATGCAAATCACTCCCTGTTCACGTGCTGAAGTGCTGAGCTGTTTTGTGATGGATCATCTTGCTCAGATGAAAGTGAACGAAGAGCAGCTGATGCCTCCTGAGTCCCTGCTCAGTGATGTACCCACATAGGTGGTTTGTGTCGACATCCCTCTGGAAGGTGCTGAGTGGTTGGAGGCTGTCTTTAGAAATGCAGCGTGCCAGCTTCAGGGGCCTCACGTGAGGAACGGAGCAGGAGCTGCCAACTGAGTAGTAGTGCTTTCCTTAAGCTTAACTGCCATTCGAGACAGCCTGACATCCCTTATAACAAGCAGTAGTGTGCTTTGAGGAGAAAGCAGGTGGCTGCCATCAGGGAAGGCAAGGACGGTTCATTTGTTGATGAGAATTTAGCTCAGTATCTTCAGCTTTGACAAATGTGCTTTGTAAGATGAACGCATGTCTGAAGTATAACGTTGAATTTAAGAAGAGTAAAAAACTTAAGTATTGATACTTTTTCTTCTGAAACTGTTGCTCAGTAAAAAGTAGAGGTTATGCAGGTAGAAGATATGCATGATCAGATTGCCGTAACACATTAACAGAGTATTTGTAGGTTTATCTTTTTTGTCAGTTCCTTCTGTCTGTCTCTCTTTTCTTTGTCTTATTTGTCTTAGGATGGTAGAAGATGTGATGTCTGTATGTTCTCTGTTGTAAGTAATTCTAAGCTAACATTTCAATTTTCTTCTTTGATTTATGGGCTTTTTAATTTTACTCGTTTGTTTTGCAGCATGATCAGTTATTATTCAGCATGAAGCTCTTACGTTAACTGTGTCACTTCACTGGCACATATGAAAGCTTGTTTAAGGAAAGTGCCCGTCTGTGAATGAGTTAGAGGAGTCTAATGCCTCATTATCTGTTTGCCTGTCAAAGAAGATCCTCTTTCAAAAACTGCACAATTCCCATCCTTGAGATAATACAGCAGAGTTTTATTCCTACCATCACACAAAAGCATTGTACAATCTGTCTTTCTTAAATACTGCATAAAGTATTTCTCCTTAAGGGAATAACTTGTCCTAATTATTTCTAGCATCCGAACTAGATAATTAGTAGCACTGAACACCCTAATATTCAGCTGCCCGATTAATTTTCCCCTATAGAAGTGGTATTGATTTACCCTCTTCCAATTGAAAGCCACCATTATAATTTGCAGCGCTGACCTTGCTGCTCAATGACAGGGATGAGCTGATGGGCAGTAACTTTTGCCACTGCCCTTCAAGTTCTTACATTAAATCTCTGTCAGTGAGTTGGGTGTGATGTTTTCTGCCTCTTCTAGTCAGTAGCAAAAATGTGTTTGAACAGCTTGGCAGCATGCATAAAGATGGTAGATAATTGGTTGATGCCCTTGTTAGAAAATACTTTAAACCAATTGAGAAGATAAAGCCAACGTTTATCATTATACACCTCCATATAACATAAATTCTTCATTCTCTTTGCCTGACTTAAACCTGTGGGATTTTTGGAGGGATACAGTGTCTGCACTCCTGGTTTGCATTGTGAGCTGTCGGGCACTGGAAGCAGCATTGCCATATTTGATGCTGTATTTGTTTCAATCATAGAATGGCTTGGATTGGAAGAGACCCCAAGGATCATGAAGCTCCAACCCCCTTCTGCATGCAGGGCCACAACCTCCATATCTAATAGTAGACCAGGCTGCCCAGGGCCCCATCCAACCTGGCCTTGAACACCTCCAGGGACGGGACATCCACAGCCTCTCTGGGCAGCTGTTCCAGCACCTCACCACTCTCATAGAACTTCCCCCTCACATCCAACCTAAATCCTCCCTCCCTCAACTTATAACCGTTTCCCCTTGTCCTGCTGTTATCTGCCCTTGTAAAGAGTTGATTCCACTCCTGTTTGTAGCCTCCCTGTAGGTACTGGAAGGCTGCAGTGAGGGGGGGGATACCTCAGAGGAGGACATCTCTTGTGCCTGTTGCTGAGGATGGAACTTTGTGCTGGAATCTCAGCAACAGCATCCACCTCAGGCTTTTTTTTATGTCCTTCACCCAAAGCCTACCCATTTCTTTCTCCTCTTCATGACTTGTGGGGTGGTTGGAGCTTACTGACCGAGTCTGTCAGGTTTAACTCCCAGGTCATTCCTGTAAAGATACGTTTGGGGCTTTATTTTCAGATGGGAAACTGGAACAGAAAGAAGTTAAATAATTTGCTTAAGGCCACTGAAGATGTCTGTGGTGGAGCCGAGATTTGAATTGCAATGGAGCAGCAGCTCTGCTCTGTAAATAACATTCTGTCAGTAGTTAGCAGGAAAAAAAACCACATTTTTTCTGTGTATTTAGAAATATGGCAATTCTGCTTTTCTCAGCTTTTGGGGAATCAAGGTCTGTTCCAAATGCATGACAAAAGTATGTACCTCCAGCATGTTTCTCTGTGGTGCTGCTCCCTAATGGATGGGATTTTAAAGCAGAAGGGCTTACAGAGAATGCACTGTCTGTAGATGCTAAGTGTGAAATGACCCATTTCTTTCTGCTGTTACCATGCTAACTGTCTTAACTTTGTTTTTAGTGATACATTTAGGGTGAAAAAATCACCAAAAAGATCTCCACTGTCTGATCCTCCTTCTCAGGTAAAGTACTGCATCGCTGTGATACGTATATTCCTGCAGGGGTGAAGAAGAGACATTTTGATTTACAATTGTACATTTAATAATAGAAGAACTTTTGTAAAGAAAGTGTAAGCGTACTGGCGTCCAAGTAGAATGTGTGAGGCTGTAATCATGAGGTGTTAAGCTTTTGGCATCTACGCAGTGTATATTGCTCTGGGAATCCCAGTTAGGCTTTTATCAAGTATGCTTTGGAATGCTCTGCATTAAAAGAAAAATCTGAAAAATTAAGCCAAGTATCCACCTTGGAGTTTTTGTATTCAGAAGGAAGAAGCGAGATGCACAAAGCTTGTGGGCTGCAAGGAAAACAGAAGTAAAACAAGAGGGCAGGAGCACGTGCTTGGATGGCTCTATTCCTTGCTGTAAACAGCCGGCAGGTGGTTCCCTTGGAAGGGAGTTAACAAAAGCTGTCTGTGTAAAGGCCTAACTGCTTTGATGCAGCACTGCTCCTTCCACGCTGCTGCCTGCCTTCTTTTGCCCCATCCTGCCCTCTCATTGATGCGGGTTGATGGTGTAGAAGTGCAGAAAGGGTTCGTGACCTCGCAGCCCTACACAGACTTGCTCCTGCAAGGGAAGCCTAAAAAGTCAGCTTTGCTCCTCAAAGACTTCAGTCCTGGGAGGTGGGTGCAACTTCTGTCAAGTGTTTAAAGGGTTTAAACGGCTCCAAATTTTCTGCCTTGTTGTCAAGGCAGCTTTGCAATGTGAGTATTTATCATCAAAGAGCTCAGTAACAGGAGGAAGGCTTGTTGCTAGGGCAGTTCTAAATGCAGCGCTTTAATATTTTTCAGTAAGCATTTTAGACAGGGCTGCAATGAAGAGTGTGGAATTGAAAGGATGACTGCAGTCAGGCGGAGGAATTCAGAGTCGACCATGCAGTCTCTTGATGAAAGATAACGGAATTAATCGGCCCTGTTGTCTACAGGATCCCACCCCGCTGCCTACCCCAGAAACGCCTCCTGTCATATCTGCAGTGGTTCATGCAACAGATGAGGAGAAACTGGCGGTGACCAGCCAGAAATGGACCTGCATGACTGTGGACCTGAGCACGGACAAGCAGGATTACCCACAGCCCTCTGATCTGTCCACATTTGTGAATGAGACCAAGTTCAGCTCTCCTACAGAGGGTATGTTGTATACAGGGCTGTCTGCATCCAGCTGGTGTTATTTTGGGGAACCCTAAAAATGGCACTCTTTGGATCAGGTTGAGGAGCTTGGCAGTTATGGGGGGCTGGATAAATGACCCCAGTAGTCACATCTTGAGTTTTCAAGTGAGGGTAGAGAGGCAGCTTAGATGAAAGTGAAAGAGCCCTTCAGAGAACACTGACTTTTGCTTTCTTTTTATGATTGATTATAGACTTGCTGTGTTCCTTGAGTGCTGCCTGCGTCTTCACAGGGCTGAGCTGCTCTCTGTCAGTGCTCTTAGATCTGAGCTCACTGCAGCAAGGATTTTGCCCGAGCCTGTGTCTATGATGTGAATGGCAGAAAGTGTGGTTACAGTTCTGCTCAAAGTTTGTACGTTAGGGCCCTTAACTTACACCTCCCTTCAGGCTGCTGGAATCCAGGTTTCTTTATGCACAGAAACGCCCAGGATATCCTTTGGGGAAGATAGTTATTCAGGTGCCAAGTCAAATCACCTAAGTGTCAGCCTAAGATCTTCTTTCTAGTACCTTAGTATAAGCAATTGCGAGACAAAGCTGGAGGTTTCTGGCATGAGAGTTGTCATTCCAGGTCTGTGAAGTGTGGAAGAGAGAATTCAGCCACTTGGAAATCTGTGTGTGGCCTTCGCTGGGGTTAGCAGAGGAAGCACTGCTCTGCAACATCTGCTCAGAGGGCAAGTTTTCAGCTTTGAGGGTGGGAGGAATGCATGAGTTTACCTTGGCTTACACTTTTTCCTCTCGATCAGATTTCCTTATTTTTCCTAACCTTTTGCCCTGAGTCCCAAGCTAACGCTAAAGCTGTCCTATACCATTTGAAGAGTTTTTGCTTGATTAGGAACTGCTAAGCTTTTAGGTCAAATGTGTTTGATATTAAAAGGTACGAATGATAAAGCTGCTTTTAATAGGGCTGCACATGTTCATACGCAAGTGCTTATGCATTTGCACAGCCTGGACTTCTTGGAAATCTGTTGAGTCTTCTGCTCAGATAAGGATTTCAGTCTGGATGAATCCGTTTGATTTTATGGACAAATGAGAAATTCTGTTAATATTTTTTTAAAGCCAACAAATATTTTTTAGAAAATAACCTCCCAAATCTTGGAAAATGGAAGTTGTATGTAAGGAAATGGAACAAAAGGATGGTGAGAGACTCTAAAGCAATCACTTGAGCTGTCAAAGTGGAAGAAGAAAGTGTGCAAAGCTCCTAATTAAATGCTAATTGTCTCATCTCGTGTGCTGCATGGTACAGTTGAGTTTCAGATTACATGCTAATTATAATCAACAACGCTTCCGCTTTTCAGATCTCTTAAAAATAATCATTTTCTTCCCTTGGCAGTCTTACCACTGCTGCTTTGAGGAATGTTTGAGCAGTTTCAGTGCTGGTTCTCGGTGCTATTTCTCTTTTACCCCTCCCAGACGGTGGTGTGACTGTTACCCTGTAACCTAACACTGCTTCTGTACCGATACAGCCCAACCACGGACGCAGCCCGCACATCCAGCACTCATCTGTTGCGCTCTGCTTATAGCTGCTGCCATTTTTTTTTGGCCATTTCACAGACCAGCAGTAATTATTAGCAGAAAGTTCTGATGTAACCGTGCAGCTATTTGTAGGAGGAGTTGGAGAGCATCACTTAGTAAGTCTGCCGTATGCGTTTATGAAAGATAATTATCTTACCTTGTATGATATCCTGGGCATTTGTAGACTTTGAATGCATGGAGATAACTGGAGCATAAGATTCTGGAGGGGAGATGATATCTTAGAGGTGATACCTGGGAGAGGAGATGCTATCTAATTGTGAGGCCAATGAGATGAAGCTACACTGCGGTTAGCGAGCCATGTTGTTCCTTTTGTTCCTTGTTGAGGTATTTCCATCTGAGTTCTGCTTCCTTAATCAGTAAAATTAAATGTGTGCTATCCCAAAAGTGGGCTGGGGCTGCAGGCAGCTGCAGGGTGACAGCCCTACGTGGCAGTAGAGGATATTGGTGGCGCAGCTGTGCTGCACAGTCTGCTTCTGGGCTCCCTCGGGGTTGGGGGGGCTGTGAAACTGCCCCACAAATACTGAGGTGCTCCTTGCTGGGCTGTAAGAAGTAAATGAAATGTTTCTTCGTTTCTCCTGCAGTGCAATGTCCAGCAGGTTGTTATCATCTCCTTGTTTCAGTTTTGGTTTTGCTTTCGCTAGGAAGAAATTCGTGTCTGATACCTGGAGGTTGTCTGCCTCACCTGGCTTCTTATTACCATTAAAACACACGGTGCCAGGATTTTAAAGCAGCCAGGAGCCTATTATAGCATTCTCTTAGGTATTTTAGTATTAATATCTCCCAAATGTCATTTTCTGCGAGTTTGTGGTTGTTTTACAAAATACCTAGATTGTGGGGCCACTCTTCTTGTACTCTCTGAGGCTTTCTACTTAAAAAAATAAGAATGCAAGAGATTGTTTTTAGGGTTGGTTTTGCTTGTAAAGCATAGATGTTCTAATGATGGCTTTCATCTTCCTGATACAAGCCCTGCTTTTCAAAAGCTGCCCAAATCTTTAGGAACTTTTGTACATGCTTTTATCTGAATGTAAATGCTAGTGTGTCATTCGTTAGGACCTCTCTGTAATGGAAATGTGATAAGTGGTTTATTGGGTTAGACTCATGGCAACAGGGTAAAATGTGGAATTTGGGCAAATTAATTATGTTTTTAATTTTTAAGTTAAGGTGTAACCAAACAAAATCTTTGCTTTTGCTTGGGTCCAGGAAGATATGCTCTCCTGTCCAGGAGGGGTAATGACTGTTTACATGGGTGGATAGTGATAGGACAAGGGGGAATGGTTTTAAACTGAGACAGGGGAGGTTTAGGTTAGATATTAGGAGGAAGTTTTTCACCCAGAGGGTGGTGACGCACTGGAACAGGTTGCCCAAGGAGGCTGTGGATGCCCCATCCCTGGAGGCATTCAAGGCCAGGCTGGATGTGGCTCTGGGCAGCCTGGTCTGGTGGTTGGCGACCCTGCACATAGCAGGGGGGTTGAAACTAGATGAGCATTGTGGTCCTTTTCAACCCAGGCCATTCTGTGATTGTATGATTATGATTCTGTGATTCCATTTGGCTGTGTTTTATTAGGCCTCCTCTCTCAGCTCACCACTGGATGACGGTGGATTGGAAAGAAATCTGGTTATTCCCTCCAGTGTAATTAGGAGATTGGAAGTAGAGCAGCAGCGAGGATTTGCATTTTTATTAGGGTCTAGATTTAGGGCTCTTTGTAAACCTTCCCACCTTTGGTTTTTCCTCCATGACTAAAATGTGACAGCAACCAAGCGAGCTGGGCTGTGGTCTCAGCCCTGTTCAGTGAGTGTGCAGGTATTTGATGCATCTTTCTTACCTCAAGTGATACCGCAGTTGTTGTTCTTAATTAAGATATACATTAAGAAACATATTATTTCATTTCATAACAGCTTGCTACACCTTTTTGCATACATTAAAGGCACATGGTATCAACATTACCAATAATTGAAGAGCGTGTTTTCTGTGATAAGATAGAGGAAAGTTATCTGATCTGAAAGTGCCCTGGAACTGTGTTAATATTCTGGGCACTGAGGCAGAATGCTGGGTAAGCTGATAAAGCAGAATTTTTTCTGGCAAATACATTTGCTTGAAATGTGTCATAGGTTCATTGCTGAAAATCAATGAAAGTACATCTTCTGCTTTCTCTCTGTATATTCTATTTTGAATATCTCATAGGGAAGTATTGAGAGTGGAAGCGGCCCTTGTAAATGAGAACTTATCTCATTTACTTAAGCAAAAATCATTTAATGGCATGTATCTAATGGCTCTTTTTTGTTTCTGTTGCAGAATTGGAATATGGCAACTCATATGAAATAGAATATATGGAGAAAATAGGCTCCTCTGTGCCTGTAAGTTCTCACCCCATTTCCATTCATTTGCATTCCCCTGTCATAATGCACTATCCTGATAATGCCATCAACCTCACTACCCCTTAAATTAATTATAAAGTGCCTGCAGCAGATTAGCAAACCCAGTTCCTTTTAAATTGGGATAACTGGGGTAAATTGCATGTGCTGTTGTCCTATATCCTGTAGAGCTTGTTCCATTTTATTTTATTTTTAAGCTAGGATCATAGCAGTTCTTTCTGGAGACTAAAAGGAACTCAGTAGTTCCAGCAGTGTAGAACACAGAGCTGTCTACATCAGCTACTGAACTATTTTAAGAAATGGAGAGTAAAACTTTAAAGAAGATGGAGAGAATCCTGGGAGAATACAGAATGAATGTCAAATATGGAATGCAGCACTATGTGTCATCAGTTGTTTGTCTTCCCATTCAGTTCATGGATTTGGTAGCTTGACGAGATCCAGTGGGGACTTAAAAAAGCCAGGGGTGTATGTCAGATGCATAAACTAATGAGAATAACATTGTATTCAATGAATATGTTGGTAACTTTCAGTCAACAGATGCCTCCAGCCTGAGTGGACCGGAAATCTGATTAACCCCAAAGTGGGAGAAAGAACCATTACAAAGAGTGAGCTGCTTAGGTTATGTTCTTTATTGATTTCTTCCTGAAAGGGATCATCTTTTATCAGTATCGGTTAGCATAGGGAGGATTACAGTCCTGGATTGTTAGCTGTTAGTCAAGTCGTTCGGTCACTTAAGGCAATAAATAAGCTTTAATGGAGAACAGCTGAATTGCTTAATGAGTCTTTCTCTTCCTGTTGCCAGCAGGATGATAGCACCTCGAAGAAACAATCTTTATACCTAATGTTTGATGCACAGCAGGAGAGCCCAGTCAAATCGCCTCCCGTCAGACTGTCCGATTCCACCACGCCATGCTCAGGGTATGTCACTGCAAGGAAAGGCAGCAGTGCAAAAGGGTGTCAGGGAAATAGGTTGCTGTCTCAACACACAGGCAGGCAGTTAGTCCTCTTCTGCTTCTGTGTCGCAGAGTTGTTTGTTTATAAATAGATTCCCATCTGTGGACACATATGACAGAGAACAGAGGGCAGAGGTACAGAAGTTGTGCAATGGGAAGGAATAAGGACATGTATTTCTCCTTTATATTCTCACTGAATGGAGTCATAGTGGCAACAGTTTCACAAGGCTGTGGCTTACTCCTTAGGTTTTTATTCTCAGATACTGAGGTCGTTTTCATGTCAATCTAGAAACTCTTTAATTGCAACTTCTTATTCGGCCTTTCCTAGCTGTACTTTCTAGAAAGTGTCTCGTTCGTAAGAACAGCATGTGTGGGTTGTGTTTACTTTCCAAAAATTTTGCTCTTTAAGGACATCTGTTCTTCTTAGGAACATTTGTTTCCTGGGAGAGATGTAGGTCATGGTGAGAAAGGGGTAAAAGGCAAGTGAGAAATATTTGAGGAATGTGCATAACCTTTCTGATGGAACTGGGTTTATTTAGATGACTCCAGCGTGCAGCTTTGAAAGGATATTGCAAAGTGTTATGAGATAGAATGATAGAAAGATGAGCTGAAACACTATTTATATTTATACATGTGGAAATAATGAAGAGGACATACTTTGGTGTTACCAGAAGCAGAATGATGAAGGTCTTGTGCTCCACCCTGAAAGTGTGCATACAATCCCTTCCCAGGTCAAGTTTTGAAGACCCCGAAGCCCAGCAATCCTCTGGAATGAAAATACAACATCCAGCTTCTCGAGTCCTCGCTGCCAGCCAAGAGGCACACTTACAGGCACCAGAGAAGTCCAAACAGAAGGACTTAGAGCCCATGACACTAGGAACAACCCCAGAGACTATTGAAATAGTAAGTAATTTATGTTAAGAGTTTAGGAACCATTTTCTTGCAGGAAACTCATGTCTTATACAGCTCAGAACAGGTGGATCTCACAAGCAGAGCAAGAACTTGGCCTCATACTCTTAGTAGCAGCATGTAGTAGGACCCAAATGAAAGTTTGATGGAATTCAGAAGAACTTTACTGTACTTTAAAATGCTCTCGTGATCACTTTTTCCAAACTGACATTTTGAAGTGCTTTTTCCTTACACAGGGTTGTTTACACTTCAACTCAATATTTGTAGAGATATTTTAGTCATAAATTAGGTGTTCTATAAAAACATAGGCACATGGTTTGCTCTGCTGTATGTGGTGTAAGATTTTAGATTTCTGTTGGTAAAAGAGGTGCACGTTCAGATTTTCTTAAAAACTCTTAACTCTGTTGTTGACATCTGATGATGATAATGTAAAAACCACTTTTTTGATCGTTAGAACTCAGCTCAGACTGAACCCAAAACTCAGTTTTGGCAGTCTTCAAAGATCTGGGGCTCATTTAGAGATATCAGAACAGAACAAAAGCTATTGTTTGAACAAAACACATGATAGTAGATATATTGAGAGTGTGCTGTGGTCCATGGCTTGAGAGCCATGACTTTAGAGGTCTTAATGCCACTAACTTCATAGAATCACAGAATCATAGAATCACTAAGGTTGGAAAAGACCCACAGGATCACCCAGTCCAACCATTCACCCATCACCAATGGTTCTCACTAAACTATGTCCCTCAACACAACATCCAAACGTTCTTTGAACACCTCCAGGGTCGGTGACTCCACCACCTCTCTGGGCAGCCCATTCCAGCACCCGACCACCCTTTCAGAGTAGTAGTATTTCCTAACTTCCAGCCTGAACCTTCCCTGGCGCAGCTTGAAGCCATTCCCTCTAGTCCTATCACTGTCACACGAGAGAAGAGGCAGACCCCCAGCTCACTACAACCTCCCTTCAGGTAGTTATAGAGAGCAGTAAGGTCTCCCCTGAGCCTCCTCTTCTCCAGACTGAACAATCCCAGCTCCCTCAGCCACTCCTCATAAGACCTGTGCTCCAGACCCCTCACCAGCTTTGTTGCCCTTCTATGAACACACTCCAGGGCCTCAATGTCTTTCTTACAGCAAGGGGCCCAAAACTGGACACAGTACTCAAGGTGCGGCCTCACCAGAGCTGAGTACAGGGGGACAATTACTTCCCTGCTCCTGCTGGTCACACTATTTCTGATACAAGCCAGGATGCCATTGGCCTTCTTGGCCACCTGGGCACACTGCTGGCTCATGTTCAGTCTAGCATCAATCAACACCCCCAGGTCCATTTCCTCTACACAGTCTTCCAGCCACTCTGCCCCAAGCCTGTAGCATTGCCTGGGGTTACTGTGGCCAAAGTGCAGGACCCGGCATTTGGTCTTATTAAACCTCATCCCATTGGCTTCAGCCCAGCTATCCAGCCTGTCCAGATCCCTCTGTAGGGCCTCGCTACCCCCAGGCAGATCGACACTTCCAGCCAACTTGGTGTCATCTGCAAACTTACTGAGGGTGCACTCAATGCCCTCATCCAGGTCATCAATAAAGATATTAAACAGGACAGGCCCCAGTACTGACCCCTGGGGAACTCCACTCGTAACCGGTCGCCAGCTGGATTTAACTCCATTGACCACCACTCTCTGGGCCCAGCCCTCCAGCCAGTTCCTTACCCAGTAAAGAGTGTACCTGTCCAAGCCACGGGCTGCCAGCTTCTGCAGTAGAATACTGTGGGAGACAGTGTCAAAGGCTTTGCTGAAGTCTAGGTAGACTACATCAACAGCCTTTCCCTCATCCACCAGACGGGTCACTAGGTCATAGAAGGAGATCAGGATCATATTAGTCTTAAAAAATTTACTAAGCTTTTAAATTGAGAATAGTTATTCTAGACGTTTGTCTGTTACACCTATGAGCTGTGTATTCCAAAGGAATTTTCTGTGGAGAATGAAATTATGAGAAATCAGGGATTTGCAGACATGTTGCTTTTAGCCTGAATTACTTGGGCCATCTCTGTTGATTATTCTACACTCTTCTTATCCTTCAGACATCTCCTGAAGACTCCTTTGTCTCTGCTGATGCTCTTCTCAACAGGATATCTAAGAAAACATCAATATGTGATCAACCTGAATATCTAGATCCTGACTTAGCTGAAAAGAACCCCCCAGTATTTGCTCAGAAACTCCAGGTTTGTAGCAGAACTATAAATGTATCTTTTCCTTTGTCTATACTCTGTAGATAATGCTTTATCTTGTGTGAAAGGGGTGGGAGGTGGCTTGGATTGAGGGTGGGAAAGAAAGAAAGCAATGGTTTGATTCTCTCCAAAGTAACTTTGGCCTTTCAGGAAACTAAGGAAGAGAAGTATTTTAATTTAATTCATACAATACATAAAATTGAACTTAAATTTCCTTACAGGTTTCTTCTATCCAGTAGCATTGATGTATATATTTTGGGGAAGTCTTTATAAAGATAATTCTAGTCCTGTAAAACCCTAACCCTGTAAGGCTTGAAGCTTGAACACAGGACTCAGTGTGTGGAGTGTTGTCTTGATGCCTGACCTTAGTAGGTCTGTATCCATAGGTCCGTTTTCAGAGATCCTAATTCTGCTGAAATGGGAATTAGGATTCACTCTAATAATCTATCTGATGCAGTTTGGTGTGGCTTCTTCTAGGAAAAGCAAACCCATCTGCAGGGCAGTTCTGTGTGTCAGGACCTATTTTCCAGAATATTCACAATGAAAGTTCAAAACAGCAAAGGTTGAATTGAGAGTGGCACTGCCATAAATTCACATAAAATGAGAGTAGAAGCAGAGAAGTCTGGGAAAAACAGCTTTAACTGCAGAAAACATGTATTTTTTTAAACAAACACATGATCCAAACTTACTTTCTAATAGAAATTGCCTAGATAGCCATCTCGAAACTACCCACAAAGTGACATTTTGCACCAAAGTTCAAAACAAAGGTAATATGGGATGTTTGTCACCCAGGAATTGCCAGATTTGCACATGAAGATATAGCATTCAATTTTTTAATGTGTTAAACATTTTTGCTGTGTTCTTAATACATTTTTTTCTGTGGATTACTGACGACCAAACACTCGACAGGAGGAGTTAGAGTTTGCTGCAATGAGGATAGAAGCACTGAAGTTAGCCAGGCAGATTACCCTGTCTTCTTTCCGCTCCTTAGATGCCGAGGTATCTGTTTTGTGCCTGCCATGTGTGTGAGTGTGCACAGACTAAGAAACAGAGGGCTGCTTTTTCTTTAACAAGGTGACTAAGGCGCTCAGAGTGCAGTGGAAAACTAAAACAAGCACCAAAGCGTGGCACGGAAGAGCATGCTGAAAGCAGTGCTGCACACAGAAATGCTGTCCACCGATGGAAAGGTTAACAAAAGCAAGTTTGTAGACAAGAAACAGGCATACACTTATCACAGGAGAAAGATTCTGCAAGCAGATGGCTTTTTTTAATGTTTACCCCAAGGTTTATCCTGAAATATTTGGTAGCAAAACAGTATCAAACCTGCTCCATATAAGAATGCTGTTGGTCTCTACAGCTTGAAACAGACAACCAAATACAGAAGTGAGAAGTTCAGTCAACCCTACCATCAGTCTTCAGAAGAAAGGGACTGCAGCAGATCTGCAAAGGCTGTAGACTTACTGAGGGAAAAGGGCTCCCTGACACAATGGGGTTTCACTCATGAAGATCTAAAGCTTTCCTTTAATTGTCTTTTCTATGGCACGCTGGCTACTGCCTCCTCAGAGTGATGCTTTGCATGGCTCTAGAGATGCACACGGTCCTTACTGGCTTGACTGCAGGGCAGAAAAGCTTGCTGTGATGCACTATGTTTGGTGATTAGCAAGTTGTGCATCTAGCCCGTGTTGTCTTTTGTGGTGCTTTTAACAAAAAAGACAAGCCAAAAATGTTAATGGCTTTCTTGGGAGGTTCTGTCAGCTGAGGAGGATGCTGATGGGATGGCAGCATCCTGCTGCAATGAGTCATTTTATTCCAAATGAGAGGCATGTGCTGGGCACATCCTTCTCCAGTGACCTTTCTCATGTTACAGTGGCCATTAATAAGTCAGGAAGCTTTTGGCTTGGTCCTGCATCAACTTAATATTTGAGTACATTGCATCATAACAGCATTTGAGCTGATGACAAGGTGTAGTTTCTTGGTGAAATTTATGAACTCCTTGGAACTTAGAAATGGTGGACAGGCTTCATGTGAATTGAATCTACGTAACAAAGATAGCAAAAATGATAAGTAGAGATGAGGAGGGAAAAATAAGCAAAACTCCACCTTCTGACACAGAATTGGAAGCAGCTGGGCATTCACAAAGTCCTGTCTCAGTCCAGCCACGGGACCGTACTTGGCTGAACATGCCATGCTAGGCTGGGAAGGCCTTTTGTCCCTGGATAACTTTACTGTTTAGGTGGGAGATTGCTGATATTAAATTAGCCTGTGATGGCAACCCTCGTGACCTATAGTGACTGGTGGCCTGGATTAACTATAATAGGATCCACCAGATGACTGCAGTGACTTCAATTAGGACACTGTCTGGCAGGATTCCCTTAAGGTGGGCTGCCCACAGTTTTTCTCTTCGTGTTTTATAACTAAGGTTAGCATTTGCTGAACCATTGCAGGTTGGATAACAAGCACAAACAGTCCACATTACTATGTCCTATCACCATTTTTCTATAAAGTTGCAGACACAAATTAGGCTTGTTATGCCTCCATCGACCTGTGTGCACACATCAATTAGTTACAAGATAAGATCGTTTGATACACACTTAGCTTACCCTTTGCCAGCACTCATACTTATTTTCAGCAAGGCTAAATACATATTCCCCTAAACACTATGATAAAAGCGATGTATCGCTTTCATTGCAGGGCCTCAATTTTCTTTCGCTCTGTCCTTCTTGAAGTGAGATCACTACAGCTGGTTAATCAATATGCATTTACTCTGTCTGATTAGATATCTGGTTTCTGTGCAAGGTGCTGGGAAGTGCAGGGGAAGTGCAATGGGCTCTCAGATATTTACACTAAGATCACAGTGACCTACATCTCGTAGTAATTCCCCTGCAGACTCTAATCTTTCTGTGTGAGGTTCAGTGACTTATAAATCCCTATGCTTATTATTACCCCAATTAACTGCTTACTTTCTTGGCAGTTAGGCGTTGAATTTAAAGCATAGGCGAAGTTACTTGAGGTAATATTGTCATCCTGTTGGGCTACCTTTGTTTTCAGATGATAGGAATATTTGGAGGCAGAAAATAACAGATAGGGAACTGGCCATCGGTTTGTAAAACTGGCTCTTAGATAAAACCAATAAGACCAGTGCTGGAGACTGTGACAGAGGGTTAGTTATGCTCCTGCCAAGGAAAGAAGGCAGCAGCCCAGCTGGGGTTTGCATGCACTGCTTCCAGAGTCAGGACAACTGGTTGGGCCAGTAGGCACCAGTGTTTCTATGAGCTGGTTCAGTTCCAAGAGCTTTTACAGTAGTCTTTTTTGGGGAAATATTAAGCTTTTATAGCATGTCACTAATAATTCTTCTGTAAAATTCACTCAACTGCAGGAGAGAATTAGAAAAAATGTGTTAGTAAGGTGTTGGTGAGGCACTGGAACAGGTTGCCCAAGGAGGCTGTGGATGCCCCATCCCTGGAGGCATTCAAGGCCAGGCTGGATGTGGCTCTGGGCAGCCTGGTCTGGTGGTTGGCGACCCTGCACATAGCAGGGGGGTTGAAACCAGATGATCGTTGTGGTCCTTTTCAACCCAGGCCATTCCATGATATACAACAATCTCTGAATATGTATTAAACTCTTCAAATGTGCTTTTTGTTTTTCCTTCAAAATCTTTGCCATATTGGCAGTTACTTCCACAAGTTTTTACAGGAGCTTAAGGAAATGTGTGTCTCCCTTGCCACAATTAATATTTCCCAGCAGTTTCCTCGTGAGACCCGGCAACTCACACAGCAGGAGGCTTTTGAAATAAGATATGTATGGTTCAACAGATCGAGCTGCAGGACGGCCTTTCTTATGAGGGCATCTTTGATGCTTTAAAGGCTCTTTGTCGTTTCTCAGTTTTCCTCTTTGGGTTTTAGTAGGAAATAAAGTGCAGTTTTTGAAGCTGGAATACTGGATTTCAGCAGCAGTGGTCTGATTTCTTGCCTGTTTTACTGAGATCTGTGGGCAGCACCATGTGTTTTTATATAGATGCATACACAGAGATAACTGAGCTTGTGCCCAGGATGTGCTTTTTCCTGCATTGTCACCGCATATTAGGAGAAATCTGAAGAGTACAAGCTGTGTAATTTTGGTAGATCCTGTGCTGATTTGCTGCCCTGTGCGGAGCCACTGGGTTAGAGGTTGTGCCTCCTTGTTGTTGGAACTGATCAGCAGTTGCGTGTGTGGTTAAATGTAACAAGAAGAGAGAGGAATGGCCTGCAGCTGAAAGCACAGTCAGATGACTCCTGTGTTTAAAAATGAACAAAAGAGAGAGAGCAAATTAACGAGTCTCCTATATAAACAGACATTGAACGTGGTGTTTTGAAGTGCTGTTGAGCTTGTTATTGCTCTAATTAAATTTTCCTGTCTCATCTTTTAACGTTGCTGGCGCAGTTTCAGTATGTTGCCCACAGATGTGGAATTCATAACATCTATTCCTGTGTTTTCCTAGCATGAGCATTGCATGTCATTAGGGCAGCTTCTTCAGTAAGGTGTGCTGTGGGAGCTCAGAAAGGGCTGCAAAGGAGTAACTGTGGCTTTGGATCCTGTCTGTTGTTCTGGGATACATGAGCAGGGCTGTGAGCAAGTGAACCATTCATGGGATAAATCCGAGAGTCTGCTGTAGGGGAGGAGGTGCAGCGTTTTGTTTTGTGAATTGTTTACATCTAGAGTGTTCACAGGGTCAGGAATCTCGGTTTCACTTGGCTCTTTTGGGCTCTCTTCCTCATTCTGTATCCTTCTGACCCAGTTTTGACCACCGGCATGAACAGGATTGGCAGCTGCTAACAAAACCTCATTTAACATATTAATTGCATGCTAAATAACCAGTGGGGCAGTGATGGCAGCTGCATATTCACACTTCTTACAAAATACTGTTTATGACAGAACATATCAGCATATGAGAACTGTGAAGACAGACATCCCCTCGCTTCTCTTTTTTTATCTCCTCCATTTTTATGGAAGCAGAGTTCTCCTTTATGAGCTCTCTGCCTCCTATTCTAATTTCCTCTGCTGACATGCATTTCTTGTGGATGCTTTCATGACATTTCTGTATCAGGAGGTAGTAAAATAAGCCCCTAAAATATTGTGGATGAAGCACTATCTTTATTTTCTCTCTTTAAGGCTAATTTAGCTCTCCCGATGCTTACCATGCATTTTAAATGTGTATTGAAATGTTCCTGTCAATGTTACCACTGTTAAAGTTTAGTAGTGCACAGGCTGTCAGTCCTAGCTCAGGACCCTGGTGCCTAGCACCCAGAAAACATCAGCTCAACATGTATTTAATGGCTCATTTCTTTGTATTTAAAAAAACCAAACACACAGAGAGAACCTGCTATCCCAGCAGATGTTTCCATCTCTAAAAGTGTGCTGTACTCACGGATCGGCGCTTCGGATGCAGAAGGCACCACGAGTCTTCTCTACCCCCAGCAAGACTTGGACGCTGCACTGCGACTTGCCAGAGCAGAGGTAATTTTTCAGAATTGGGAATAGGAAATACGTGGCACTTGTGGACTCCTTCGTTTCTGTTTTCTCCCAAACTCTTCGTATTATGATTACGTTTACCATTCTGGAGACTGTTCTCAGCAATTGTGAAGCCACGCTGGAGGCTACCAAAGCAAAAGGTGATATACTGTAAGTGCTACTTGTTTTGGATGTAAATGAGAATCAGTGTTGGCTGGAAGAGACCTATGAAAATCATTGAGTTCAATTGTCAAGCTACTTTGGGTCAGTCCTGAAGTAAAAACCATCATTGGGAGCATTACACAGAAGTCACTTAAAAGTGGACAGGCACAAGACATCAACCACCTCTAGGAAACCCATTACAGTGTCTGACCATTCCATTGTGAATGAAAGGAGCACAAAGGAGCACAGTCCTTAAAGTATAAAATCTCATGGGTAGTCAGCCCTACATATGCACGCAGAAGCAATAGGACCCCCTTAGAGGGCAAATCATGGGACTGTATTCCAAAGCCATGGACAAAATTATTTCAGGCTTGGTTCCAAATCAGGCATTGTATGAAGTGTTCAGAAATGATCATGATTTCACATCTGAGCTTCTTAAAATTGCACCTTACAGTCTGTAAATCACCAGGGATGCTTGTATTTGAACCCGTTGTGCCTTTGGAAACTGTACCTGTATCAATCAGAATTTGATATCCGTATGTTGTACACTTACTTCACTTCCTCCTCAGTGGATCACTTCTTTTCACTTTTTCCTTGTTTCAGATTGTGGCCAAGGAAAGAGAAGTATCTGAGTGGAAAGAGAAATATGAAGAAAGCAGAAGGGAAGTGATGGAAATGAGGTGGGTTATTCACTTGTCACTAATCACAACAGTGGAGTCTCATTTCAGGCTGTGGATAGCACGCAGAGTATCATCACTGTACAAATCTTTGGCTAACTGAAGTTGTTTATTATATTTAACTGCAGGCTTTAAACTGATCCTAAACCTGTTGAAGGTAATCATTGTGAACTTCGGTGTTGCTGTACTGAGATAAAGGGTCTTAGTCCAGATTAATGTAAGGAAGGAGTTTTCTCCAGCTTGTGCTGCTCCCCTCACTTGTGAATTCTCACATGGGTTGCATTGTGGTGTTTCTGTTGCCTGACTGAACGAGTGCGCCTGCAGCGCTGGTAGAGGTGTTTGTCTGCTAATTTAAAGTTGTCTTTCCACGAGGAGTTTTGCCAACAGAAAAGAGCATGTGAAGGTTTGAATACAGGTATGAGCAGCAGAGGCTCCCTTCAGGAGATTATTACATAAAGATTCTTTTAACATTAAAGAACAAAAACCCCATTGCCGGTAGGAAAACATTTCTTGCAAAGGAGCCACTCTTGCCTTTGAGTGTTAACTTTCAAAGAGTTTCAACCTTTTCTTTGAACAGAACTTTTAATTATAACACACGCACTAAACTTGATTTCAGTTAACCAGTGTTTATCTTGGATTTTGGTACCCAATTTGAGAGCTGACAGAAGCACCCTGAACTTTTCTGTTCTTTCTAGTTGTATCTGCTGATCTAATATATTCTATTTCTCCTTGTAAGCCTATCTCTATTACATTAAATATCAGTATAGTGATAATAACTGGTTTGGCCTTTCTTCCCAGCCAGGGTCCATGCCATTTGCAAAAGTGATAAACAAAGTCACTGTAGTGGATGAAGTTGCTCAAAGAATCACTTTTGCTTGCCATCTGGTCAGCTGAGGGTTTCAGCCATTCTTTTTGTGTGCAGTGGTAATGCCATAAGAACAACATACAGATAAGTTTGACCCATTCATTGACCTGGATCTGAGAAAGTAATCAGTTTTAAAGGAGACTCTGTAGGAGTATTCTATGGAATTTTTAAAGCCTATTATTTTCTACCTTCAAACAGACAGACCCTCTCCCTACCTCTGTCCTTAACTCATAAATAAAAGAGATCGGACAGATTATTCTAGCATCTATCTTTCAGATTACAATTTCCATGGTGCCTTCTGAGACTGAGTTTTCTGTTTTAGCACCTGCTTCTTCCCAGAGTTAAAGACCCAGTTAGCTTAAAGCTAAAGCCAGTAAGCTGTATCGAGAGGTGATCTGCACCTGCAGTTCCTGCTGGCATCCAGGAAACTTGTGCTGATGGAACAGTGGTAAAAGAAAACTGTGCTGAACAAATCAGCAAACACTGGCAGAGATGCCAAGAGTCACACGTGGCAGATTTGAATAGAGGAGCACAGGGCTCTGAGCCAACTCATCTTAAGAGAGGCATCTGCAGAAGGCAAGGACAGCCCTTTGTGTCTTTGAGAGGAACCATCTCCCAGCACCCGCTGAGTTCTCTCACCTCTCTTGCTCTCCGCCTGGGAAAGGAACCAAGACCCTGGCATAGCTCTCTCAGTGCATAATGAGGCAAAATGGAAAGGAGCTGCTGTAAGCAGTCAAATCCAAAAACAAAACATGGAATGAAGAAAACCTAGGAATTATGTAAAGAATGACTCAGAGTTCAGCACACACTCCAGTGCAGTACTTTGTCTATTTTCTGGAGGCTGCCAGGGCACACACACGCCTGCTGGCTGCAAACAGGCGCTGGCAGAGGTTGCTTATCCCTTAATGAAAGGAGAGCAGAGAGAGAGAGCTTCTGACACACTGTAGGATCTGTTCCTTTCTGTACCTCGCAGTAATTTGCTTCTGTGTCTATGTCCTCAATAGATTTGATTTGGAAAAAAATAAAGCCTTACGTAAGCCAGATTTCCAACAGGCAAATGGGGAAGAAGTCGTTTTGTCACAAAATGATGAAACGTGCATGTGCACACCAAGATTTCATTTGGAAGATTAGATGTTGAAACAGTCCATGTGTGGTAAACTAGAGATGCACCAATTAGACGTGCCATAATTGTAAGAAAGGAATGAAGGGAAAGGCTGGGATTATCGAGCTGCAAGCATAATAGCATCACTTTTTCTGCAGGAGGAGAAGCAATGCTTCTTTATGGAAACACTCCTTGTTCTACCTGGAATGTCCCGAGCTTAGCCAGGTTTCCAGCAAAATGTCAGTCTGGAGGAAATTCCACTCTGGAGGAGAGGAGCTGAATGAGAAGTTATAATAATGATATAGTGCGTATCAAACAGATAACCAGGGATGGGCTGTGCCATAGCCCGAGGGTAGAACCAGAGTCAGGCTGGATATGTTTAAACATGGTTTGTTGGAGGTCTGATTGATCATACCTCTGTGTGGGAAGTCAAGCAGAAGACCTTTTGAGAGGTAGCCTTGGATTTCTGTGTTTTCATGACTTATAAAACTGTGGAAAGTCAGTAAGTAGACTAAAAGTCTGAAATATAAGAAATTAAGCCTATGTAGCATCTCAAGGGTTGAGATGCTCCATCACAGAGAGGAGCGACATGGTCAGCATCCTTGGGTTCTCCACCTGCAATGTCTTTTCTTTAGGCTGCTTGAGTGAAAGAGAGCTTTGTGATGAATATGAAACAAGCCTTGAGAACTTCACTTTCCAAATCAAATAGTATTAAAATCACTGTGACATTGTAGTATCCACATTTTCTGATGAAAGTAAGAAATGGATCTTTGACTTTGCTGCCTACTTCTACAGTGCAGCCCAGGCTGGGAGGCTGTCTGGTGTTCTAACAACACCATAGTAGTTGTGTTGTACTATTGTCGTGAGTCCTTGGCTTCATTTTCTAAGATGATCAAACTTCCTGAAGGTGGGCGGTATCACAAGGAGATGACATGGCTTTCAAATCCCTGCTGCTTACTTTTATGTGAAAATGATCCCACTGTCTGGGGTCTGTTTGTGATCCAGTTTTCACACATGCAGTGCTGGTGTTACTGTGCTGGGTCTGGGAGATCTCCACAGCTTTCTCCTTTCCTCGCTGACTTTTGTCCCAGGATTTCCCCTTGTCCTTACTGTAACCTCGCTGTCTGCAGCAGACTTAGCTAAAATGGAGCAAATCAAAGCGAGCAAAGACTACAAAAAATATGTATTCAAATACCAGTGGGCTCTTTGGAATATCCACTTCAGATGGAGTGTACAGTAATTTTGTTTTTCATAGGCAGTCCTATGTGGCTCACAAATCAAAGCACAGATCAAGCTAGTCCCATTTCATTAGCTTTATTTGGCTCTGGAAAGGGATGGCTCATCTTTCTAAATCACATTTAATCTGCTTATTTTGGCTAACCTCTTTTCAAGAAGGAAACTCAAAGCCTACTGCGAGTCTGTGAAATAAAATAGTCTTCAAAGTAACATTTTGCCCCCTCTGTGTTTCCAAAGATTTGTGAAATTGGACACGGTGGGCTTTTGTGCTCCATAGCTGAATGTTTTGGTTGTGTTGTCTTAAGTGCTAATGGGTCACTTCTTCACGTTTGGAGAGTGGAAGAGTGGATATATTTTGGATGAGGGCCAGCTGTACTCCCGTTAGATTTACTTGCCTACCAATTATAACTTTTGTTCATGTTTACATTAAAAATAAGCGGACACGGAGAATGAAGAGGGGATGGAAGAAGGCAATAGGGAAAGGAGACCTGATGCGACTCTTAAATTAGGTTGATGCAGATATGTTTATGTTTAAATTGAGATCCGTAATGTACTTCGGGTGATTCAAAGTAATGATTCAAAGTAATTCCTTTTCCCTCCCCATGCAGGAGCAAAGTTTAAGCTGTCACTTTTATTTGTTGCATAGTAATAAAGAGCATATGAAAGTGTGGAGCGGGATCTGTATCCTGTTTTTATACCATAGTTCAGTTATTAAGTAGCATTATTTTCTGCATTGTTATTAGCTATTATGATGTTTGCCAAAAGTTTTTCTTTTTTCTTTTTTTCTTCTTATAGGAAAATAGTTTCAGAATATGAGAAGACGATTGCTCAGATGATAGGTAGGTGTTTCTGCCATGAAAGATGCTATCCTGCACTCTGATTTTCTGAAGAGGGCATAGAAATGGGATTTAAGTCTGTGGGCTTCGTTTTGATGCTGGCTCCACTCATTCATGCTGCTGGGAATCGGGATGCAGCCGAGGACACGTTGTGTGCTTCCAGGTGGTGATGTGAAGCTGGTGCTTCATTCTACAGAAATAAACCCCGAGGCAGTCTAGGTAATACAGAAAGGTCAGGGCTTTTTCTGCTGTGTCAAAGCAAAGTGTCCCATAGGAGACATGTTCAGACACTGCCCAGCATTCACTGGTGTCTCCAGGAGAGACATAAAATGACCTGAAAACCCCTCAGTCATCTGCTCACAGCTGTTTAACAGGAGATACCAAACTTAGCTCTTTACAACAACAGGGATTATCTGTGCTAAGTGCATTGGTTGGACCAAAACCGAGATTAACTTCAATCCCAGCTGAGATTGTGAGTGGCCAATCCACCTCCCCAGCTACTGACATAAAGGTCTCCAAGTTATTTGCACGATCTATTGCAGAAGTCAAGAAATTATTCTTCTCACTCCTCTGGGAGAACTGCCATAGAGAGCACTGCGCACCAGCAGCACAGAAGGCATCTGTGCATCTTTCTAAAAAGGTTTTTAACACAGAAGGACTTTTATCACAGCTGTTAACTTCTAATATATGTGTATGTTTTACCCCTTTTAAAGTTGGCAGTCCCTCATGGTCTGTGTGGCATAACCCCCAAATTTTTGGTTTCTTCTACATTGTTTTGTTAGCATGTGATGCTTGAGTTCTCTCTGAATTCTATAGCAGATTTGCTTATTGTTGCCCAAGGAAAGCGGTGGGGAGCTATTCAGTTCCTGGTGCTTTGCTGCCTTCCTGCACTTCACAGCCCATGAGAGACACCCCAACCTCCTCTCATGAAAAGGAAAAAAAAGGGTCTAGAAATAAGTCACACAGAATCACAGAATGGCCCGGGTTGGAACGGACCTCAAGGATCATGAATCTCCAACCCCCCTGCCTCAGACAGGGCCACCAACCTCCACATTTAATACCAGACCAGGCTGCCCAGGGCCCCATCCAACCTGGCCTTGAGCACTTCCAGGGACGGGGCATCCACAGCCTCTCTGGGCAGCTGTTCCAGCACCTCACCACTCTTAGTAAAGAACTTCCCCCTGACATCCAACCTAAATCTTCCCCCCCTCATATTAAAACCATTTCCCCTTGTCCTGCTGTTATCTACCCTTTCAAAGAGTTGACTCCCCTCCTGTTTGTAGCCTCCCTGTAGGTACTGAAAGGCTGCAATGAGGTCACCCTGCAGCCTTCTTTTCTCCAGGCTGAACAAGCCCAGCTCCCTCAACCTGTCTTCATAAGGGAGGTGATCCAGCCCCCTGATCATCTTTGTGGCCCTCCTCTGGACCCTATCCAACAGCTCTCTGTCTTTCTTGTACTGGGGTCTCCAGACCTGGACACAGTACTCCAGATGGGGCCTCACAAGAGCAGAGTAGAGTCTTCATCTGTGTGCTTCGTTCTCTGTACAGTGTTCTGCCTCCATTGCCTTTTGTGTGTAAACCTGAATGGATTTGCCTGCTTTCTGACGTAAAGTCTGTCATTCTCATCACGCAAGTGTTAAGGCAGGAGTGGTCAGACTACGCCAAGAGTTTGATTCCCTTTATTTTGCACTGGGTGTACTCTGGTGCTGCTTCATGCACAATTATGGACATTATCAAATGTGGCAAAGAATCAGAGTCACAGTCTCCAAAATGTAATTTTCTTTTTCTTCAAACACTGGGGACATTTTTTCCTATTTTATGTGTCCTATTGCTGCCAAGTGATTCTTTTTTTTTAAGCAGTACAGAGTTTGATCTGAGTGCTTACAGCACGTAGCTCCTGTACCTACCCTGTGCAGAGCTGCCCAGGAGCTCTGCAGGGAGTTCTTTAGCTTCAATGGCCATTTGTATGGACAGACACAGGACCTCCCCCATTCTCCCCAAGCATCTGCATGCAGCTAGCAGCAAAAGATTATTGCTAGGAACGGGTGAAATATATGTATATAAGTTGTGAGTCTGTAATGCAATGAGAAGGGATGGAACAGAGATCCTAAGGTAACAGCACAGCCATGGCATGCATAGCAGATTCTGCAGTTGCCAATTCATCTTCTTTAAAGAAATCAAGGATATTAAAGCATCGGGCCTTTGGCCACTGAGGAAATAGAAAGAACTTCAAACTTCTAATTCATAGTATCAGTCAGAGTCTCCCAAATGATGTACAGCAAGTTTTTAAGAGCTATGGCTTTAAATAACATTGTTTGCCATCCGTTTTCAAAAGAACTGGAACAACAGCAGCGACACAGAAAGCATGTGCTAATTAGAGCAATATGCAAATTTTACTGCGTGATAAATGTGAGGCTGCTTCTCCCTGCAGTTAGTGTAAATTTTCCATCTAATTATCCCGCTTTCTCCTGACGTTTGCTGTGAATGACTGTCCCTTCTGATGAAAGAATTTACCCAAGTGCCACATTGTGAGGGAAGTGATTGTCTGCCTGCTATTTGCATGTACTTCACTGAACTGCTATCCCACTAACGTCTCCCTGCTGGAGCAAAATATGCATTTCCACAAAAGAAATGCCTCTGCTCTTTCTATTTATGATCTAACCCTTCTGAGCTATTTATAGAGCCCTCTGCTAGGA
The DNA here is from genome assembly GCA_016647715.1 of Pavo muticus. Lineage (NCBI taxonomy): Eukaryota > Metazoa > Chordata > Aves > Galliformes > Phasianidae > Pavo > Pavo muticus. The sequence continues at coordinate 468,333 of JACDJE010000443.1, forward strand.
GGGCATCGCAAGTGAACCAATTTCACAAATCCCTTTAATGAATATTCAGCGTGGTTGAGCGATCCCGCTCAGCTTTTACAGACTGTAGTGTGTATGCAGGGTGAGCACTGAAAATATTCCGTACTGATGGGATAAGGCTGTGGATGTGTTTGCATATAAAGCACTGAAAACATGCGCTGCAAGCTGTCGTTGCCATTGATTTCAAGGGCTGTGGTAGATCTCCTATTGCTGTCGTGTACAGAACCCAGTGTTAACCCAGCTCAGCTCATACAACCAGTCCCACGCTGTACAGGCAGAGCTTGCACGCTGTCAGTGCGCAGATCCCTGTGAGTGTCTCTGCATCGTTTCTTCCTGGTGCTTCAGCTGTTCTTCCTCACACTTGGCCCCTCACACAATCTCCTGCCCGTTGGGGGTGGGCAGACAAAGGAAGGCCGTGCTGCAGCCTGGGCTGAGCTCATATAGGCCCCTGCTCACCTTGCCACACATGCACACTCCTCAGTGACACTTACCTCCTCCCCTTCCAAAATCCTTGCTGTAGATTTATTTGTATTGTTGGATTTGTGATGTTGGGCTTTTTTTCCCTCTTTTTTTCCTGCTAGAAATGTATCCATGTACTTGTAAGCTTAAAGACATAATGAACTTTTCATTATGAAGACAAACAAATGTTACGCTTTGTGCATTAAGGGTTGTTGCATTACTTATTTTCTGCTTTCCTAACAATTCCTGATTTTCTATTTTGCTTCCGTTTTCGTTGCTTCTTGCTATTTGCTTGCAAAAACAAACAGGCAAGCCCGGTAAGTAAAGCTTTTCACCAACTTTCACACCACCACTCTGCATTTTTCCTTTATTTTGCTTTTGTTCTCCATTTGCTGCATTCCCATTCAGTTATGTGATAACGCTGTGCTGAGCCTGGGGGCGGATCTGCTGCTCCTGTGGTGGTGGCCTCACTCTGTCCATTTGGACATCATTAGTCCTGAGCATCCTCGTGGTGGTGGTGACCCACAGGCAGTGTGTGGTATGGACATGGAAGCCTTTTAATTAAAACATTCTAATCACATAACCTTTATAAACTGCCTTACAAACAGTGTAGAAATAAGCATCTGTAACTGGTTAGCTGAGATTGGAGCACAGCTCCACTGAGCAGACTTTTCCCTAAGGCTAAATGATAGCTGCAGAGAGTAGTTGGTGGGTCTGCCCAGCTCCTCTAGCCCATGGTGCTGGGAGGCAAAGAGCTCCTAGATGTGAGGAGTGAGGCTGCATTGCTAGCTGCTTCCGTTGCCCCCCAATAAGGGAGGAAGTTGCTAAAATACCCCAATAATCTCAAAAACAGTAAATGGAGATTGATTTATTTATTTGAGTTGTCACCTTGAATGCCTTAAAGCACTTGGTGATGCAGGTGGCTCCTTTCTCCTGCATGGAGCTGTGAGCAGAGGTGCTGCCCAAAACCGGCATCATGGCAGTCAGCACCTGGGGGATGAGTTGGGCAGTTGTATCTCCAGTGTGCTTACAGAAGGCTTCTGCTGGAGCACGGGGTGGCAGCTTCTCAGACCTCAAAGAATCATGTAAATAAAGGAGGAGAAATCAATGGGTTTCTCCCTTTGCTTGTGTACTACAAATAATCATGCTGTGTCTTCAAGTAGTCAAAAGGGAGAAGAGTTATCAGAGTGACGGGGCATTGCAGGGCTCCTCAGTTCTGCCATCCCAAAGGTGTGTGTCACTGCCTGGGGCTTTGCTGGGCTGGGACAGACACAGAGGACTACAAAGAGATTGAATATGCAAAAGGAAGAGGTTAACTGCAGCTTGGGAATTCACAGCACGAACCTTGACGTTGCAGGCTTGACCAACACCATGAAATACTCTCTGATTCAGGCTCATTTCTCTCTCTGAGTGAAAAACCAAACACCCGTCAAAATATTTCAAAACACAGGAGGCTTAAATGAAAAGCTGTACATTCTAAAACTGCTTTTTAGATGGGAGAACATTTTCCTTCGTCTTAATTTCTGTCAGAGGTATAAGAAAACAGTAATGTAAAGCTGCTCGTTTCTTTGAGTTTATCTCATAGCAGCATCATTCAAAGCAGCCCTTAAAACAGAGACATAAAAATCGTATGTTAGGATCTGCAGCCAGCAGTGTACCACTCAAGTAGGCAATGGCAGAAGTTTTTTCCTACTGTTACAAAGCTGTTGCAATTTATTACTTCAAAAAAAAATTGTCTTCCATATGGATTTGGAATCCTGTTTTACTCTTCCCACCATCCCTGCCTCGAATGTAGTTAAACACAAGAGAAGCTTAGAAGATGCTCTCCACAAACCAGAACTTAAAAGCTGTGCCCAAAGTCAGATTTCCTTCCTGGCATTTGTCTGCAGAGCTCCTGAGGAGGAAAGTTTGCAAAACGCTGTTTTTCCAAGGGGAGAATTTGAGCTGGGTTAAATGAAATGAAGTGACAAGTTTGTATGAGGTTGGAAAAGATGGTGGGAGATCACAACATAGATCAGATGTGTCAAATAATTGATTGCCAGCGCTCATAGTACTGCTGCATGTAATCTCCTCCAGCCTGCGCCTCTTCTGGCAGATAAAGAATCATAGCATCATAGAATGGCCTGGGTTGAAAAGGACCACAATGATCATCTCGTTTCAACCCCCTGCTATGTGCAGGGTCGCCAGCCACCAGACCAGGCTGCCCAGAGCCACATCCAGCCTGGCCTTGAATACCTCCAGGGATGGGGCATCCACAGCCTCCTTGGGCAACCTGTTCCAGTGAATCCAGTGCCTCCTTCGTGAGAGCAGCTGAGTTCCAAGTGAAATAAATCATCTGTAAGAAGATGTTTTCACCTTTTCCCCCAGCATTACTGTAATTAATTATCTCTGTACTTAGCAAGCTTTTTTTAATCATGATATCGTCTTTGAATAACAGTGACGTTTGGATCTTCTGCAGGCTTACTGACATACAGCATAGAGCACAGTGTAGTAGAAACTATAGATGATAGTGAAATCAGTGTTCATATTGATTTCTTTTTTCTCCCCCATCTTCTTTCTACCAGAGGATGAGCAGAGAGAGAAGTCTGTCTCCCATCACACTGTTCAGCAGCTGATCGTGGAGAAGGAGCAAGCGCTGGCGGATCTGAACTCGGTGGAGAAATCCCTGGCAGATCTTTTCAGGAGATACGAAAAAATGAAGGAAGTGTTGGAGGGGTTTCGAAAGGTGAGTCCTAGTGACGGCCTTTCCTGTTGGAGGAAAGCTGAGCGGGCTCTCGTGTGGTGGTGAATCCGTGCTGCTTCACATGGGGCAGCTCTGTGTTTCCAGGAGTAAGTCTGATTTACTGCATTGCACTGCAGTGTGCTGCGGGCAGGCACAACAGGAATGCCCACTGTGCTTTCTTTCTCTTTGAGAAAGAGTAGCTTGTTCCTGTATACGATGGTACAGTTGCAATAAATGTCACGTACCTGCTGGATTTTACCACACATCATGGCTGGCTTGCAGGCTGAGGGTTCTGGGAAATCTCTATCTCCACTCAGAGATTATGTCTAAAGTGCATGGTGTGGTGTAATCCTCAGACAAAGGATTCCAGCCAGGTACCAAACATGAAAAGAAGCACCATAAAGCTTTTTGCATTGTGCAGAACTGCTTCAGATGAAATCTGTGGGGGCATGTCAGTTGTCAGCATTGGACAGCCTGCTTACAAGTACCTGAATGTGACTTGGATTAAATGTAATGTAATGTTTCCATTTCAGAAAGAAGAAGTGTTAAAGAAATGTGCGCAGGAGTATTTATCACGAGTAAAGAAAGAAGAACAGAGGTACCAAGCACTCAAAATCCACGCTGAGGAAAAACTGGACAGGTAATTGCTTATGCACATCTCCATTGAGGAGCTCACACTGCGGGAAGGTCCCTGTGGCTGAGCCTTGCACTCCAAAACTGCTCCTTCCAGATGCTGTGCTCCAGCTCCTGACCATAGCTAAAGAAGGAGTTATTTTCACACTGAAAAAATCCCCCAGGAGAGGTCCATGTTGAGCACCTTAAATTTCTCTTTATGGAATATCTTCATGTATTTGGCAGGGAAGATCGAGGAAGAAGCTGTTAGGCAGGTTTATGCAGCATCGAAGGGCCGTGCTCAGATACTTGCATTTGCAGCTGATATTTGTGCCCCAGTGCTTTGCTGTTGCCCTGTGCTGTGTTACTGCCCTGACATCAGTCAGTAGAACAGAGTGTGTAATTCAGAGCAGGTATCTCTCTGTTAATTCTAGACCCCTGGTTTAAGCTGAGTCTGCCCACTTGTGTTGATGGTGATGTTGCACAGAAGTGCAAGTAAATCCATAAGCCACCATTAAGGTGTGAACATCAGATTGTGCCTTAAGACAGGCAGGTCAGGTTGGGATTGTTGTTGTTACCATCTCCAATGCTTCCATGTAATAACCAAGTAAGCATTTCTAGAGTCCACATGCAGTCCTCTAGGCCCAGGAGATGCCTGCAAAACATAGCTAGTATTGATCAGTGCCTAAAGCAAAGTGAGGCTTGGATTTGCTTCCCAGCTGTGAGTCTTGTCTGTGAGAACTGGAGATCAGATTGAGAAGCTTCCACAGAACACCTCCTGCTGTGTGGTATCTTTGACCCCTTCTCTTATAGACATAGAGAAAAGGCTTTACAGACTGCTGAGCAAGAGAAAGAGCCACGAAAAGTCTCTAGGGGTGAGGCTCAGGCTGCCTTCAAAGATACACAGAAAGCAGCCCTGCCCATCTCTTAACATGCAGTCCGTCCTTGGATACCCTTCATCCTCTCCTGTAGACCACTTGACATGACAAAAATCTGTGTTTTTCTAGAGCCAATGCTGAAATTGCACAAGTGAGAGGCAAGGCTCAGCAAGAGCAAGCGGCGTATCAGGCCAGCCTTCGTAAAGAGCAGCTGAAGGTGGACGCATTGGAAAGAACACTGGAGCAAAAGGTAAGCAGCAGCTCTGCTCTTTTAACGAAGTCAGGCTGGATATTAGGAAAAATGTCTTCTCAGGAAGCAGTGAGGCACTGGCACGGGCTGCCCGGGAGCACAGAGCCACTGTCTGTGGAGATGTTCAAGAACCGTGGAGGTGGTGCAGGGATATGGTCAGCAGGGGTGGGTTGGAAGTTGGAGTAGATGATCTTAATGGTCTTTTCCAGCCTTAATGACTCTGTGGTTCTAAGGCAATGACATGATCTTTCCTCAGAGTGGCTGCCTCCAGCTCTCCTTTGGAGTTTAGGTCAAGGTCTGCCCAAGGTCCTGTCCTGCTCCTCAAGCACACCCAGCCAGCATATATCTCATGTTCTCTAGCTTAGCAAAGGAGCTTATTTCCAGTAAAACACAGCAGGTCCTTGCTTAGAGCCCCATGAAAACAGGATGAAAGTAATGCCATAGGGAACAGCCTGGAAACAAAAGCACGCTACGTGTTACTGTCGTGTGCCAGGAGTGACTGCTGTATGCTGGTCCTGAATCATCACGTGATTCAGTGCTAAGTGAATTTACTGAAGGAAGATGAGCTCTGTGTGGGAAGAAGCAAGCAAATTGTTTGAGGGCATTATGCACAGCTGCACTACGTGTGCATATATATCATACATACATATATTCTTCTCTCAGTATTGGAGAAAACATTGTTCTTCCACACTTACGGGAAAGCTTGATTTTTAAATACACTCATCTTAACATAATAATGTCTTTCATGGTACTGAATACTGCCTTTTGTTTTCCAGAATAAAGAGATAGAAGAGTTAACAAAGATTTGTGAAGAACTGATTGCCAAAATGGGGAAAAGCTAACTTTTAACCAAATTTCTGGACTTCAACACTGAGTGCAATATGACCATTGGCACACTGATGTCCATACATTTATGTGGACAGGTTATATTTTCACTTTTTCGTATGCACTACTGTATTTTCTTTCTAAATAAAGTTGATTTAATTGTAAGCAGTACTAAGATGACTATCAGAATTTCTTGCTATTGTTTGCATTTTCATAGTATAATTCATAGCAAGTTGATCTCAAAGTTCCTGTATCAGGGAGATTGTCAAGTTCTCTAAGAAGTTACAAATTGCTGATCCTAGCCTTCCCTTTGTACATGAGTTCCCATGTTGGATGTCTTTTGGATTTAATATAAACATGTATTACTTGCATGGGGACTCTTGCCTTAAGGAGTGTAAACTTTATCTGCATTTGCTGATTTGTAAAATAAAATGAAAAATGAAAAAAAAAAATCCAGATGCATGTCACTTAAATGAAATTCTCTATTGTAAATAAATTTTTTCGTTGGAAGTTGAAGATAAGTGGCTTTTATTTGGTGTATTTCGCTTGCTCGCTGCTTTTGCTGTGCCGGGTACAGTGTGGCTTGTTAAGGAGCTCCCTGCCCAGTGATGGGATTGGCCACAAGGTCATACTGCCTGTGTGCACCTATCTCTATATCCTGCATTCCCTACAGATGTATATACTAGATTTGGACCTTTCTGTCCTCAAGTTTGAGCTTAATCATATGGAAGGTCTGATTCTCTCACCATGATCCAGAAAAGCACACAGGGAAGTGAGGCTGTTTGTCCGAGTCGGGTGCTGTGACAGGAGGTGATGGGATGGTGGTTTTTAAGCAGATCTGTTGCTGGGTGAATACATTTTGTTCTTCCTGCCAATGGAAGAATTTGCTGCCACGTTTGTGGAGATGCCGTGTGTGTGATTAGAAGAACACCCGGAATAAGCTAGATAAGCAGCATTCTCGCACACCTCCTTATCCTCTAAGTCATCCTCTGCGGAGGATTAAGTATGTAAGATAAGCATTAAAGCTTTAATAGCAAACAAACTGCTTTCTTTGTCTAATGGTGCATCTCTTGTATCTCCATGATGCGGACAGTCTTCAGCCTGGTTCTCATCAGCTCCCTTTTTGTCATCAAAAGTAAGTCAGCTCTCTTCTTCCTTTGTTCTTTATTCCTTATTTCCTATTTCAGACGTGGCTGAGCTTCTCTGCTGTTCTGGGCTTTCCTACTGACTTGGTTGGTTTTCAGAGTGCTTTGTGTGTGTGTGGTAGCAGCACAGCGTTTCACTTCTGCTATGGAATGGAAACAAAGAGGTGTTTGCAAAGAAATGGAAATGCATTATCTCTGTGGATGGCAGGTGTGCCTCCTGCTCTGCACATCCCACCAAGGACACTGTAAAGAAACTGCAAGTTTGTGCTTGTCATTGAAAATTCTGTGTAGTTTCAACCAAAGATAATTGGGAATAAGGAGAATTAGATTATAGCTGTCATGTATAAACAGAAGCAAAAGTCATAAGATGTGCTGTTTGGTCTTCTAGTGGAGCTGCTACTTTAGAAGACTAAATATGGATCGTAGTATGATTTTAGGTGCTCACAGTGTACTTTCTCATGGTGCTGTGGACCAAAGACCACAATGGAGGGGGAAAGAAAACCGTCATACTCCAGCTTATTCTACAGCTGTTACAAGAAGGTGTGGTTCCAATTACAGAGCGTCAGATATTCACCATCCCTGGAGGTGCTCAGGGGACGTTCAGATGTTGTGCTGAGGGATGTGGTTTAGTGGGGAATGTTGGTACGGGTGGACAGTTGGACTGGGTGATCTCAGAGGTCTTTTCCAACCTTGGTGATTCTGTGATATTCTTGAGTTACGCTCAGTGCAATTGTAGCAGTCATAACACATCTCATTTTTTTTAAAGTCAGTTATCTGGGCCCCTTTAAAAAAGAGAAATTGATCAGACTTGCAGAATAGTTAGATATTTATAATCTTTCAGCAATTTTTGCATGTGCTTCAAGCAAAATCATAAAAGACTGCATAGATGGGATGATTATTTTTTTTTTGCAAACTCTAACCACCGCTATTACAAGAGATCTTCCCTCTCCTAACAACAGGCGAAGCACTGCAGTGTTACACCTGTGTAGGTTCCAGCGATGATGACTGCAACAGACAAGGGACACAGCAGTGCCCGGGGCACTCCGATGCGTGTGCGGTCATGCGAGGACAAGCAAGTAAGTCACCATGGACAGCTCCTGCTCCTCACATTGCTAACGGCGGTGGTCAATAAATGGTGTTGGAAGGAGAAGAGCGTAGCAGCTTTCCTCTCCGAATGAGCACTGCTTACAAATCTTGGTTCTGTTGGCTTAGCAGCAGCTTGATGCCAAATGTGGCTGCGTGTGACAGCAGGCAGAGCCGTGGGATGGTCCCCGCTGGGTGGGCGCTGCGGTGGCAGTGGGTGTGTTGCGTTGCGTTGTGTGCTCACTGTGCTCCGTTCCAGGCGGTGTGATGAAGTCCTGCTCGTTCCGCTCCTTCTGCGAGAGGGCAATGAGGGATGGAGCCAGAGCACCTGGGGTGAGCGTCCACTGCTGCTACTCCAGCCACTGCAACGCCAAGAGCCGCGGCGCGAGGCTCGGCCCCTCCAACGGCTGCTTCATCCTCCTCCTCTTGTCCCTGTGTTGGCACCCGCTGTTGAAGCTGACATGAGGGGGAACGGGATCCTGAAACTGCCTTTATAGAAAGAGATGGTTGTAATTACACTTCCTGTATCACATTACTCCACATACCATGTTTCTCAGTAGGAAGAAGCTGTAGGCAGACTTAGCTGCGGGTAGCAGCCTTGTAGTTAAGGTAAGGAGTGATGTGCTCCAGCTGCTGTTTGCTGTCGGCACGCACTCGAAAGCAAGCTACAATTTTCAGGCACAAAGCGACTGAGAATTCTAGTATGCTTTTGAGTTGTTCAGAGAATATCTCCAGTCTGGACAAAGGCAGAAAACCTGATGTAAGAATGGTTTAGTATTGATACAAAATGCTAAGAGGAAGCTATTAAGAGAAAAAAAAGTGCTTGGAAACACATTGTATTACATATATTTATAGGGATAAAAGAACTTTTCCAGTCTCCTCTCCTCTGATACTTGGAGATCTTACCACAACACTGGAAGCAGCAGCTAAAAAAGCAGCCTGGGTGTTGTTTTGGACAGGTAAGCTGCCTCCTGGAGACTGCCTATCTCTACTGCTACTTTTGGAAAGCTTTGGTCAGTCGCTGTGCTGTAGGCAGCTAATCAGGTAACAATGTTTTGGTATACCCAAATTCCTAGAGCATTTCAGCTGTGTTCTTCATTGTCTAAAGAGTGAAAAGGTGCATAGCCCTCCTTGCACTGCTGTCATTAAGAGTGTTGTGTGGTGGGTTATATAATCCTTTTAATTTTGCAAAGTGAAATTACATGGGGATGTCTGGAGAGCTGAGGAACTAAATTAACATGTTTAATAATCCCATTCGTTGCAGTTTTACCAAGTAGATGAACCGAAGAGGGCCGTGGCACTGCGCAGCCAAAGCTGTGGGCAGCTGCTAACAGTGGTGATGCCCAACCTGGGTCATGGTGACGTAACACAACGTGATCGCATTGAACTGCTGTTGGGTTGGTGATGCTGGGAAGGAGCTGGCAGGGCAGAGGTGATTCGTAGCACAGTGACACGTAGGCAGGTGGTTGATCTGTGTAGATGTCAGCATCCAGCTGTACTGACCAGGTCTAATCTCCAGCGCACAGCGGCTTTCAGCCCAGCTGGTGTCACCTCAGTAGAGGTAGTCTTCCAGTGAGGAGTTCTGATTTTCATTGCCCGTTTGGAATTCAAGCAAGTTTATGGAACTCAAGAACTATGTGGCAAAGTAGATTTTCCACTAGCTCTGTGTTGTGACTTTGTTTCCAAGTGTTGTTCTTTGCAAGATCAGTAGTAGGCAGCATGTGGTAGGATCCTGCACGTCTTCCAAACTTTGGTCAAGGTTCTTCTTGAAATCAACGAAAGCTCCAGGCACTGCGCCCCTACCCCACCCTACAGCTCCTTGTTCTGTTGCACTCCCTCTGGATGGATCCTTCCATCATCTTCTGTAGGTTGTGGGGTCAGACTGGGCCGTTCCTTCGGGGCTTTGCTGGAAGGGGCCCTCAGACCTGGGGGTTCTGCTCTGTGGTAGTTGTTATCACAGGGCTGATACAGCTGTTAAAGAAAGATTGCTGTACTGTGACGCCTTGGCTGGGAATATTAATTTAGGCTTAAATACCCCATATGTGTAACAAATCACTTGAGCTGATAAGAATTCTTCATTTCATTCTCAGCTTGAATCAGCTCCTTCAATCTGTTCTGCTACACAAAATATGTGTTGATGGTACCTTTATTTTCTGATTGCTCTGTAAGGATAAAACTCTATCGAATGCAACCTCTGTAATGCTCCGTGCATTTCCTTAACGACGAATTAAAACATATGCAATGTCTGACAATGTCTCTGGATCAATGGGAGTGTTGTGATGGCCAGTCTCATCCAGCAGCCTCTGCTCCAGCAGGAGTTTGTCCACAGGGGTCTGTATCTTAAATGTGTCAGATAAAACAGCGAATGCTTTCTTATGGTGAAGCTTCTCTGCTGAAACCAGGTGAGGCAGTGTGCCCTGCCAAGCACCAGCTGTCACCACGTGCTCCCGCTGAGCTCTGCCATCCAGCACTTTGTACAGCTCTGATGCTTTACTGCCTGATTACGAACTTGAAAAGTGCATGTGTACTTACATCTATGAATGATACACTGTTTGTTGGTTTATGGAGATATCAGAGGTGTTCTGCAGCAGTTCTCGGCATTAACGTTAACAGGGAGATGAGCACAGGAACAAAGCAGAACAAAATAGAATATTTTAAAACTGTCATTACTGTGAGTGTGCAAAGCTATTCCAGGGCACACGGAAGGCAGAAAATAATCGTCTTCAGTTCGGCTGCTCTGAAGTCTCAAAGTCTCGTGGCTTCCTTTGTGTTGGGAACTGGGAGAGAAGGAGCAGAGCTGGCAGTGAGGTGGGCTCTGCTGTGACTCAGAATGGTGGCACTTCTGTTCTGCCCAGTGGGTCGGCGTGGTGGATCAGTTGGCTAAGCACTGGGGTAAAGATTAATCTTTATTACGGAAAGAATCGCACTCATAACTAGCTGATAGGATGTAGGGACAGCTGAAACGAATAGTTGCCATGGGTGCTTTCTGTCCTCTTGCTATTATCAGTGCAGACAGCGATTCTCTTTCCCACTCTTCTCAAACACTCTTAGGTCTTCTCCAGCCTTCGTGATTCTGTGATAAGGGAGGAGCTGAGTGGAATTAAGGGCAGAGAGAAGAGCATGCTTGTCAGCCTGGCCTGGTGGGAAGTAGGGCTGAGAATAAGCATCTCATTGGAGGTTCTTACTGGAGGTTCCCCCCCCCATCCCTGGAGGGGCTTCTTCACCCCCCACAGCAGATCATCCTAAGCCCCTTTTGCATCTTCTGGAGCCCAGGGGAGTGCTCAATGGGCAGCAGCTGTGCAGCCTGGCTGGGTTCTGCAATTGCTGGCGATGGCTTCCTGGCTTCAGCTGTGACACTGCAGGAGCTGTGCGCACCCATCTGTGGTTGGGACGCTCCTGAGGATGTGCACAGATATGGGAAAAAAGAAAAAGAAGACTGATTAACTTTCCTGTTAACGTCATTCAAGCCCTTAAAAGCCATCTTCTGCCTGCTCAAATCTCAGGATCTCCGCGGAAACTGAAAATAAAACTTAGCTGCTACGTGACCAGACAGCCCTGTGATCTCACCGCCCCTCTCCTTCCCCTTGGCTTACACAAAGCGATTTATGCTTATCCAAACTTTGGCTCTGCAGACACCCGGAGCTATTTGGGGCAAATCCCGGTGAGCTCCTGCAGTTGCTTTGCTCGGGATGAGTGGCAGATTACCGCCCTGGGCCAGCAAATGCTCACTGCTCCGTGCCGGGCCGGTGCTGAGCGCTCTCCAGGAGCAAATCCCAGCTCATCAAATAGTTCTCCCCCTCCTTTTTTTTTTTGCTCTACGTTTGCTCAGCAAGTGCAGAAATATCTGCATTTGTATTATCATGAGAACAGCTTTCAGCCCTGCATTGAGGTGGGCGTCTGGTGGTAAAACACGGCTCCAACGAGCCTGCAGGAGCTTGAATTGCATTTCTCCATGGAATCACAACCATCACCGTGAGCTGAAGGTAACCACCTCGATCAGCAGAGAGTGCTGTGAGAGAGCATGCAGAATTTTAATTGCTTTTAAAAATAGCAGTGTATAAAAGCCATGTGTTAACCCCCACGAGGCCTGGTGGCAAAGCAGTGCCAGCTTCCCACTCACCATTCCCAGTGTCCCACCCCGAGCACTGTGCTATTTGTTCCCAGTTCCTGGAGTGCAGACACCTCGTGGAAAGCAGCAACTAGGCAGTGAATGGTGCCCCTCTTTGCGTATATAATGTGCCTTATCTGATTGATTTGGATGTCTGGTTTGGAAACCTCATTTTTGCGCATCTGGAATAGTGACAGAAGCGACGGAGAGGAATTATGAGTTTCTTGACTAAAGTGGGCCTGGAAGCCTGTAAACCATGGCACCCGTCCAAATGTAAGATGCTGAGCAAGTCACCCATCAGTTTATGTCTACCTGGAGCGTGATGGTTCAGACTCTGAATGTCTCTCCTGCAGTTTGAGATTAGAAACTGTAGGATGGAATTAATTTGAAATTTAGTACATCCACCAGCAGGGGGTACCCGGGGCTCACAAATGTCCCCGCTGGCTGCTTGTGCCCTCTGCTGCTTACTTAACCCGAAAAAAAAACAGGAACGCAGCATTGCTTTCCCGTCCTCAGAAGTAGCACATCCTGTCCAGCACAGGGAGGCTGTGTCAGTGCTGCTCTGGGGGTGTGCAGCATCACAAAACGGTGCCAGGGGAAGCTCAGGTTGGGTAGCAAGAAACAATTCCTCTCTGAAAGAGTGGTGCTGCAGTGGCACAGCTGCCCAGCGTGGTGGTGGGGTCACAATCCCTGGAGGTGTTCCAGAGCCACAGAGATGAAGCACTGAGGGATGTGGGCAGTGGGCGTGGTGGGGTGGGCTGGGGTTGGGCTTGGGCATCTGAGAGGTCTTTCCCCCAGGGACAGGCCGGGGTGGTCCCACAGCAGAGCCTGTGGTGACCCAGAGCAGCAGGGAGCTGATGGGAGCAGGCTCATGAGAGAACATCACCCTGACACCCAGATACAGAAATAGCCTGTTTTTCAAAGATAGCCAAATCTTTCCCCGTGGATTTATAAACATTCTTCCATGTCTGGAAACACTGCGCTGTAACGCAGCGCACCACGTCTACCAGTGGAGCAGAGCTTTGTAAAACAAACAAACACCATGACGATGGGCACGCAAACACGAAGGCAAAGCTCTCCCTGAGATTTCTTGCCGCTGCCCCTCCAGGCAAAGCTGTCTGCGGGCTGCAGGAAGGCTCACACCTTGCTGTGGTGGCTCAGCGTGGTTTCCCTGTAACAAAACCCCATCTGGCTAATGCTGTTCTAATAAGGGAGAAACTGAGACTTAATGAAAGTTAGAAATAATTGGAGTGCTGTAAGCTGCTCACCCCGAACACTTACTTAGGAGAAATCCTGCTAAGGTCCTGCCTTTAAAATCTGGTCTGAATGTCTGTGAAATATACTTGACAGATGGACGGACAGATGGATGGCGGCAGCCAACCCAATGGTACGCCCAACCCAAGAGCCATCTCTTAAGCTGTGTACTCTTCAGAAATGTTAGATTAACCTGAAGTGAAAGAATAGGATGTGAGACGTGAGTCCCTGCAAGCACAGCACCATTGGAACTCGTTGTGCAATGATTAAATAGAAACAGTTCCTTCTGTTGAAGGAAATCACCATTTAATAAGCTAGGAAGGCCAATACATCTCCAGTAGTTAAGAATCTGCATTTGTGCATAGAAATCTATTGTATTTATCAGTTTGTAAGGATGTGTGATGAAGCAGGCTTCCAGACTCTAGATGCAAGGCTTTGACCCCTACAAGGCAATAATTAATTAATACTCAGCTGTTGTTTTCTTCCTGCAGGTTATTTGTTCTCTGTGAGCCTCCCTGGTGGACCTTCCCAGCCCAACCCAAGCACCTGGATGAGCCCAGCCCTGCTTCTAGAAGGTGAGGAAGTGCGCTGGTGGGAAGGCGTTAACTCCATCATCTTCTTTTGAAAGACAAATTTTAAATGTGCTCTGCATTCTCCTACACCAGCAGGGATTAACTCTTAAATAAGAAGCTGTTCCAAAGCACAACTTTCATTCTGTCTTTTAAGTGTTCATTGAGAATAAGACTGATCTGCTTTACACCTAATAGCAGTTATGATATAGAAGCACATAATTCACTTGCTGCAACACCCGTAAGAAGGAAAGGCCCTTGCCCTAATGCCCCAATGTTGTGCCCTGATGGAACCCGAACCATGGTTTTGTGGAAGCTCCTACAATGAGTGGGAGACATCAGTCAGCTGTACTCGGATATTGCAAATAATTTGTGAAGGACTCTGCCTAGATGGGGTTTTGGTCAACCTGGTCTAGTGGGAGATGTCCCTGCCCATAGCAGGGGGTTGGAACTAGATGACCTTAAAGATCCCTTCCAACCCAAATCATTCTATGATTCACAAGTCATAGACTGAAGTTAATTGGTCCTCTACATGGCTCTAAGTGTGCGGCATTAACAAAGCGTGTAGCTGCTACAAAGCATGAGTACCTTGTGGCTTAGTGTCACATCACTGCCTGGGTTCTGATTTTGGTTTCTTTAATCAGAGGGTGGGCTCAAGCTGGCCCCAACCATACCACAGCGCCTCCTGGCCACTGCCCCATCTCAGCTCCAGGGGAGGACACGTCAAGGCAAGAGCACACAGCTGCTGACCTTTTGCCCTTCACTTGAACGCTTGTTCCTTTAAAGTGCATTTACTTATGGGGTTTCTTATTTAGTTTTTTTCTACTGTCATCCCCATGAGGCATTCTTTCCTATGAGTCACGCACACCATAAAGAAATTATTGTTTGGCTCAAAGTTACGCTCCCATGCCTGGGATCAACGTTTTTTCAGTGAGAGATAGGAAATGAGATGGATTTCTGGGTGATTCATTATTTACTATTTTGACCTGAACTGTGTTTTTACCACTAGCTTTAAAAAAAAGAAAGAAAATCAGACAAGATTCTTGAAACACGAGGCCAAACCGATACGTGTCTCGTAGGACTGAACATGCTCTTTAATGGTTTATTTGCATTGTATATAGCAATAGTCCCTTATATCTGTTGATACTGAATGTACTTTTTACTAGCATCATCAATGCAACTAATTTTATTTCAGAATGATATCTTAGTTTTGTAAAACACCCTTTAAGAACACAAACCTGATGGGGTTCAGGGAGCATCTGGACGCAGCTCTCAGACATAGGCTCTGATTTTTGGGCGACTCCATGTGGAGCCAGGAGCTGGGCTCTATGATCCCTTCCAACTCATATAATCATAGAATCATAGAATGGCCTGGGTTGAAAAGGACCACAATGCTCATCCAGTTCCAACCCCCTGCTATGTGCAGGGTCGCCAACTACCAGACCAGGCTGCCCAGAGCCACATCCAGCCTGGCTTTGAATGCCTCCAGCGATGGGGCATCCACAGCCTCCTTGGGCAACCTGTTCCAGTGAGTCACCACCCTCTGGGTGAAAAACTTCCTCTTAATATCCAACCTAAACCTCCCCTGTCTCAGTTTAAGTCCATTCCCCCTTGTCCTATCACTATCAACCCTCGTAAACAGCCATTAAAACTCAGGAGGTTCTATGATTCTGAGATTTTCTCATACGACTCATAAACGTGGCTTTGCTTATACATTTATGTTTTTTTACTTGAATACGATACAACATAAAAAGGCATTTTTTTAACACTCTGCCCAGTATGGATGTAAAAATCATACATATATATGTGGAGAAGCCCTGGGCACTGAGGCCCATCCAAGCTCAGAAACCCAGATGTGGAATACAACAGAATTCCAGCGATCAAAGAGCAAATCAGAGCAAAATCTGCAACCAAAATCTGACGAAACAGTCAGGCAGGGCCCCAGAAGCAGCTTCTGTGAGGGATGGCTGAAAGGAATGTGGGAAAAAAGCACGAAAGGTGAAGAACTGGAGGAACACAGAGGTCCTCCGCTGAGGGCATCGACTGCAGGTGGATTATACAGCTCGTCCCGAGTGGGCCTGTGAGCCAACGCTACCCACGTAAAGGCCATGAATCAGCTCTTCACTCAAAGGAGTGAAAATAAAATCAGGATCGAGCTGTGAAGGCCTCCCTTGAACCCTTTACAAGTCGCTTTCTAAAATTAGAGTTAGACATGTAGGTCATTGCAGAGCAGATGCTGCCACCAAATTTGTTTGGATGAAACTCACTGCAGAGCTTCTGCCAGTAGAAACAAATTAGAAAATGCTGGAAAGCTCACCAAATCCTACTGATTTATTCACTTGGAACTAAAGCAGTCACAGAAAGTTCTTAAGTAGTGCACTGATTTTAATTTTTAGTGCAGGAAATGCAATACATCTGGGACCAAGGCGTATCTTTTATGGTAGCCATCGCTTCAAGTGGGAGGGGAGCGGAAGGAAGAGGAGAGGAGGAAATGAACTTCCCAGAAAAAGGCCACAATATGTTTAAATGTATACATATAAGCTAAAACACTTACCAGAGTGTTTCCTCTTGGTTCAAATGGCCACTGTAGCACCATTCTCAGCTCAGTTCCCCCAGGATGGCTTTTGGAGTCAAATAGGGTTTTTTAAAGCAGAGTTGGCATTTCTACCTACATTTTGGGTGGTCCTGTTTGGAGCCAAGAGTTGGACGCAGTGATCCTTGTGGGCCCCTTCCAACTCGGGATGTTCTATGATATGATGACAATTTCTGATTTGCCAATATTTTTGCAACCTTGCCTTTCTGTGCTCCATGCAAGGGATGGAGGGAAGGAGAAGCCACTGGTGACCTCTCTTCCCATAAAAGCCACCCAATACTTGGACAGTGTCACCAACTCTTGTATTACTTCACAAGCCCTACGGTTTGCAGATAGGAAGAAGGATGCTTTTAGCTGGAAGCAGATAAATTGGCATGCAGCACCTTGGAAACATCTAGAATCGCAGAAAGCCCAAATTAAACAAGCAGAGCCCCTCAAGGATGACTTCCAAACAACAATGAGATTTGGAGCCATCCCATGATTTCTGGAGTCTGATTAATGAGCCTGAACGGTGGTGCGTACAGCTAGCACACAAACAGCATGTAACATTTTCCTATTTTCACACGGCTGTGTGTACTTTAAACAATTACTTCAGAAGGGTTTAACATCCAACTGGGTACATGCGCTGCTGCTTGCGGCAAGAACAGCGGCCTGTTGACCATCACTGGATGCATCAGGGATGATTATTTAATGACTCTCTTAACTACCAGACACATCGAGGCCATGGCGGCTGCAGAGAAGCCCTGAGACTTCCCTCCCACCCCTCAGCAGGTCAGATCAGGGGAAATGATCACTCTTCCCCATCCGAAGGTGTTGACCTCAGCCCAACCAGTTCACCAACCTTCTCGAGCTGTTGGGTTATTTCGCTAATTAAAAGCAGACCCGTTTTTAGTCTTTTTAACCTTGGATGAGTGATCTCGGAAAGATGTAGCAGACATTACAAAACAAGACACTACTCAAACCCCTGGTAGGACTGCAGTGACTGCAGCTTCTGCGAGCTAATTTACAGGAAATGAAATCTCTATGGCATTTCTGCCTCATTTCTGAACAAGCCGACCACATTCCTCTTCCTTTTCAGAGCAGGAACAATGTGCAGAGCTGTACATACATTAGTACCATAAGCTATGTTTTTGTTCATTGTTAAGGCAGTTGAAAATACAGTGCTTCCCACAGCTTCCTCTGTACAGCCACCAGCTGACTACCAGAGAGTGCTCTGTAAGCACAGGATGCACAGTACAATGCTATTAGTTATTAGTGATAACACTATTAGTTATTGCACAGTCAGGTCCATAGAAACAATGAGATGACATGATTAAAACTCCCTATGCAATCTTAATCCCAGACTCTGTTGTTTAAAGCACATACTAAAGCCTTATACTAAATATTTAAAGAACCATTTTTGTCATCAGACCTCGGAGTAGAAAAGCATCCAAAATATGAGGTTTCTGCATGTTCCCTTTGCTTCTTGTTGCCAGCTGCATCTTGGAATATGCTGTTCAACCATTTCTTTGAAAACATGATAAATAACATCACCATCAGGTTTACTACAACTATCCCCTCAGTCTCGCTCAGTAGACATTGGATATGTTTATTAATTATGTGTTTTTACACCATTCTGAGGTGTGAAGATTGAACTCCTCCACGTTCCTCCCTTGGGAACAAGGACAGAGTGAAATGAAGCTCAGAGATGTCCACTTTCTGCACTCGGTGGCAGGCTACAACACAAGTCTTTGCAAAGGATTTAGAGGTATGTCGACTTTGATTTACATGACGTGCATCTTTAGGTGACTCCTGTTACAGCGAGTTATTGACAGTTCTGGAGCTCTGAATCAGAGGTCTCCAAAAAACAAAGTATGAGTAACTGGTGACTCTGTGGGGAATTGAGATAAGCATCTAGTTCATCTCACCTAGGGGGCCAGGTGGTTATAGGCAACCCACTCTTTTCCTAAACAAGTCTGGTTCATGCCCAGAACAGGTCCATACAACACAGTGAAACAGGTGGGAGTCCCATAGGAAAAAGTGGTGTCATGGAATTGCGGGTTCATGGTGCTGGCTTACTTGAGATTAATTTAACACTGAACAAGTGCCCTAAATTTAATTTAATTCCTTGATTTGATTTCATGTCTTAATGCACTTCTATATATAAGAGAGGCTGTGGGGTCTCCTCGTTGGAGATGTCCCAACCCATGTGGACGTGGCCCTGGGCACCCTGCTCTGGGTGGGGCTGGGGTAGGGGGGCCAGAGGGACCCAGAAGTACCTCAGCCATCTGTGGGAACCTCCTTTACATCTAGCTGTGGTGGCAGCATGAGGAGAGCTGATGTTACATCAGGGCTGGGAAGTCCTTAGCACGTGGCCCACATCACGCTCCGGCAGGCAGAGGAGAGGTTCGCCAAAGCACAGCGCTACATGGAGCTGCATCTTGAGGGGATGGAGTGGGTTTGTGCCTGAACACGAGGCCTGGAGTGAGATGTAGTCCTATGTTTTGGAGGTGGTGTTTCACACAAAAAAAAAGGAGAAATAGGATCTGGGACTTTTCCAGCCATGCAGTTGCTGTAGCAACACTAGAAAAGGCCATAGTGTAGAATCTGTTTGCTGGATGCTTGTCCAGGTTTTCAGCACAGCTCACTGGACAAGCCCTCATAATGTAAATAATTTGTGCCTTGGACTTCAAGCAGAGGAGGCTGCTTTTCAGAACATTTCAGGGCCTTTCTTGTTTCCTTTAGGCTGGTATTTTCCACATCTTCCAGATGAGGCACATTATTTGTGTCAGACCTGAGCTGGGACTCAACAAAAGCCAGCCAAGCCATGGGCGCAGCACCTCAAAGAGAAGAGCTGCTATGGAGCACCAATGCTTGTTTACCCTGGAAAAGAGCAGCTCCAACTACATGTTTTTTTTTCCCAGTTAGCACAAACTTGCTGTTTAACTCCTTTCTCACCGAAGGCTGCCAAGTTCCCAGGAGTAGCATGGCTAAGACAAATGGCCACAACCTCTTCAGAAAATTCAAGTGGCATTCAATTGTTCTTTTTTTTTTTTTTTTTCCTTTTTGGGTGGAAAAACAGCATTTAGGATCCTGTAGCATTTTTTGAGGTGAGGTATAATAGCATTTTCCCTGTTTATTGCAGGAGAGTTGGACTAGATGACTCCTAAAGGTCCCTTCAACCGAAAATGATTCTACAGTTCTATGACATAGAATCACAGAACGGCCTGGGTTGAAAAGGACCACCATCTAGTTTCAGCCCCCCTGCTATGTGCAGGGTCGCCAACCACCAGACCAGGCTGCCCAGAGCCACATCCAGCCTGGCCTTGAATGCCTCCAGGGATGGGGCATCCACAGCCTCCTTGGGCAACCTGTTCCAGTGCTTCACATGGACACTGCCAGCCAAGACCTGGCGCTGTCCATTGGATGAAAGTGAAGGAATTGCAGCTCTTTTGCAATATGCAACGATCCCTTTGCAAAGCCATGCCCTGCCTCAACGCAGACAGGGCTTGTGGGTGCAGGCTGCTCGGAGAGGCAAATAACTCACACTTCTCTTTCATTTCCTTTAGAATCTGCATAGCAGCGTTCAGCCGAGCAGTGCGTGCATACTTCTTGCAACCAGCCCATTTAGATGGCTTGAAAATACATCAGCAAAAGGCAGCATATGGAAAATTCTGATTGGAAACATATGGGACGTTACATCAGAAGCAGACTTCTCTTCCTCTGTGGATGATGATTTGCTCAACTAACAACTATTTGGGGATACAGCGGGGAAGATAGCAGAGCACCACCTCAGCCCTGTGGATAACTTCAGTAAGACTGTGATCTCCACCACTGGCAGCACTTGACCACATTTTGCCACCTATGACTTACTTATCTTGAATCACTTATTTCCTATTACTAAATACTCAATGAAAGTGGTTAGTTATGTATTAGGCACAGCTCTCTTTTTTCAAGTCCTTGACACCTCCTGCACATCACCAGCTCTGAATCAGTGTTCACAGCCCTCAGCCAGGTTAGGCTGTCACTAGGTGTAAAATGGGACTGTTACAGTAAAACAATTTCTTATATTTTCCTTCCTAAAGCTAATTGCTTGAATCATTTCCCACTTCATGTCCTACCAGTAACCGGCTGCATCTGCTTGCCCTGCCTGTGATTGTGTTTGTTTGCTACTGCCAAGGACACAAAGGGAAGCTACTGCTGCAAGAGAGAAAAGAATGCTATGTTACATTCCATTCCAGCTCGCATGGTGCAAAGCCCTGCTGGGGGCTCTCTGGGTCTCCGACAACCTGCCAGGAGCAGGATGTCCAGCACTGAGCTGGGAACATCTGTGTCAGATATTACTCATTCCAGCGCAACCAAAAGTGCAGCAGAAACCACTCAGTCCTATTTTCAGTGACAGACCGGTGACACGACGTCCTTACCCTGGCCAGATTGCCACCCTGAAGAAGGTGCAGTTCTCAGGTATGAGAGAAGCACTTGGCTTCCCCAAACCCTTGCATCCAGAACAGTGAAGTGCTTTCAATTTTAAAAAGTCCTTAAATGCACTTTTTACTCTTTGATGGTCCTTCCAGATCATATACGTTTTGAGCTGACAAAGGTACAAATAATTTCTGGCCTTAAAATTAGAGGTTTAGGAAAGACAGAGACGGGCGGAATGAATAAAGTTCTGCAAACTTTCCAGACCATTTGTCAATGGCTTTTTTCCTGCAGCGGGAGCCTGGCAGCAGCGACCTGTGCTGGGAAACGCTCAGTGCATCGGCACGGCCTCGGTGTTTGAAGGCTAATTTTTGTTTTGAGTACAACTCTTGACTCACGGAAAAATAATCTAAGTATTCTGGGCTGGCTCCAGACTTGATCTACCTTGAATTTAATGACTGTTTCAAAATAAGTGTGGAGAAGCTTTCATGATAATGTTTTTATCTTCTCGCCTGCTCTTTGGGAAGCAGAAGCCATCTCAAGTGCGTTCTCAGGGCAGCTGTTTACTACACAGAGCCTTTGCCAGAGAGAAGTCCAACGAGCAGCTCTACCAGCCGTGCCCCGCTGCTGCTTCCACCCACAGAGGGAAGCCTCAAGGTAAAGCCAGCGCTGAGGCACGGCGCGCAGCCAGCCCGTTGTAGCTAGAGGGCCCTGAGCTGCAGCAGGCGAACATCCCCATAAGGTCAGTGCGTTGGGAGGCACACACACCAAACAGAATCTGAGCGGCTAAATTTAGTCTGGATAGGAAATTAGCTTGAGGTTAAGTAAAGTTTTTTGCTACTTTGTTTTGTTTTTAGATTACCCAAGAGATGTTCCTTCCTGGAAAGGGAAAGAGGACAGAGATACATAACTGTTTTTCAATCCCTTCGTTTACATGGCATCATTTCAAGTACGATTTGTCGTGTGTTTGTAATCTAAACCTTACCGGCTCCTTTCAGAAGAAGGGTTTGATGTGCCAGTACCAGGTCAGTGTGCAGCACAGCTCCCGTCTGGGGCTTTCTTCTGAATGCTCACCCACGTGTGGACAAAATAAATGTTTATGTGAAAAAATGTATTCTCATCCAGTCGTTAGAACGAGTATGTAGCACAGAATGACACTGCAGAATGGGTTGAAAATGACGAGCTCTGCAATGAGGCGCCTACGCTTGAGTTGCTCAGAACCCAGCAGCGCCAGCCAAAGAGGAGTCAACCCTAAGCCACAGAGCTTCTGGATTCACATTTTAGCATCTGCCCTAGCATTCTCACTTTGACATCATTTTGCTTTTGCTTAGAGTGATGCTACTGAACCCGAATCCTGGAGCTAAGCACTTGCAAATGATGGGCTGTTTGCATACAACAAACCAAAGCTAAAATTTCTGATCTTTTTCATTAAAGATGTCAATTTAGGTACTGCGGCTCTGTGTATGCATGTCATCTTTCTACTAGTTGTGTTTTATTTTGCAATAGGCAGGGTCGAAGTGACTGCAGCAAAACTTACTGCTACAGATTTATTTACTAATCCCAGACATAAATCTGGCTGCTTAAGCAAACCCACACTGTTTAAAAAGTTGTTTAAGCACACATGAAGCATGAGGTACACCAGCAAGGATTCTAAACATGCTCTGAAAGTTGGGGTCTTGGATTATTTTGTTTAAGCAGGCTCTGCCATCACTTCTTGTGACGTACACACATGGGCTGACAGGGTCAGCTCCTCCCCAGCTCCCTCAGCACCGTACAGTGGGTTGGACACAGCCACAGAAAACATCCAACTCTATACTTTGAAACTGAGTTAGTGCTTTTTGTACGATGGCCTTAGGAAGCAGCTCAAAGGGCTGGATGAGTTTGGGTCGTGACATGTCAGAAGTTGTACAGAGGGGTGTCAGGAACAGCCTCTGAACTGAAAAGCTTGTACTTCCCTGCTGCAGGTGTGAAATAGCTCTGGTGACACACCTTGGGATGATAGGAGCCCTGTCAGTGATGTAGATGAGGACAGAAGGAAATACGTTTTCAGCCTAGAGGATTGACTGCTCTTATCCTTGCGTGCATTTTACAAATCATTTTCGTTTCACTTTCTGGAAGTTTCCAAAGAGTGCATTATTCAAAACATCCAACCATTCCTTCTGGGACTGAGTCACACTCAGACAGTCACTGCATTTAATTATTGATTAAGTTTTTTTCAAGTTCCTTTGAGTTTGTTCCTCTCTGTGCGACGTGTGCAGCTGCACCTCTCGCAACAACAAGGGGGAAGCTGGAGCCGTTCTGCCCAGGAGAGCTGCCCATCACACCGCTGCCCCACACCTCGCTGCGATGGGCTGCTTCCATCAGCCGTGCTTCACCCCACAGCTGGGGCACAGGTGTTGGAACAGGTGCACGTAGCAGGGAAGCACGAGCAATGTTTGGGAGTTTTAAGAGTTAACATGTTGTCGTGGGGATGCCAATATGTTACAAATGCAACGCGCGTGTTTCTGGAAAATTATGAATCACATTCTTTTTCCCGTCAAAGTTACAGCTGTTTTCTAGGATGTCAAATCCGGAACCCCTTCCAAATAGCAAAACAAATTAAGTATGACTATCCAGGCTGGTAGGGAGGGTATTTTTAAGAACGGGAAGTAGAGCGGATTGCATTCCATTTGGTAGCCTACATGAGGCAGGTGAAAGACAGGCAAGTGCTGTGTGGATAAGACAGTCCATGCCGGGGACAAGTTAATTCTAATGGTGACTGAAAGGGGATTTTACAAAATATAAGAGTTTCTTTAATACATAACACAACTAATGCACCTTCCTGATGACCTTCCCCATGTGTGTTGGATTCATCCTGCAGCAGATGAGGTGCCTACAGCAAACCAAGTGAGAGAGATGGGTCAGTTCAGCCCCAAACTGGCAACGACCTTCCAACAAAAACCCAGCATCCAACAGAGCATGAAGGAGCTACAAGTGAACAGTCCCAAGCACAGCCTTGTACAGAGAGGAACAAACTCAGATACATTTGAAAAAGAACCCTCATGGTTTTTGCAGCATTTCAATACTATCTCCCTTCCCATACCTTTGTGTCTAAATGTGCTTGTATTTGGGATCTAAAATACCATAAGGAAGTAATTTCTACTTATGAACTCTTCTTTCAGGTGAAAGAAGTTGCACTCGAAGCTTCATTGCACTGCTTTGACGCTGAAGAAATTCCCACAGCCAAAATGGGACTTTCTGCTGTCTGTGAAATTACCTTCATTTGGAGGAGTAATTTGATGTTGAGAAGGAAAGCAAACAATTACCACAACCTCGTCCTGCAGTGCAAGTATTTTCATGCTTTTTCTGCCTCCTGACTGCAAAGACAATATTTGCATATGCATACAAATCAAATCATGTATTTAACTAACACTAGAACTGCAACAATTCAAACCGCAGTGATATTTGGCTGATATTTTAAAACCTTGATCATAGAATCATAGAATGGCTTATGTTGGAATGAACCTTAAAGATCACCGAGCTCCAACCCCTCTGCCATGGGCTGGCTGCCCCCAGCCAGCTGAGACTGCCCAGGACCTCATCCCACATGGCCTTGGGCACCTCCAGGGATGGGGTACCCACAATCTGATCACATACACCAAGATATTCAGAAAACAGATGGATCTCAGATGGTTTGTAGGGCCAGTCTTCAGACGGTTGAAGTGTCAGGATCCCTTTCTAATGACGCTCCATATCATCCAACAGTGCCTTACAGAATGGGTGCATCCTGGTACCCAATGTATTTTCTAATTCTTGTCTTCTGAGGTGCACAAAATGCTCTGGGAATGTCGAGAGCAGCATTAAAAGTCCTTCTACCTCCAGCAGAAAGTTGCACGTTGAGATGCCAGTTGAGAAGGTTATCATCGTGCACATGTTGTTGCCATTTAATTACTCCTTTTCCTGTAAAGAGTCTGGCTTTAATTAAATGGCAAAACAACGTGTGGACTTTTCTCCAAGTCATCTTAAAGCGCTCACTTCCTCCTCTGTGTTCTGTGGTTTATTAGATTTGAATGAGTAATGGGGTGGTTTCATTTGTTTAGCTAAATTAAAGTGGCCAGCAACAATTTCCTGCCTGAGCAAACCGTGGGCTGATTAATAATATTGGTGATGGTGGCAACATGGGTTTCCTGCACCATGCGGGTTCTGCTGCCAGCTTGATGCTGGGGCTTTCCAGCACACCAGCGGCCCACTCCTCACAATCAAAATGCTCACTGAGGTGCACCGTGTGCCCACAGAGCCAGGAAGGTGCCTTCAGAGCAGAGCTCCAGCACAGAGGAGGCGCATTTTGAACCAAAAGTGCGTAAGTGATCTGCCTGTGCTGCAATTTGCTCTCTGCATATCCTGCAAGATCCCATGACTGTGAGTGAAAACTCCAGAGCATCCCATTCACTTGGAAAAACAGCAAAAAAAGGAGGAAAATCAGGTGTGTTCATGGATGCCTTGGCATGGAATACAGTGTTCTTCCTGCTGCCAAGGAGACCTTCATCAACCACGTCACCCACTACTTATGCAGTGCCCACAGGATGCTTTCTCCTCTAACAGAACTGTAGGCCATTTTTGGCACAAAATTAAAGGCACTGTAGCAGTTGGTTTTCCCATTCACATTACAGAATTTTGACTGAATTTTATTCAGTACCTCTTCAGAAAGTCAGACCCACAGGCCCAGTACTGAAAAGCTCACACAAAGCCGGAGCGATGCGATCCCCTTGCAAAAGCCAGGTAAGCATTTGGAAAAGCATCAACTCTACCACAGTAATTCTTGCTATGTCTGAGCACTGATTTGTGGCAAGCAGATGTTTACTGTAACAAAAGAGCTTGGACTCCAAGACATAAAAAAATAATTTAAAAAAGGCATAGTCCATGGATTTTCAAATGTGGTTGCAAACAAAGATTACCAGAGAAAAGTCCAGCGTGTTGCAACAACTACTGAGTCAGTGACAAAAAGCTGGCTTTGATTACTGTCGTTCAGTGTTGATGACGAACGCAATTACAGGCAGATATGAGGGCCTGTCAGCACAGAACACTTTAAATGTCCACATCAACTTCTAGCAGTTTGCTTGAAGAGCTGATTCAAATAGCTGCTGATGGGTTTTTTGCTCAACTTACTCCTTCAGCCCACTTATCCCTCCATCTACACACAGCCACAGCTTACTTGACTCGTAGGAGCAGCACAGTGTTTCAAGGGTGACAGTTAGCTAGATGGCTGATAAGCATAGATTCTGTAAGTACAACACTCCGTGCATGAGTGCTTTGTGCAATTGCGTGTACAACCTCTACTGGAATCGGTCCTCTCATAGAGTGGAAATGGAAATTGATGATAAAAATGGATGCTTAGAGCCCTGAAGAAAATGTTGGTGGCACATGGAATCAAACCTTCATGGAAAATACCAACGGGTTATCTCAGCAAAGCTGCTCACTGAAGCAAGTTTTTCAGATGTTTCAGCATGGAGAAACTTTTACAAAGAAGCATATTTCTTTCCCTAATCATGCTTCCTAACGCAGATAACACCAAACCTTTGTGCAGAAAGGAAGTCAGAGAGATGATGCTATTACGCATGAAGAAGCAGGTTGCGTGGGTGGAACTGAAATCAGAAATTACACTAAGAATAATGTCTCTCATGCGACAAAGCCGAAGTGCTCTGCAAAGTGACTTCAGCTGAGCAGCAGAGATGGATGAGTACTTAAAATGTTAGTGCTGATGGTGCAGAGGTCTTATCTATCTGAGGTCAGAGAGGAGGCTAACAAAGGGCAGGCACGGGACCCCTGCACTGGGACTTGTAGAGCTGTGGTTTAACCACCAGGCAAGAAAAAGCTTATTAAAATCTAGCACTTAGTGTTCAGAAGAGGCTGCGCTCCCCAGCTAAATGCCAGCCTCTTATGAAAACCTTTGAATAGGTTGCGTGGCTGCTGCAAAAGGTTATTTTAGAGACACTGTCTGTGTGCACCTTAGAACTTGTGAAGAGTTACTCAGAAGCCAGACGGTTTCTTTTTACTTTGTCTGCAAAACTCAGATTTCAGGTACAGATTACGCACTGTCTGCCTCATGGCAGGAAAGCAAAGGGCCCAGGCTTACCCCTCTGTCATTGGAAAAGTTCAAAGACATGAGATTGCAGCTGTTCTGCTGACCCAAGTCCTTAGCCAGAAGACCCATAAGAATTTTAAATTAGTAATAAATTAAAAAGGTTCCTGCAATATGGATTCTCATTTGGTTTGGGGTGCAGGAGCTGAAGCACGGACACCATCCCTCCCTGTCTATATGACACATGCTCATCCTCTACCACCTTCTTGAGTAAATAAGGACTGGTGTTTCCTCACTTGAGAACTGATTTTAGCACCTGATAGGGCTGGCAAAGCCCCATAATCATTTTGTCACAGCGAAAACAAACAACTGCAGCCTCTCCTCATGTCATGCTCATTTGAAGGTTAAATTCGACCAGCAGCCTGTTTCCATTACCCACAGGTTCTTGCTGAAAATAGGCAGTTTCCTCTGTATTAGGCATGGGCTCGGATGACAAAACCTGGCTCTAGGTTATGGGAAGAGAAAGTTTGGAGGTGTTCACATCTCAGCTTTCCCACAGTTCCACGCATATTATCTAATTTCTTTTTAACTGAATGATATTTTCTAAGCGAGATGGCTTTATAAAAGCCATGAATGAGCCTCATCTAGATAACTTGTGGAACTGGTTCTGCAAATTGCTGCAGATTTACGTGCTGCTCGGTGCCCTTGCTGACCTCCATCCCAAGTCCCCTCCTCCTCCCATGCTTCTGCGAGTTGAATTTTGGTCCACAGCTTTTGGCCACCCCTGTCACTGCAGTGCGAGCTCTTCATACCATTGGATCCACGCTCTGGACCTACACTGGTCAACCATGGCCATCAGTCTCCTACTCTTCCTCTTCAGCAATCTACTTTTATACAGCAGAGATGTGATTTGGAGCATTTTATGCTGCCATAGAGGTGCACATTATTTATTTCACCAAATGTCCTTTCTAGAAGGTCAAATCCTCTGAGCAAGCATGTCCCAGCATATGGGATGCACGTATCGATGTGCCAGAGCATAGCTATATGTTGGACCCTGCCTAGAACCAGAGTGGCTTTTGCTCTGGATGGGGCAAAGCTTGTTTGAACGTGGCTCAGATGTGCTAAGAAGAGGATTTAGGCCCAGCTGCAGCTTCCCATGTCCCTCCATGCTCCCACTGTGCTCCCCAGCCCTCTCTCACCCAATGGGGGTAGGGCAGTGGTAACAGATGGAAAAGAGCTTGTCTCCAGGCCACCTGGGAATAGGGTCACTTAGCTACGGGAAAAACATGTGTCCAAGAGGGCTTGCCTTGACATTAGCACACACATTCTGCTCGCTATAAACCATCTTTTTATATAACTTGACATAACGACCTCCGCAAAATTATTGCTGCTTTGAAGCTATGAATAGGACACTGCTTATTTCTGATCAAACCCAATTCACCTATCATTGCAGTTGGACTTCTATTCCTGTAACTACATTTACTGTCAACAATGAAATACACGTTTCATGGTAATTCTGGGGTCAAGAAAGCACTGTGCCAAATACCACATGCTCATTTCAGCGTAAGATTTATTTTTTGCTTATGAACAAAAAGGCAGCGTGCTTGCACTAAATCACTACTCCGAGAGGGAATTAAAGCAATCATTTCTGCCAACATTTTAGCAGATAACAGGTGGCTGAGTACGTAAGTCTAAACTGTTCCTAAGAAAACCTCTGTTTGGTTATTTGTGTGATTATAACACTGACGTAGTTTAGGAAATGTAAAACGTTTGGGGATGTCCTTTAGCAGATAACTCCTGTAGGCAGAATGCTCCCGGGTTCACACGCAGGATTGCCCAGAGAAGTGAGGATGCCCCATGCCTGGAAGTGCCCAAGGCCATGGATGGGCCCTTGCAGCCTGCTGGGAGGCACCCAGCCCAGCACAGGGGTTGGATGACCTCTTAGGTCCTTTCCAACCTAAGCTGTTCTATGATTCTTCATACTCATAACCCAAGGTTAAAGAAGAACTAAGGCTGCTTTGGGTGCTGTGATGTTGAGCAGCCACATCTCTTCTCCAGCCAGGCTGGGCTCATTTTGGCCTGAGGACAGAGGTGAAATAAGAGGTGCCTCTTCCTTGCACAGCTGCACTCAGTTCTGGTTATGATTTCATCTGTATTTGTAGAAATCTAGACATTTCCAGAAATATCCTACTGTGTCATCTCTTCGTTGCTCTTCAACCTTCTCAAACTGTCTGTTCAAACTAGCAAAACATTATGTCACAGCTAAGACAGCTTTCATCAGGTGTGAGTTTGCCCTTCTGTTTTGTTAGGTGAGCTAAGCTGGAGGGTGTTTGACGAGCACCGGCTCAGTAACCGTCCTGTAAAGGGCAGTGCGCAGTGTGGGAACTTGCAGAGAACATGATGTAGCTGCGAGGAGAATGCAGACAGATGTGGGAGACACTGCTCTGTTTATAAACAAACAGCTGAGCACCCAAACTGGGCCAGTCTAGTGGAAAATAGCAGTGTCACGGCCTCCATCCAAGGAAGC
Source organism: Pavo muticus (assembly GCA_016647715.1). NCBI lineage: Eukaryota > Metazoa > Chordata > Aves > Galliformes > Phasianidae > Pavo > Pavo muticus. Next base: position 497,832 of record JACDJE010000443.1, read on the forward strand.
AAAACAGCAGAGCAGCAGCACTCGGCGCTCTGCCTTTGGCTGTGCCAGGCTGGGTTTGCCAGGCTGTGAGCTACACAATCACTATAGGCATCAATAATGGATTTTATTTCACCATTGCCATCGGAAAGAGGTCAACCCAGTCTGCTTTCTCCCTCTAATCTCCCTTGATGTTATGCCTGTTCCATAGTTCCCTTTTTTTAACTCCTCCCACATTCATTCCCATTCTCTTCTTCTGCTCCTCTACCCTCTTATTCTCATTTACTTTTCTCCTGCTAGCCAACCTCTTTGGATCCCCACATTTCTGTGCCTTAAAACAGAGTCTTTAGCATACTGTTCTCATTTGAACAGACATCTGTCCAACCAGTTGAGCTTTCTACGCCACTCCTCACTCACTGAGCCATATTTCCTAGCTGCAAGCAGGCCACAACCTACTGCAAACATAAGAAAATATATATACACACAAACATACATATACATATATATCTACACACACACATACACACATGTATACATATATATGTGTATATATCTACATATCTATGTATAAAACTTGCCTTCCTTGGGGCTGAATTAATTTATTATCCACAATAACTCAATTGCTTGCATCTGTCTAGCCGTGACTTTTGCTCTGCTGAGGAACAGTCCCACAGCTCCACTTTTGCATGGGGCAAACTTTCAGTGCCACGTGGGTTTGCACTCTTTTTTGCAGCGTTGAAAGAAATAAACATTTATTATATCACGTGTAAGAGTTTGATTCTGGATGCCTCGTTTTGTTCTAAGTGATGGAGGTGGGCTTTAGGAGTGGACTAGTTTCAGACTTTGCAAGCGGAAATCACTTTGGCACATCTGACCTTCTGCCCACCTGGATTTTTGGCACAGCTTTAACCAAGCTGGTGAGTTTGCCAACGTGTATGCAGCCAGGGCATCCCTGTGTACCTCCCTCCATGTGCCTAAAGGTGACTAGGAACGGTGCTGCAGCACTTCCAGGAGGTGTTCCCATGGCCCCAGCCCTCCCTGCCAACAACTCATCCCCCCTTCCTTGCGGTGACTCATTGCCATCCACAGGAAAAACCTCAGAGCAGCACTGAATCACCATTCAGCACCTCCTGCTGCCCCCGCTTCCAGCCTGCAACACAAACATGGCCGCACACCACAGGGGAGGTGGGAAGGTGAAGTTTTCTGTAAGCAAGGAGCCTGGCAAGGAGGACGTGCTTCAGCACTACCTGCCCCGGCGTGCCCGTGCGTGCTGCAGTACTGGGGCTGCATGGGAAGCCGCTGCCTTGAAACCTCCAATGCTAAGGATGTGTGACCCCAAATTACTCCTTTAGGGGGAAAAATACCACCATGTTGCTTCTTTGGGCTAGAAACCAACCATGGAAGGGAGACTCTAATGAGCGCCTACAGGGGTTGTATGGGAGCCATAGGCACCACGTGCTATGCTCTTCTCTCAAGTTCAGCCCTTGCCGCTAAGACAAAGCCTTTGGGAAATTTGGAGGGTATTTTTGTATTTACTTAGCCTGTGGGAGTTTAATGTTTAATCATTGCGGGGGTGTTGGTTAGTCATATAATCGTTAGCCATCATTTTTTTCTGCCTTTCTTTCCTTCTGTCCTTTGTTCTTCCTTATCTCAGCTCTTTCATTTTGTGGAATAAATCGGCTTCCTATCACAGCCTTGATTTCTCAGTAAGTGGGCAGCTCTACAGTGCTGAGGCTCTCAATTCCAGCAGCTCGGGGGCGGCTGGTGCCCAGCTTTCCCCTGGGCTGGAGCTGGCACTCTGGGGTTCCCCAGAAGCTACCAGCACCACACTTAGTTTCTTTAAACAAAACTGAGAGCTGCTTTTAACAAAACCTTAACTAACCTCTACTAAAATGAGAGACGTGCATCTTCATTGCCATCAAATATTTATCTTTTTTTCCCAGCATCATCCTATCTTGCTCCCTTCTAACCTTAATTCATCCCAGTGTGCAGTTGTTCCTCACACATTATTTAACATCTGAGGATGTATTTTCATTGTACTGAGGTCATGCACATGGCCCATGCCATTACAGTTGCTTTTAGATGTTCCTAAGACTGCGATGAGCCTACCAAATAATTCAAAGAATTAAATCACTCCTGTTATCTTTTCCCCAGGACAGAGCAGGACTGACAGAACCAGCCACATTTTCATTATTAATATCAGAACTGCACGCAGTCGGAAAGCAAAAAGGACTGAAGAATTTCATAGCTCAACTACCTGCAGAATAACAATAATAAAGTCCCAGAGTGTCACAGTACAGTCCAATGTACCTTTTGGAAATGCTGCCATTCCAGATAGCAGGGGAAACAAAAATACCATGGAAATATACACTGTACCTCCAAAATGCAAAGCCACCTGGCTGACTCAGAGAACTCCTTGTTGGAGATGAGCATGGTAGCCCAATGGCAAACAGCTGTCAACATCTGTCACCTCTGCGATGCCAGACTGCATGGGAAGCAGAAGCCAGCACCACCATCAGCTTAGTGAGCTGGAGATGACCCAGCAATCCTTTTCTTACACAACCCATCAAAGCTACTGCTACAACCAGTGGAGCTGGTTTTAGCAAGAGTGGCAGATCTGTGGAGGGAAAGGAAATGCTCAGAAGCCAGACAATCTAGAGTAGCATCTGGAACGGTGCTGCATGTATTTTCAGATAAATGACTCTCAGTGCCATGCTCGCCCAGGTGTGTATTTGTTGATGGGACTGAGGCTTAGGAAAATGGCATCGGAAAGAAATCATCTCCTTGAGCATCCTGTGGTGCCCAGCAGGAGAGGCCCCAGCTGCTTCATGCCTCGAAGTGGGCACTGCTGTGCTCACCAGGAAGGGGCAGCCATCTCAGTGCCAAACCCATCCCCACCTCCCACAAGCTGGATCCAAGCCTGATCCTGGGCAGCAGTTACACGGTCAGGGCTCCTCCGCTCAGAAACCAACGAGACATTACAAAAGGATTTTTCTGAAGATGTAAAACAGCACCCAGGGAACAACTCAGGAAGGAGGCATCAAGAGCTAAAATGCTGGAATTTGGGAAAGTCTCCAAAACCTTAGAATTTCATATATACTTGATATAGTAAATGTTGCAGTGAATTTAAATCTCATTATCTGTTGCTGCTAAAAACAAGAATGTAACTGAAGGTTTTGGGCAATTCCAGCATCCATCATCAGTAATCAGGCGTAGGCCTGATTTCTCTGGGACATTGAAGTAATTTAATACTGTGGATTTTATAAAGTATACTTATCCTTTAATAAATTCATAATAACTGCTTCTTTCGTTGCATATTATGAACTTCCAAGTTACACTGTCCGCTGTTAAGCAGAGTCTCCCACACTTTAGTGCTTGTGCATTTTTTAATGGCCACCAATATCAGCTGTTCTCCAGCCCTGCAATTTCTTCCTCTCACAGAATCACAGAATCATTAAGGTTGGAAAAGTCCTCTAGGATCACCAAGCCCAAGCCCAATCCACCCCCACCATGCCCACTGCCCACGTCCCTCAGTGCCACATCCCCCCAGCTCTGGAACACCTCCAGGGACAGTGACCCAACCACCTCCCCGGGCAGCCTGTGCCAATACCTCACCACTCTTTCTGAGAAGAAATTTTTCCTAACTTCCAACCTGTCTATACAGAAAGCAAGAAAACTTCCAGCAAGAAAGTGTCATGGAGATGAGGCACTTATGGACTCCACAGAACCATAGACTGGTTGAGGTGGGCAGGGAGCAGAGGGACTCCCCCACTCCAGCTCCACTCAGAGCAAGGTGCCCAGGGCCGTATCCAGGTGGGTTTGGAGATTTCCAAGGAGAAGAACCCACAGCCTCTCTGGGTACTTGTGCCAGGAGCCCTTACATTATAGGATCTGCAGAGAAACCACACTAAGGTATTAGGTACCAGCAATGGGACTGCAGCTGCCTTGCTCTGCTGCCTACTACAGACAGATCGAAACACCCAGAGTGCCATCATCGAGGGATTCCCCAGCATGGGAAATAGCAGCCACAGCTGAGCAAGAGGGGTGTGCTAAGGGCAGGGCATTGCAAATGCCTTCAGGGTCTTGCTGTAACAAACTGAAAGCTTTCATGCTTCCACCCAGCAGGCTGTGACTGTCACTATCTCTGGGCACAGGAACAAAGGGAGGCACTGAACAGTTCTGAGCTGAGTAAGTGATGGCAACAGAAATGCAAGCTGAGAGCCCTCCTGGCGGTTTGCATAGATCTCAATGTGGAATACGCCCTATTCTGAAGATTAAGCTTTCATCTTTTAATCTTTGGGAAAGAAGGGATAGTCTGCAACTGAATAAAACACTTCAAGCTTTTTATTGTAGACATTTTCTCTAAAGAAAATTCACTTTTTTAGCAAAATGACTCTGAACTAAAATAGAATAAGGGCTTTTTGGTTTTCAATAATAAGAATTAAATAAAAGGAAGGAAATCAGAAAAGCATAGTCTCATAGAAACTGAAGTATCGTCACATAAATTCCAGTACAATGCTATGGACATACAAAGGAGTGAAATAACTGCAAAATAAGCATGTGAAGCTTCCAGTGCTAATGAACCCAAAGACCTTTGAATAAGACTTTCAGGAAATGGAGCTCTCACTCAGAAGGCTGAGAACTCGCTTCATCGCAATGTGCCAGCTCTAATACAGTGCTTACAGCAGCACCAAGTTCCAGCAACATCCAGTGACTGGCAGCTGAAGCTGAATGAATCCAACCTCTATGTGAGATTTAATTTCCAAGCTCTGTCTATGTAATTTTATCAGAAGAGGTGAAATCTTAGTTCTCATGTAGAGGCTTTAAAACGCATATTATCTATGCTTTGAAGGAGCTTCTGAATTAAAGCCTGTGCTTATATGTGCAGGGATTTGAATGCTTTCTGCTCCTTCTCTGGCTTCAGGAGGGAAGAGCTTTGTCTGCGCTCCCCTGAAGGCAGTAATCACACACAGTCTTGCTGCAAGGCAAGGATTACGGCAAATCTCTGCTTCACAGCTTTAGCTAATTGCCAGCAGCAATCAAGAGGGCATTTTCCTTTCACCATCTGTTAGCTAGCAAGAGACTGGGGATCTTGGTTGTTATGTTCTCCAGCTTCAGAAACTGCCATGACTGAAGACAAGCAGCAGTTTTCTCTGAGGTGGAGAAGCACCTTGTTTGTTGGATGGCCTTGCTCACATGTTTGAAGTCACAGCTGTGAGTAAACAACAAATCCAAAGGGTGGATTTTGCCCAGGTCATATTGACAAGAACCTGAGAGAACTCTACAAGACTCTCTACATTACAGCAAATAATGTAATTACCGAATCAATCCCATGCCATTGCAGAAAAGTCAAAATTCCCCCTTTATAGTAACATTTAACAACTGGAAAGCTTCCCTTGATTGCCAATATGCAGGCGGTTGGGTGGAAAGTGAAGGTGTCAGCGGCATAACAGCTTCCTGGTCATAACCTCTAAGAAGAAGAGTCCCTTTGATTCCAGTAACACCCCTCTTAAAATAGTGCACAGGAGACCCACTGCCTGCGGATGGAATTTGCAATATTGAACCCACAGAAAAGGAATATAGTGAGAGCATTTTGCTGGACACTTAGCAATTCGCTGGCCAGGCTTTTTCCTGTTTTCCACTGTAACATAACTGTTAGTTTTAACAAAAACGTTTTGTCTAAGGCAGAATAATTTCTTCATAGCAATGAAGTGGGGTTCTGTTCACAGCTCTTTATTTCTGTGTGTATATAAAGTTGCTGAACTTCCTCTGCTGGATAAAATTATCCATCATGAAAATACAATTAGAAAAGTTGAGAACTGTGATATTTTGGAATCATTGGATATTTCTGCTTCTTCACCGGAACACGATGTCCACTTCTACATAGAGGATATACATGTGCTATGTTATTTATACTTGTATATATGCATCTACATACAACTATATGCCTATTATTCCTTCTGTTTTTACTGTTATAGATCCATTTACTACTGGGAGTTTCCTGCCTTATGAAATAAGTACTTCAAAGAATAACACCCTGCATTACAATTGAATATATGAATGACAACGTAATAAAATTATATGCGAAACTTGTGTAAATTAAACAAAAAAATATATGAAATTAATTAAATAAAATAGTTCCTTAATTTTTTAAACGCAAGTACTATAAAGAACAGTGGGCCCACTAAACATTATTTTACTGTTCTGAGAGCAGGTTGGGTTTTGTTTAACTTAAGAATTTATAGAGCTCTTCAACGGCAATGATGTGGGTCAGGGCTCACTGGGGTGAATATGGGGTTTTAATGGCTCTGCCTGGTACCAGCAGGAAGGAACATGTGTGAGGATTCTCTCATTCTCTCTGCTTCTGATCTCATTTATAAGTCATGCTCAACCTGACTTGAACTGAACGGCACAGCACTGCAGGATCAGAATGAGACGTTCCAGCAAACCTTCAGTGAAAGCTGTAATTCCTTTTGTCTTGTAAAAACTGCCCTGAAGTAAAAGTGGAAAGGAGTATTTAGCTCAGCCTTACTATTTTGATGACTATGAGAACACACATGCCTGAACTGAATGAGATTTCTTCATCCAAGTGCAGTGTTTGAATCTATTTGCCATGCACTAGAGAACAGCTCTCGGTTTAAGGCTCTTCAAAGCGAGCCTTTGCCAAAGAGCAGAGGTGGCAGAGATAACACGCCTCCTGTATCAAGACTAAAAGCCCACAAGTCAGGTGTAGTCACATAATAATGGTGGGCTGCCATAAGGAAATGTAATTATTCAAAAGAAAAAAAACCAGCAAGCAGAAGCCTTTTACCTGCGTTTCCTGGTAACTCTCCTTCCAAGAGAAAGGATGAAGATGGGGGCTCAAGAAAATAATACTCCAGTCAGAAAGACAGGAACAGAGCATGGCAAAGCTACATTTGGAATAAAGGAACTTCAAACAAGTGAAAACGGTGAGGGTAGGAAACAACAGGACATTTAGTTCTTTTTCTATCACTCATTCTTATAGGCGCACAATTCCATATGTCACCAAACAAATATTATTTATTACACACTGTATTTTGAGTAACTGGAATTACAACAGAAATTTATGTCTGAAATGTCTTACCTTACAATGATGAGAATCACAAGCAACTTCTGAGTAAGGGATTAGTTCAAAAGCGTCACTTTTTTTTTCAAAGGCCTGAAGACTGTTATAAGAATACATGCCAGCTTTTGAAAAGTATGAATAGAGACAACTGGAGAGGGAATAAGTGCCTGCCTTACAATTCTGCTGGACTATACCGGGCTCTGAGCCAACTTCTAAATGGAAGTCAGTGGCATTGCATAGGATGTAAGCCGGTGCCGACTTCATTCTTGAAAATTTCAAGAAATTGCAGAGTAGGTAAAAATAGATTCTGTCTTTTGTAATCTTTGCACGTGTACTTTGTGTTGCAGAAGAATGGGAAAATATCTGAGGGGAATATCTGAGGGACCTAATCACTCCATATCTGAAGTTTACCTCTTTGTCACTACAATTTCTCTCAGCTGTTATGTTGGCACACTTAATAGAAAAGATTAAGAATACTGAATTGCCTGTGTTGGTAAGCAGAGCTTTAAGTTGCCTATGTAGCAGCAACATCCCGTACGATATCATAACACTGAAGCCATCAGCAACCTTCTACCACAAGGAGGTTTTCCTTATAAGAGAGGAATTAGAGGTGAGTACAGTCAGGTTTTAACACACATGAGATGCAGACACTCTGGATATAGAGGGATGGGTGTAAGTGGCAACTGTCTTTTCCATCTCCATACATCTCCACATGTGTATTCCAAAACTTCTGTGAGCTGTGTCACTATCAGAGGGCATTTGGCTATTTCTAAAAGTTTGTATCTCAACTTAAGGGAAGATATTTCTTTATTTACATGATTTTCTCCTCACCTTAATACTTTCTCCTCACCTTCTACATGTGTGTTATGAAACAGCTTTTGACTGCTCAGGTTTTGGTTATAGAAATAGCATTTCATATTGGCAAAAGGCTCTTCCATGCACAGTGCAATGTCAGGCCACAACCTGGAGTCCTGTAGGGAACTGCCACGCTTGCGATCACTCTGTCAGCACCAGAAATGCCAAATCAGGACGGAAGCAGGGGAGGGACAGCATTGTGCTGACTACTGTCAATTGTCTTAAATTAACTCTAGTAAAATACTGCTACGTGAAAATCATCAAAAAATGTATGAATAATTGTGAATGGAGTACAGATTGAAAAGCTTTTGGCTTGTGCAGCTGCAGAGTATGTGACCTATCAAGGATTTGATAGGCAAAAGTTGCCAAGGGAATTGTAAAGCATTGTTTGAAGCTGACTTCAGCTTTTATTGTTGTACACTGATTACAGCTTTTCTTTGACTGTAAAGTACAGTTGTTAAATGCCAGCTTGAAACAAAGATGCATTTACATGCAAGAACTGAGTTCAAATGAATTCTATTTTTGGAGATATCACTGCTTTGAGCTAGGAAAAAAAATTTCTCTTATTACTATTTTGGAAAGCAACCAAAAATTTTAGAACAAGTTTAGTATGTGCTTAAAACAGATTCCCATTCTAATTGGTTAAATATCGCTACTGGAAATTGTTATGTGCCACTCGGACCATTGTGCCTCATGGCTTCAAAAGGCTTTGAGGCAGCACCTGAACCAAGAGGAAAAGTGTAACAGAGGAATCTTCACTTGCCCAAAAAATGAATTCTTCCCAAGGCAGACTGCAGCCAGTAGCACAGCTCTCCATGAAACAGAGAGGTTGTGCCATCAGCACTGCGTTCGATACTGTGATGACTTGCACATTCCCTGCCTCAGTTCCCCAGGGACAAAATGGCTGCAGCGTTGTTGCTCACATTTCATAACCACTGCTGAAAACTATGTCACATGGCAGCAATCATAGAATCGTTTGAGTTGGAAGGGACCTTTAAAGGTCATCCGGTCCAACTCCCCTGCAATGAACAGGGGCAGTGTGGGGCCCTGGTCAAATGGTGCTACTGGCATGAGACACCTTCTGTGTTGTGCATAATTATTGTACATGTCCTTCCACTTTTTGACTGTACTGTTTTTTTCTGAGTAGGAGACCACTGTGTTTATTTAATGACCAGGCCCCACACACGCATGGCACCCCACCTGCCAAACGCCTTGCGGCCCACCTCTCCCTCAGGAGGGGACTACAACTCCCGCCAAGGGCTACCTGCGCACTACATATCCCAGGATGCTCCGCGGCGGCGCGGCGCCTATGGAGGCAGAACTGCGGCGCATGCGCACGGCAGGGCGGGGACCTCGGCGGTGTCGCCGCGGACAGCGGCGGGGGGCGGGCGGCTGAGTTTCCTGAGCGGGGCGGGAAGCGGAGGGGAGGGGAAGAGAAGGGAAGAGCGAGTTCGAGCCGCCGCCGTCGTGACGGGCCGGGAGCGCGGCAGGAGTAGGCGAACGGGACCCCTGCGCGGCCCGGCTCCTCACGGGGCTCCCGGACTGCGCCGGCCTCCAGTAAGTGCTCGGGGCCGGGCGGAGGGCCGAGGTGGGGCCGCCTGAGGCCCGGCCCGGCCCGGCCCGAGGGTGCGGCGGCGTTCTTCCTGCCGTGCAGGGCAGGCGCTGTCCTCCGCCTTTGCGCAGTGCTTCGTCTGATCGCCTCGGGCTTCTCCCTTCTCCCTCTTTTATGATTAGTATTTTTTTCAAATGTAATTTTATTTTTAACTTCCTCTTGAAATCTTGGCTTTGGTGTGGGGACCTCCGAGCGCTTCACCTCGAGGGGAGCGTACAAAAGGCGATGGCACGATCGCCCCGGTGAGCATTTAGGGCTCAGACAGAGGATGATCTCATTGCCCACACTTCATTTTATTTTTTTATTATTATTATTTTTTTACCTCTCCCTTCTGTCTTCTCAGATGTTATCAGGGCACAGCCTGCAGTGCTGGTGCTGGGCGTGGGCTGCTGTGAGGTGCAGAGCTGCTGTGGCTGTGGCAGCCCCTAGCCCTCAGCCTGAGCACTGCTGTGGCTGCACCCGGACTGTTGGAGGGAGCTGCAGGTTAGCAGCATGCTGCTCAGCCACCTGGGCTGCTTGTTCCTCAAAGCAGAGTTTCTGAATGGATAACTTGCCTATAAATGAATATTAAGCTCTGTCTTTGTCACATTTGCACTCTGTAGCACAGGTACCGTTCCAAATGTGCGTTTGGCGTGTTATTAACTTAAGGCTTAAATGCTGCAGTTGCCTTGGGAGTAATTAACGCATTACCTGCACAAAAGGCGTTGTATTGCTGCATAAAATATTTGCCAAGTGACTTCAAGAGAACAGCGTTTTGTCTTTGGGGAGCAGGCTGTTATTTTGAGCCCTGTTTTTAAGAAGCCTTCTGTCTTAACTCTCATGGTTCATTGGGGGAGATTAAAAACACTCTAACAGAGTACTTTATATTCAAGTAGGGAAAAGTTCAGTTATACAACTTATTAGGCTGAACGTTAGGTAGAAAATGCTCCCGTTTGTCTGAGTAAGGCTGAGAATGAGACTGACGTTTTTTCTTCAGCTTGTTAAGATCTAGATTGCTTCATGCTTCACCTCGCAAAGGCATTGTGCTTTCACAGAGGTTACCAGCCATCTATGTATATATATATGCAAAGATGCATGTGGGATCCAGATTGCTGGATGCCTAAAGCTTTTTGTTGCCTTCTGACACATTGCTTACTTCACCAAGAAAGGGCCGTTGTATCTGCAAAGGTGCATGTCCTGTTCTCTTCCCCTTCACCCAACCCCATACGTGATACTGGAAAACAGAACCGTATTTGATCACAGTTTGCCTCTGTGAGGTGTTAGAATAGCTTTGCATTGTTGAATCCAGAAGGGTTTTTTGTCTCTTTTTTTTCTCTCTATCCACTTCCTTTTTCTGCACTTTGACTGTGTTCATTATGATACAGCACAAACCCAATCTTTACCATGATAGAGCTGTGGGGACGTCCCTGGCTGGATGCTGTACAGCAAGGCACTCCTTCTGGCTGTCTTAACAAACTAACTAGACTGAATTTTTAAGGATTTTTTTGTACTTTCGGTGTAAAAGTAGTTATGAAATATAATGAAGGCTTGTATCAGTTTATTTCACAACTGAGTTACGATGAATCTTTCAGGTACATGCAGGAATGTGGTCACCTATGGAAAGAATTCTTTCTCTGAGCTTAGTCATTGCTTCTTATGATGTACCATGTTGGATACATTGAGAGGAAATCGCCGCGTTCTAGAAAGTGTTAACAGTGGCTTTGGAGCAGTGGATTTGCCTTGTAGGTTCCTGCAGTTTTGTCTCCTACTTCTGGTTATTATTTTTACGTGTTGCTAGATTCACACAAGTAACAATGTGCATGACACTGTCAGGTTCCTGAAGCAGAGAAGTGTGGAAGTTCTGCTTTCCTGTTTGTCACATCCTTAAGCGTTAGGGGGTGGGCTGGAGCCTCACTTAGAGGGATCGTTTGCTTCGTCAGTATTTGAAGGAGAGCCTTGTGATTCAGGGGGAAGTAAGCCCTGATGCTGCAGAAAGTATTAATTCAAGAGGTTATGCTGGGTTTAGTGCATTCTAACAGTTAATACTTGGCATGGTATCGCTGAGTACTGGGCTGTCAGAGACAGCTTTGCATAAAGAAAAGTAAAACTTGGTATGAATCTGGTGTCTGCAGTTACTCAGCGCTGCTATTTTGTTACTGTAGGAAAAGTCAGTTCTGAGTTAGTAAGATGTACAGATGAAATCTGTTTTCTTAAGCTATTTCTGTGTTACATAACTGCAGCTGGCAACAGCTTCCACTGTGCGCGTTTCAGAGATGGAAATCAAGAGGAAGATGTGCGGTAGGTGACTAACAGGGTACGTTGCAGCACTGAAGTGTTTTGGAAGAAGAGATGCTTACATACACACTTGAGAGAGGACAAAAGAAGCAGTGTGTACGGGAAATAGGGAGCACCTTAATGGTTTTTTTTTTTCCCTTTCTGTCACCTCTCCTCTGTAGTTGTCCTTTCTTAGGAGCAGTGACTGAATGATAGAGAGAAGATGTGCACCGTGGGGCGCAGAGATGGGGACCTGCAGGAAAAAAACCTGAATGCGAGAAAAGGCCTTGATTTTTCCAAGTAGCTGTGGCTTGTTCCAGAAGACAAGGAAGTTCTATCAGCAGGAATAATAAAGGCTGGCTGTATGTCAGTGTTAATGTAGAAGAGAGGAAGTGCAAAAGTCCGTTTTTATTGACTGTAGCAGATTAGAAAAAAGCTTTAGGACGTTACTAAAATGTGACCTGATCTGTGCCTGCAGTACAGCCTCCAGTGCAGGATTGGACAGAGTCCAAAATGCTAGGCCTGCAAAATTCTTAATCTATTTTAGTAGATTTAGAATTCCATCAGTGTCTTTATTACTAAATGGCCCTGGTTATTTGAGCTGACACCTATCGCAGCGAATGGAGTCACTTCAAAATGCAGCAAGCCTGAAGCGCTGGAAGGAGAGAGCGTGTTAGAAGTGTGAAGTTCCCTAGCGTGCGGTGGTATGTGCTCCATTGTAGCCAGCTGTGTGTCACTGCTCGTCTGAACAATGGCTTGTGATACAAGAGAATGCATCCTCCTTGCATCGGTTGTTTTCTCCTGATAGTCGGGAGCAATGGAAAGCTGCTCTGAAAATGCTAGTGGGGTTCGGAGCCAAGTAAGCCTTTGTGCGGTTGTAGGGCTGTGCGAAAGCAGAGGGCAGTCATTTGTTTCAGTGCCAGAATAGGTGAATTTAGGTGACTGGATTGAGCACAGGACGTTTTTACAAAGTGGAGTAAGTTCAGAACAGGAGATAAAACTGTCTGTTCTTTGGTTTGGCTGAGTCTGAATGCAGCAAGACGTGGCAGGACGTCCCGCTCACAGTGCTTTGCAGAACTGCGTAAGAAACAGAAGCGTCAAAATCCCAATGAGTTACCTGACATAACAATAATGTGTATTCTCTTAAAAAAGGAAAAAAAAGCATGCTGAAGGGGTTGGAAACAAGTACTGTTGAAGTTTGGGTTTGGAAGTTATGTATGTTAATGTACAAAGCGACTGAAATCAGAGATAAGGCTGAAGTACTTAGAAAAAAAAGAGTTCTGCTCTTATGCTGCTCTCTGAAATTGGGACTTTGTACATCTGTAAGTCAAAGGTCGTTGTCTGATATTCAGTAGTCTAATTTTGAAACACTTAGATATGTATTTTGTATGGCTCAGCTTTATAAATAACACCTTCCTGTTAGCGCTAGGTAAAGCAGCGGCGTTTTGTTGCTGCTAAGGAAGGAAGCTTGGTTCATTGTCTCAGCACTGAGCAGTGTTTTCTCCCTCCAGGGACTTGCAGAAGCATCTAGAATGTGTAGGTGTTTCTTTAATCTTGGAGAAGGAACTTATTAAGCTTCTGGGGCAGAACTGTATGAGCCACTTACTTTTAACAGATGTTATCTGCGTGAGTAGGGAGTTGCAGGTCTGGTAGACGTTTGTGGCATTTAACAGTTTAAACAGTTTTCAGGTTTGAACATATGCCTTTGCCTTGAAAATCTGAATAGTTTCAGGTGTTTTATGTAGAAGAAAGGTGGTTCAATGGTGAGTCTGCTGCATTGAGACTTGGGAAACAGGTTGAGCTCCGTGCGTTGCCAAAAGCTCTCTGTGTGGCCTGGGACAAACTGCTGCTCTGTCCCTCCACGTTCGGCCGGAGCTCAGCGCATCACCAGGTGTTACGAGGTACAGCAGTCAGGCTTTGAGGTGCACGGTGCTTATGGCTAACTTATGTTGGAAGTTAGAGGGTAGGTGAGCTCCCTGCTGACAGTAAAGTCGAAGAAAAAAGAGGAAAGCTTTTGGGTCAGTTAAAGGTAGAAAGCAGGCTGTTAAAAGAGGAGCGCTGCGGTGTTTTGCGTATTAAAAGCGAAAGCATAAAAGCAGTGCCTAAAAACCTGGATGAGCCAGATCTTTCTGTTGCGATCCAAGGAACAACAGCGAAGCTGTCTGTGTTCCACTGCCAACTGTTCTTTTATTTGGAAAATGCCATTAATTCTAGGTAAGCATTACATCTGAATGGTTTAGCTATCAGTTTTGTTTATTAGTTATTGCTGGCGCGGTAGAATGTCCTAAATTCCTTTTGATTTTATTGGCTTTTCAGGTGAAAGAAGATGAGAACAGATCAGCTTTTCCACCGCACCACTGAGCTAAAAGTATTTTGGTTGAAAATCCTCCTGCTGGAAGTTAAAGGTGGAATTGTCCTTGCTGTAAACTGAAAGTGCAGACTAGACAGCAATTATCACGCTGTGCAAACATGAGTTCTTATTGCTGAGAGCCTACGCCCCCGGGAGCAGTCTCTGCACTGACAGAGATGTGATAAATTCATCCATTTAATATGCAGTTATTTTGATGTGTATGAGTGCTTTGGTCCCCATCACATTTACATCCCTTGTCCAATAAAATATTTGAACTTGTTCAGACTAGAGATTTAATTAAGCGTTCTTCTGCTAAGTGCTAGAACAGTTACACGCCAGGTTTGGTGTAAGGGAGCAGTCCTCCCAGCACTGCACTTCAAAGGACATTGTTCAGTCATTGGTTAATTCTTAGCAAAGTTTATGATACCAGATGGGAACTTAGGCTGTACTAATAATTCACCTGGCAAATTAATTTCTTTAGCTTGAAGACTTTGTGGTGCAGAGTTAGGTAGCAGTGCTTAAGGGATGTTCCTGCTTCAGTAACGCTCCTCTCAGTCACAACTTCAGGCTGTTCCTCACTCCTTAAATGAAGTTTGCTGTAAGTACACTTCCTTCTCCACTTATACTATCTAGTTTGTGTTGTTGCTCTGATCTTCTTTCTTTTTTGGGGGGTGCAGGGGAAGAGCGCAGGAGCAGCACTGCTTTGTGAGAGGTCCATTTATGTGGTGCAGTGAGTTGAAAACCAGCCTGTTGTCTGTTGGTGGTAAGTTCAGGATTTCCAGGCATGTTGTTGCACATACACAGGATTTATGATGCTTGTGGAGTATTTCCGTCTTGCTGTGCGTAGGTCATGGGGCAATCCTGCAAAATGCCAGGAGCCCGATGGCTTCCTGGTGCTATTAGGGTTACTCTGTAGGTGGAGTGTGGTTATTCTTTGCACGCTTTGTAATTCATGCTGTGAGAGACACCAGTGCCAACGCAGGCCGGCAGCCGCAGCGTGAGCTGGTATTTATGACATGGCACGTACAGTGGGTGAGGGGGAAAGTCAGCAGCCAGCTGTGGGCTGTGCCCGCTGCAGGGAAGTTCTGTAGGCTTGCAGCTTGCTTCTTTCTTATTGAGAATGGGATTTTCTTTAATTTGATAGGGGAAAAAATAGGCGAAAAGGAAGAGAGTGACCTGAAAGCCTTGCCATTTGGTGCTTGGAGATCTGGCAAGTTCTCTTTAAAGGAGTTTTGGCTCACTTATATGAGGCAGACAAAGCCTTGTTCTTGCTGAAGAGCTCTCACTGAATTTATTCTTACTGTGGAGCTCCAAGATGACTCCTCACCAGTGTAAATCCTCACGTGGCACTAATGGGATGCGATAAGTAAGGCTGGTTCTGGAGGAGACCTCCAGCCTTCAGAGTGCTGGGAATACTGACCTACACAAAGCCTTGCACAATGAATGAGTATTTAGCTGTCAGTATTATAAATAATAGCTGACTGACTGAAGAAACATCAGAACATTTTCCTTTGGACTCTGAACTTTCCTGAAGTGTATAGGAGGCTTTACCTAGAGACAGGTGACATTACTGCCATGCAGCACACACATGGCTTATTGTAATTCCAAGGGTCTCAGGGGTGCTGCAGACTCTACTGGATTCAGTCTGTAGTAAAAGAGATGCATCAAACTGTATACTTCGATGTATCTCCACTGTAAAACGTATACTGTAATAAACATCTGTCGTATGTGGGTATTAAAGCACACTGATGCTGTAGCATTTAAGTTGTAGATAATATGGAATACAACTACAGGCATTTGTCTTACCGAGGTAAGGAAAGAAGGGAATGGTTGGTTTAGTGTGATTTAACAAGGCTTGGAAAACAGTAGATCAGATGTGTTTTAAAGATGGTGATGACTGAGTAAGGCTGAAGTGCAAGACGAGATTGATGAATCACCTCTGAAAAACAGCAGTGCAAGTAATGCTGCTTCTGTAGTGTGGCTTTGTTGGAAGCCGGGTTAGATGGTAGCAGAGGGCTGTATTGTTAGACATGCCTCATAGCTTGGCCAGGGATAGGAGAGGCTTCTGATGCTTTTATTTGTTTGATTTTTTAATTTTTAATTTTGTGTGTGTTTCTTCATGTATTTAAGAATTCCCCTGCAGAAAACTACCAGCCTTGTGCAGCTGCTTTTTTTCCTTGTTTTTGACCACTTCAGAGAGGGAATCCAAACGTAGGGATCAGCATTTCCTGGAGACTTGCAGTTCTCATCTGCAGAACACTGCTAATAGCTTCTTAAGCTTCCAGCAAATCAATCATGTCATCAGTTGAACAGAAGCACTCGGTTTGCTGCGCCATCTGGGGCAGAAATGGAACAGAAGCAGTGATGGATCTTTGGGAAATAGGGAAGCTTCGCGTGTCGTTTCAGAACAGTCAATCCTAAAAGATCATCAAAATAGTGGCCAGGTCATCTGTCTCTCCAGCTGCCAGGGTTTTGGTTTTATTCTTTTGGGTTTTTTCTGTCCTGTTTTGGGTACTTTTAAGAAAACTCTAAGGAGTCTGTGAGAGATGGGAGAGAAGCTGTCACTGGGCTTAAGTTATCAAAGCTGCTTTCTGCCTCCCTGCTGGAAAGCATTTCAAGGGATGGGAAATCAAAAGTTTGAACAACTGTACTGGAAGATTACATGGTTTTCAGAAGCTCTTCAGAGCTGGTTGTCTCAGGGTTTTCTCCCTCTTCCTCTTTACTGTCCTGTATGCGTGTAAGAAGGAAAGCTTTCACTGCTGTGGTTTGCAGGGTATAAGTAGGACAATCTGAACTCATCCTTTACCCATGGGAGTCAATAAATGGAGTAAATGGTCAGTAAAAATGATGACCAACTGGTGAGCTGCTGATTTACAGCAGGAAGCTGGTGGTAATTGCTGAGGGAAAAGCAAAGAGCTGGCAGTGATTGAGCTGTCCCTGGAACTGCAGGAAAGACAGGCACTTGCTGGAACTTTCCTTCCCCTTCCCCTTCCCCTTCCCCTTCCCCTTCCCCTTCCCCTTCCCCTTCTTATGGCTGCTTTGTGTAAATTAAGCACTGACTGTCGAAGGAGAGTTGAAATAATTGAAGTACTACTTTGTGTGCTGCTTTCTTCATCTTATGAAGGGTTTGGACTTGAAAAGGTGGAGGAAGCTATCGAACTGTAAAGGAGGTGAGCTCAGCAGGTGCTGGTGTGAAACTCAAAATAGCAAATGGCATAGGAGAGTTTGAAAAGGCTGTTGCCACTGGTGGGGCAAGATGCTGGTGTGCCTCTTGGGGTTCTGGTCATGTAACAGGGCAGCACAGCTGCAGGCTGGGACAAGGTGCTCAGTAACTTTTAGTTTGAGGTGCCCAGGAGGCCGGAAAGCCTTCAGCTGTGATATAAATATTGAGGAATGTTGGTACACAGAGGAAAAGAGTGGTGAGAGGGGAAATCCGAGAGAGGTTGGGCTGAGGTATGTACCTGCTTAAATTAGTAGTCTGCTGCTGAAAAAAGGGATGTAAGGCTACAAAAATAAGCAAGACGTCCTGTTTGGGTTATAGCACAGCCCTCACAGTGAGCCTGAAGGAATCTCACTAACAGTCAATGGTGTCTGTTACATAGCATTGAATTATGCAGAGCAGTTCTAAGCTGGAGTGCTAAAGAATTGTTAGGTTGGTCATCCAACCTGAGGTACTGATATTAGTAATGCAGTGTTCTGCCTTTGTTGCTTTGCTGTCTGTCTGGAGCTGCCAGGCAGGGTGCTGCAGTGAGGTTTTATCATGTGCTGAGCTGCTTTATAACCGGCAGAAAGGCCTAAATTGATTGCTATGTGCGTTATCAAATTATGGCTTGTTAATGAAAGCTGAATGGAATTGGTATTAATTGACGGTGGATTCTTGCCAAGATAGAATAGGATGGAAGCGAAGTTCTGCAGCTGGAGACGACTGCACGATTTTATGTTGGATTTCAATTTTATAACAAGGATTTTTAGCATCTGGTAGGTTTCAGTAGTCCTATGAAGCATGGCTTCAGCCTACTCCAGCAGGAAACCAGCCACTGCCGCATGCTTCTTATCAGCTTCTCGGAGCTTCAGCACTTGATATTAAGTTGGACTTGTGTCCCAGAAGCACTGCATCTTTTGTTAAGGGACTGCCTGGCACACTTTGGGAGAGCAGCGGTAAATGACCAGTTTTAAATGTATTTCAGTTAAAACTCTGTGATGCCAAGTTCTGCCAGGTTAGAGATGTAATGTAGAGAACAGCTGCCCTAAAGCTTGCCCCTAGCTGCTGCAGTTTGTATAGGGTTCGTAGCAAGAAAGTGTTTCTCCAGTGTGAAGAGATCCCAAGAGCCGCTGGGGTTACTGTTAGGTCAGCCTTGAGAGTGCCCAAGTATCTGCTTTCACACTTGGTTACAAGCAGGACTGAGTTACAGAGCTTGTCTGAGTTCTGTGGTACTGGCAAGGGCACGGTAAGAGAGGATTTAATCACCTTAGGAGATCTTGTTACTTTATTAGAGATCAAACCCGTGTCTCTGAAGTTTAAAACCACCACTGCACACCTTATATGTGGGCACTCCTTTACCTTTTAGAGGGGAAAAGAACCAATCGGTCAGGTGCTCAGTGTAGGCTTATACCCCAGTAACGTCCTTGCCGCTGTGTAGAGAACATCTTGCATCTCCAGCAAGCTGCAAACTTCATTGTATGCAAAAATTTATATGTCTTTAGATTAAACAATTTAAAAAGTAATAAGAACGACTGGATTTTTGAAGTAGCCTCTCATCACTCTGATATTGTGGTCTCTTCAGCTTTTTGCAATCGCTGCTGAGTGGATTCAGGAAGCTCTGGTCCCCCATGGCAGCATTTCAGACTTGAATTGGCACCAGGAGGTTAATGTGGTGCTGGTGCATAAAAGGTTGGTTACCTCATGGATGGAATAAATAGCCTTAAAACTGGTTAATTGAACTTCTTCTCGTATGGTGTCAGGAATGTAACAGCAAAAAGAAGGTATTTCTCAGTGGTTGGTGCAAAATTTGAATGGTATTCAAATTCTAACCAGTGGTATAAAAGGACAGTTGTAAATACGAGCTTATGTCTGTGTATTTGTGTATCTGATACCTAGAAATAAGCACATGCTTATGTCTGCATCTGATTGCCAGACATGAGCACTTCAAGATGTACTTACCAGTGTCTTGTGTTGCACTGTACTGTGTGAGTATCCAGACACAGATGGTTATAGGCTGTCTGCCTCCTTATGTGTGTGTATATCTATTTAAATCAAGGAGCTGAGCAAGGAAAGGGAGTGCAATTTTAATAAATATTACACTTCCCAATTACACAGTGAAAGCTGAAAGGTCTTAGAAACTAAATCTGAAGTGCTTGAACCTTTTAAGTGTCAATGTTTTGGAGGTGTGTGGTGTTGCTTTGTTTGGTTTGTCTTTAGCAAAATGTAAAGAAGGCTGAATTGTTTTGGTCTAGTAAAGGTTGGCACCAGCCCAGTTTTATTATTTAAGTTAGATTTTGGTGTTTGTTTTTTTTAATGTGGAAGTTTGCTGCTAGTCCTGCGGAGCTGGCTTTTAAGGTAAAGCTGTCCTTGAAGAGAAGGCAGAAACAAATGAGTGGAGCCTTAAAAGCTGAAGCAGACAGAATGGGAATGGGTGGTCAGTAGTGCAGGTTCTTTGGCAGCAAACAAAACCCAAGGAAATGACAACCCATGACCCTCAAGCATAGCACCATGTGTATACTGAGACTTTTGCTTAGAGGCTAGGAGATGTGTTCACATTTCTGCTGCACACGTCGCTTTTACTGTGTGATGTACGAGGATGAGGAGCTGTCAGTTTGTACCACTGTCAGCCACGACATGCTTGTTTTTCTAGGATTAAAGAGAAAATGTGATCAGTATTTCCAAAAGCCTTTTTGTTGGTCCTGCTTGAGCAAGACATGAATAAAAAAGCATGTTGGATGGTGGTGCTGCTGACAAAGATCCTTGGTCACGAAGGGCAGTGTCTAAGGCAGGAGAATAAACCTAACATCACCTCAATTTTGCCCAGTTGGTGATTATTCTTTAGCGATGCTGTAAGAACAAGCACTTCTACTTACTGCTTAGATATCCTGAGTATGCTTCAAGGAAGTAAGAATGAGCCACCTGAGAACTCAGTGGCAGTGGGAGGAAACAGCTACGCTTCACTTATTCTTCTGTAGAAACCTCTTTTGGGTACGAGTTGAAACCACTCGAAAAGTCAGTTATGAGGAGCTCTGCTTTACTTCTCTGCTTCTTGCTTTGCAGTGTGATGTTCTGGGTCAGAAATGCCTTATGTGGATCGTCAGAATCGCATTTGTGGTTTCCTGGACATTGAGGAAAATGAGAATAGCGGGAAGTTTCTGCGGCGGTACTTCATTCTGGACACGAGAGAAGACAGTCTGGTCTGGTACATGGATAACCCCCAGGTGAGGTGCTCTTGGCAATGGTTACTAGGCCAAACTGATCATTTGGATTTGTTTCCTTATGTAAATGTGTTTAAGAAGCTGAAAAAGTGCTTTATTATTAGTTGTGTGCAAGTGGAAACTTTAAGAAAGAAAAGATAAAACCAGAGTTCTTCCATCTCTTTGAGAAAATCCATGAGGCAGCCTTTGAAGTATCTGCCATAAGAGCTACATGTCACTTCTTGTCCCTTCCGCCTGCCCTGATCAAAATACATAAGATGCCAACATCTGTTAAGGAAAAAGTATTCTTTCCGGATTTCCTGGTTGCAGACCTGCAAGAATCCTTTTTTCCTCTAGTCAAATACATACACCTCTGAGACAATCACTGCTGGTATTGTTTCTAGCAGTCTTTCTGTTTTTAGTTTATTACCAGATGTGTGTGTGATAAACAAGCGGTTTAGATCCTGTTGGAAGTGAGCATTGTGTATTGTCTGTAAAGGCGTGTAAGATTTTCTTTCCTTGTGGCATTGAATTGTTTGCTTTTTGTCCGTAAACACTGAACGTGAAGTGAGAATAATTTAGTTTCACTTTGTAACATTGATTTGTTTCAGAATCTTCCCTCTGGGTCTCCGCCTGTTGGAGTCATTAAACTTACCTATATTTCAAAGGTAAGATGGTGTGTAGGACACTTGTTGGTGGATAGTGGTGGTGCCTACCAAGTAGCACCTCAACTTCAGACTATTTGAAATGCCTCTTAGGTAGTGCATGGAAGTGTATGAAGGGGAAGATAAGTCACTGGCTGTGATAGTTGGCAGCAGTAATGATCTTGAATGGACAGAACAGTGAAATTTCTAGAAAGTACTTAATTCTTTACAGTCACTTACCTGCACAGGAAAACTAAACAGTCTCTATGCTTAAACTTACAGCAGATATTGCGTTAACAAATAAGTGGAAAAAGTCAACCTTTCTTTGCATATAACTTTTTCCTTTTGTTCTTGTACTTCATCTTATCACCTATTTGTTTCTGTTCTTGTAAGAGATATAACTGGCCACATCGATATCATGGGCACATCTCTACAGACATTTCTGTACTCGTCTGCTTCCTATTTTTTTCCTTCCTACTGCTTTGACTGAAACCTCACAATTACTGGCTGAAGCCCTGGGCAGTAGGAAATGCTCTTAAATTTTCAGTTCCGTTGAGATGTAGAAGTTCAAAATGCAAATACAAGCATTGCATTTGGCAACTTCGGTGTTTGGTCTGTGAGATTTTTCCCTTCTTTAGAAGGGTAAGGAATCCTAAAATTTAAGGAGCATATGGCTTAAGCTGTCCTTTGGCCATAGGATGTACACCTTAAAGTGAATATTACATAATGTTGTTCTTTTTGTCTGTGTATCATCACAGCTATAATGCTATCTATAGCATATACTATGTTGCTCATCTTCAGATTCAGCCATTTACAAGAGAGTGTGGTGATGTTTGATGTATATTTTGTGTACTCAGTGATACTTAAAATGTTAATTTTCTCACTAGGTTAGCGATGCAACTAAGCTAAGGCCAAAGGCAGAGTTCTGTTTTGGTAAGTAGTTGTATGCAGCATGCATGCCAAGTAAGTTCTTCAGAAACTTGAAACAAAGATATGTTCTGCAATTCTATTACTAGATACAGCTGGTGGTGGTGTTTTTAGAAGTAGCTTGTGCTCACCATTTCCTCTTTAATAGGGGGGTGATGCCGCTTTCTTCGTGACATCTTTTTATGGCTTTTTCATATTTCAGCTTAGTGAGGAGTAGGTAAGAGTTGTTTCTTCAGATATTTGAAGTTTTGGAGGCAGTAATAAGCTAATTAAAAATGATGGCTGTTTTCAGAGGTACGGCATGCCTGTCAGCTATGGAGGCAAGTCATTTAACTATTTTAATCTATATTGCTCATAAAAGAGTTCATTTAATTGATATTAAAACACCATAATGCTTGCCAATGCTCTTGGGTTAAGTTTCAGCCTGTGGTGCTTCAGTGAAGGAAATAATTAGCTTGGGGTACCTTCTAGGTTTCTTGATGCTTAAGCTTGTTTAAACTTGGGTAAAGCTTTGGCAGCTCATAAAATCCCTTAGATTCTTTGTTAATTTTTTTCTTATAAGTAAGTCAGTTGTCCAGAGCTCAACATGATTCCTGAATTTCATAGCAAGCTGTTGGCACTCAATAAATGATACATAAAGATGGTTATTGGCCACTACTCTGTTCACAAGTAACCTTTCTTTATGGCTGCATTCTCAGAAGAGCTTTATCTCAATTGAGGGTGCTGAGAATGCCTGCAGGGTTTTTGGCAGTTAGGTAGCACCTTTGCCATGAGTAGTGTTACACAGGCCCAGAGGAGGCAGCTTTGCTGCACGCTGTGCAGACCCACACAAGGTTAACACGTGGTGTGAACCGTGCAGTGTATCATTTCCTCCCTGGAGGGAGTTGCCTGCTTTGCACTGGGTTTCTCTGAGGTGCCTGTGTTGGAGCTACTGAAACACTTGGTAATCCCCTGCATGTGGAGCTGCAGGGATTCTGTACCTCGTGTGTCAGTTCAGTGCCATCTACAGATTCCTCTCCATATTGACATGCAGAGATGTTTATCCTCATCAACACTGAAGTTACATTTAATGGTGGGCCAGCTCTGAGAAGCCTTAATTGTCCAAGATGCTGACTTACAGCTTCTAATATTCTTGGCTTATTAAAGCATCTTTGAAACCTTTAGGAGAGGGGAAAAAAAAGTCATATTTATTGTCTTTCTGTTAAATACTGAGGGAGTTGTTGGACCTGTCAACTCATTCTGCAGTTCTGCATTTTGAATTAATATTTGCATCTGATAATATTTGCTTTAAACCATCCACTTTGTGGGGAAGTGGTGGAGGCAATGTAAAAGTATCTGTTTCTAGCATGTATGTTAGTGATGGCTTGAACCGTGGTGTTACAGGTAAAGCAGCAAATACCTTGCAGTTCTGGGAAAGCTTTAGTTGGAGGTTATCTTAGTACTCTTTCAGTATAAATTCTTAGTTTGTGAGGTCCCCAGTGATGGTTTTTCACTTCTACTCAGAAAGATGTTTGTCCTTTCTGGATAAAAGTCTGCTGGCTGTTGCTGGGTAGGAATACAGAATTATTCAAGTTCTGCTTTCTTTGTCAAATTACTAACGTAAAAGTTTTGTGTTCTGACTCTTTTAAAGGTGTTTGGTCCAGGCCATCTTGTATTTAATGATCAATATTGATTTTTCCAGAAGTAATTAAAAATCTGTGATTATATCACGTTAATGAATTTATTGCAAAGGGTGGCAGATGGTGGGCAGAGGATCGAAAGGCAAAACTGCAGAAGTTCCTGGGTATAAAACCTCAATGCTTGGGGAAATTGAGACTGGGAAAAGGAAACAGAGCTGTAAGAAAATTCTGACTAAAATCCAATACTTTCTTTGTAATAAAAAGTATTTAACAAATTACGTGTGCTGCAGTTTAAGTGTTGCAGGCAAGAAAGTGAGGTTTCCCTTGAATAAAGGAAGCCAGTCAATGGGTATATATATATCTCATGGTGATTTCCTTAGAAGAAATGCAGCACTGAGCTTAATCGCTTGAACTGGTTTATCTGTTTGAAATAGCTCTTACTGTGGGGTGAAGTTTGCTCTTCACTTTCAGTATTGTTAACTTCTCCTAATGCTTTTCAACAGTTATGAATGCAGGGATGAGAAAATATTTTCTACAAGCCAATGATCAGCAAGACCTAGTAGAATGGGTAAATGTTCTGAACAAAGCTACCAAAATCACAGTAAGTGGTTTCATAGCTGTGTAGCACTGTTTTCAAATGTCAGCTTTGTCAACGTGTTGCGTGTCTCTGGCTTTTACACTGGGGTGGCCATTTTGTCTCTATAAACAAGTGTTGGCTTATTTCCAAGACTTGAAGGAACCGAGCAGAGCTCCCTCCTAGACTTGAGTTCATTTTTCTTGTTTGCCTTCTGCTTTGGAAATTGGACAGAAATGTGAGTTTAACTTTAATAAAACACATGATAGTCTCTAACAATAGTTTTAAATTACCATATGTGTGTCATGTTAATTGAAATATCTGGAAGATGCTTGCAGGCAAAGAAATGTACTTGTGCATTTACCTGATGTCACAAGTTTTATAATTCATAAAGCACTATTAAAATAGTGAACAGACACATGATGCCATGTTACAAAGGCTCTTACCTGATTTCAAGTAATATCTTTTCAAAGAAGTATTAAGCTATTAACTGTGTTCTTAAAACTGATAGATTACTCTCCTGGTTTGTAGCAGGGCAGCTGGTTATCACATCATGGAAAACATCTGTGGATTACCTCAGCCTATTAAGAGACAGAAGTTATGGTTTTGTTTCTGTCCATATTTGGGGAAGTGATGATATGAGCTGTTTTAAGAGCATACCCTTACAAGAAAGGGTTCTGAGCAGAGCTCGGAGCTCAACTTTTTGTTGTTGTTGGTAGCCTTCTCATTTTTGGGGGTTATCTAGGGGTGTGATGTTTCTATGAGTTGTTTGAACTGTTTTAATGCAGGCATTTCTTTGGACTTAGGAAAACTTCACTACCTCTAATAAATAAAAGCAGAGTCAGAAGGCTTTGTGGTTTTCTGTTTTTCATGAAGAGGAACAGGGGGAAGCTGTTCCAGGCTGACACTTGTGCTCTTAGGACTGCTCATATTTCTCTGCAGATTGGAACTACATGATCCTTAAAGTCCTCTCCAACCTAAGCCATTCTATGATTCTTTTGTTTGTCAAATATGCAGTCCTGGGTGTACAGCCTAGAATCACAGCAAACTGTAAAGTAGCTGTTGTTCTTCTCTAGATCCATTCCATTTAAAGTTTTGAATGTACCAGAGACTTGCATGAAAACTCACTGTGTAAAAAGAGAATCTGGGTATCACTTCCTCCTGAAGGAATTTGGCTGCCCTGTGTATTTATCCAGTTGCTAGTTCCACGGTCAGTGGGGAGTCTCCATTCAGCACTTATTACTGATTTGAGGAAATCTGAAAGGAAGTGGGAAATAAAGAACGAGTTCTACAAATTAGGCATCCTTCTTGAAGATCAAGTCTAGCAATTATGGCAAAGCTTGGAATTGACTTGTAGATTTCATTTCAACTTGGTGGCATCTTAATTGGCATTAGTCTTCTGAGGACTGAAGCGTACCATTGCAATGTATTTTCACATAAACAGTTTCTAGCCTTGTACAGTGAGAAAACATTTCTTAGATCCTGCTGAGTGCAAACTGAAGTATTTCTTAGGATTGTTTTTCTTCTGTCTTCGTATGAATTTTGTTAAACTTAGTTAATTATCATGTTTCAATTTGAGGTACCAAAGCAGTCTGATCCTCTGTGTCAAATGGATAATGCAAACCGTCAAGCTGAAAGCCCAGGTGGAAAGAAGCAAGTGTCTTACAGGACAGAAATCGTTGGTGGTGTTCCTATCATTACCCCCACCCAGGTAGTACCTCTAGGGGAAGTGGGGGTATTATTTTTTGGATGTGTCTGAAATGAGCTGCTGTGGTTAACAGTGCCAAAGTTCTGCCATCTTAATGGGCGGGAAAAGTGGATTGAGAGGAGTTGATGGCATCAGCTGGTTATGCTGTGCTATTGGAGGTAGTAAGGATGACAGCAGATGGAACTGTCACAAGGAGCCTTAGGAAATGAGCATGTGAAGACAGAAAGTGAAGTTCAGTGAAGATATGGTGAAGGTAAAGGATTCCTTGAGAAACAACCCTAGTTTTGCCTAGAAAATATTAGGTTCTAAAAGAACCATTTCCTCTTGAGTGAGAGGGAAGAGTTAATCTTGCGCAAAAACATCACCTTGATGTACAGTAACATCTGGGGTGGGGGAGGGGTGGAAATCCACACAGAAACATCAGGAGTTATTAGGACAACAATAAGAAATAGAAAACATCTTTGCTGTTTAAATCCTGTCTTTCCTCAGACTCTGATAATACCGTGTAGGTTCACCATTAGAAAAAAGAATGAGAATATGCTGAACTTCCCTCCTTTTTTTTTTTTTCCTCTTCTAGAAAGAAGAAGTCAACGAGTGCAGTGAAGGAGGTGATAGGAGTTACCTGAAACGATCGCAAAGTCACCTTCCTTATTTTACTGCCAAACATCCCCCAGATAATGCTATTATCAAAGCTGGCTACTGTGTAAAACAAGGAGCAGTGGTAAGCATTTAAGATCAGCGTGTTTCCTTAGTAGAGAGCAAAGGTCCTGACGTGGTAGTTCTACTTACCAAGTAGACAGGTGCAAAGAAAAAAAAGTTACCAGCAACTCTAGCATTACTGCCAGTATTAAGGATGATTAAAGATAAACAGTATCCTGCTGTGGAATATAATTTGTCTGCATTGTATTCGTGGTCTTCAACGTTGATGTTTGGGAGAGGAGAATTTGTTCACACATAGATTTCCACACTGTGGTTAGTGCATTCAACTGAAAATTCTGCTCTGCTGCAGTTATGTTGAGGACCTTATTTTGTTTTCTAGAAGCATCTGAATTAGAAATCTGCTTTTTAAATCACTGAGGTGTTTAGAAAACACTAATTTTAGTGTAGTTCAGAGGAAGAATTGTACCACTTGTTAGACTGATAAATACAAGTGGAACTATTCATGTGATGCCTTGCTAAATTGACTAAAAGTAAATGAACTATTCAGATTAGGCAAGATGTACATACTGTGAGTCCTCAGACTCATTTTATCTTGGATTACGAACCTTCTTGTAGCATTTCAGTTTTTCACTACAAATTAACTAGAAGCATTTAACTTCATTAATGTCTTCTAACATTTCTTACGGGTCTGCTACAATTTTAAGTGGAGGTTTTGGCACAAAAAGGAAATTTCTAGAAGCTAGTATTTTCTATTATAAAATCTTCTCAGTGCTCTCCCTGCCAAAAGGCAGTCTTGCAGAATATGTGTATTATTGTGTATGTATTATTATATATGAAGTTATTTTCCTTTTGCAGATGAAGAACTGGAAAAGAAGATACTTTCAGTTGGATGAAAACACAATAGGATATTTTAAGTCTGAACTGGTAAGATTCTGATTGTTGCTTACCAATGTTACTTCCAAGAAAACCCAAAAATTCACTTGTATTTGAACAAGGTGACATTCTACTCTTGAAACTCATATCAGTGTCTTATAATAACTTTCCATGATTGGGAAGAGGAAAAAAATGATTAGAGTGACTGTTAACTCAGACTTCAGTCTTCTTTTTAGGGTTCTGTCAGTGTGGCACTGAAGGACAGTGACAGGGTATATTCTGTAATCACCTTCATTTTGTTTTAGTGTCTTATGTCACTTTGTTCTCGCATGTAATTCATCCTTGAAACAGCAGGTCATTACGTGGAGGGACATGACTGTAATCTTGCAGTTCTTGATCTGAAGTTAGGATTATGGGGTGCTTATCATACAAACGGTGGGATCTTTCCCCATGGCAGCCAAGGCAGACAAAGAATTCTGCTGTTCACAAGCAGTGCTGTTTGTTTACTAAAAATAGTATTTTTACCTTTTTTCAGGAGAAGGAGCCTCTCAGAGTTATACCACTTAAAGAGGTCCATAAAGTTCAGGAATGCAAACAAAGGTGAGGAGAGAAGAGCTGGTGCTTGGGATGTAGTATGCTGCCTTGTTGTGACTAGACTGCTTGTTGGAAACACGGAGGAACTTAAATAGCTTCAGTTTATTATGCATGTGTGATGCTCTTCATTTGCAACAGGTAGTTTGTGCATAAAACCAATATTGGGAGTGCTGCATTACGCTGTGTTCCAAACGTACAGTATTTGGCTACTGTTGTAGAATGCAAATACATTGGACAAGGGCAGAATAAAGGAATATGGTACAGTCACGAGTCAGAGAAGCATAAGCACTGTCTGACTTGGGGCAACAATTCTAGGAGTCCCTTTGCTGCTTTTACAGTCTTTAGACCTTTGCCTTACTCAAGCACTCGAGCCAAACAACCAAAATTTAGATGAGAACTCACTGTCTCCTCCTGTTTGCTTTCTACTGAGTGGCAACATAGTAAGGAATAGATTGCCTTTGTAGCTGTGGAGGTAGATATTATGGTTTTTTTCCTTTAAGCAGGCTGCTATTTAGGAATAATGTTTTGCCAAGTCAAAAATATAAATGTGAAGTCTTGTAGAAATCTGACTAAAACAATATTTAAACTTGATATAATATGATTCAGAACATTCAGATTAAGAATAACGAGCAAGCATGCCTGTCACTAATGAACTAAAGAGTCTTAAGGCTAAGTTGAATATGAGTTGCTCTTTTTCTACTTGTTTTTTTAAAGGAAAAAGAAAAGATATAAGGTGATGAAGAATGCAGAGGTCTTTAGACAGCACGTGCTTTGGTTCTCTGCACGTTCTAGAGTATTAAAGTGAACTGGAGAAGTTTTACATCCTGTTAACTCTCTTCTTTCATTTGCAGTGATATAATGATGAGAGACAATCTCTTTGAAATTGTAACTACTTCTCGAACCTTTTATGTACAGGTAATTTCTTCTAAACTTTGGGTAAAACCAAGAGGTTGACATAGTCAAAGCAAAGAAGCAGTGCCATTTGTCTTATTAAGTTGTATTTCATGTACTGTGATTTTCAGAGGGAATACAATTTCATTATATTTCAGAAGATGCATGTAAGAGATACTCTCAATAACAGCAAGTGTTGTTAGTGTCTAAAAGCAACGAACAGTAAATCCTGATGTGATTTGGTTGGTATTTGGGTCTTCAGATTCCATAGTATCTACTCAGTCTTTTACTTCGAGGTACTGAATTTTTATTTATAGTAATCAAGTTCTCAGATTAAAATCAGTTGCCGCATGAAAATAGCACAGGAACATCTAGTTTTTGTATCTGAAAGTGTTTGGCAGTATGCATCTGTATGCACATTATTTACTGCATCTTTACTGTATTACTCTCTTAATGTTTGATTTAGTGTCAATCTCAAAGACTCGCGTTGTCCGGCTGTGTAGGAGTGTGATGCTTATAGTGCTATTTCTCCTGTTTCTGGAGGAGGAAATCCTTTCCAGCTCTCTCTTGTGGGATCAGAATGGCCTGTGTCATCTGATACAGGTTTTGGAGCCAAATGCTGAGATCTGAGCTGGCTCACAGCTGAGCAGAATTAATTGACATGTTCCATATGCTTCCTGATGGTGTATATGCTCCTTTTAGTCAAATGGAACCTAATAGAGGGAGCTTCAGCTTTTTCTTTGTCCCACATACGTACACTTTTGACACTCACTGTTTCATCTTTGTAAGACTCTTGTTCTATGGAAATGTATAGCAGATCTGAATATAGACTGCTGCTTATTTTGCTGTAGCTCTTCAGTAATTACCTCGTAGAAGTAAAGTGACTGAAAAATGCAGAAGTTGTCATTGTGCAGAGTCCCCTGAGGGAGGTCAGCAGATCTCCTATAAGAATCAATGTGGGTGGTTCAATTCGTTTGTTTAAGCAAAAAAAATGAATCTAGAATATGTAAATAGTATGTGTGTGTATTTATTTATACACTTGCTGCTTATTTTATGGAAGCATATGTATATAATGGTAAATCCAAGGCAAAATCTGAAGAGATGTCAGCTTTAAGAAATACAAGTCCATGTGGCTTTAAATAAGAGACTGTTAAAGTAGGGTAAGGCTGTGATTTTAACGAGGATGGTCAGCACACTGGAAGAAGAGCTGGTTGTTAAACATACCTCGTGTTGTTTGATCCAGGCGGACAGCCCAGAAGACATGCACAGCTGGATAAAAGCAATTTCTGGGGCCATCGTAGCACAGCGGGGACCTGGAAGATCAGCAGCTTCCGTATGTTACTCTGAAACTTAAAGAAATGCAGTTAGTTGGTGTTCACTTCTGCACATGAGGTTCTAGATTTTTACTTTGGTCTGTCTTCCATTCTGTCCTGTAGTAACGTGCCATCTTTGCATGAGATTTCCTACAGACTGGCAGAAATTACTTTGTGTTTTTAATGAGCACTTAGCTTAGTCTTATCTACGTGTTGCTTTACGTGCGTTGTACTGCCTTGAACACGTAGGTAGTGCAGGTGCTAACGTAGAAGGATTCTTCCGAGTTCAGTTGGATCTTTTGTTGCTATGCTGCTGTGAGTAAAATTGAACCTTTCTAATTCCTGCGAGGCATTTTTGATAATTGAATTTTGCATTCCAATGCCAAAATCCTAATGTGCTTGTAGCTACTCTGGCTACTAGATTATCATTGTCTGTTGCTCGTAGTTCGTTGTATATGCGGATACAGATTCACATTTAAAACACTTTGTGAAGAAATGTCTGCTCGCATGAATTAGATTTTGCTGTTGGAAAGTAGTGTGAACACCATCTAGCATTTCTGAACTGAGGCACTGTGACGAATCTTCATGTTGGTGAAGCCATGTGGATGCCAGCATTTCATCCCCACTTGCTTCTAAACTGCGTCACAGTGTCCCCAAGTATGGCCAGATAGAACAAATGGAATACTTGACAGTTCAGATGCTGCCAGGTATGCTTTTTCACTTTCTGGCTATGGGATGTTTCGTAATAAGCTGAATATGTCATCACCCCCATAACCTGAAATCCAGTAACTTAAATCTGGCACCTGACTACATATTTGCACCAGTGTTTCTGTCGACTGAGCCTGACCTCAGTTATTTTTGCAGCTGAGAGCTGGTTTTAAGTAAGAACTTGCTATGGTAAATCTTGTTTCTTTTGGGGGGTATGAAAACATGCAGAGGACTTCTCTTTGTGTATGCTGGTTTGTTTCCTTCGTGGGGCTTAACTGAGCAACCTCGCTGTTACTGTCTGCATCACTTCTCTTTTTCCCTCTCTTCTTTCCCCAAGTATAGGTTACTCTAATCTTAGCTTTGCACTGTGTTCCAGATGCGGCAGGCCAGAAGGCTGTCGAATCCTTGTATACAGAGGTATACATCAAGAACTGGTGAATGCAGCACGTATGTGGGCTCTCATGGAAACTTGCCTTCTTAACAGAGGGCTTAGAACTAGAGACTAATTTGCGCTATTAAGAAACTAAAAATAATGCTACCTGTTACCATTACTGAGAACTAACTCATCAATCACATCATTCACTTACAGGTTTGCGCTGTATTTTCTTGCTTTTAAAAACAATTGGAATTGAAAAGTGACAAAAACGTGTACTTCAAACTAGAATATGCATTGAAACGCAGTAAATCATGTAATATAGTTTAGAAATGAAAGTACAAAACCCAATTTGCATGAGAGTTCATATTTCCATTTTACTTTATTTTGAACCTGCGCAAAAGCAAAATTAAACTTCAGCTACCCACAGACTAATACAGGTGTGTGCACACGAAGTGCACGTCTTAGCTCTAGCAATTGGAAGGATAATACTGCAGCCTGATTTGCATGGCTTCTAAGTGTCTGCATGAAATTTAGTCCAAACGTAGAAGCGTTGTGATGTACGATCGCTGCTCAGAGCAGTACAGCTGGAGAGTAATGGAGCAACAGAGTCTGATAAATGTGAAGTGAGTGTGGGTAGTAAAATCCAAGTATCCTTTGGCTGATAGAAAGTTTTGTGTAGAGATCTTGTCCTCAGTTCCCTCATTGCTGTCCTGCCTGTTCATCTGTGAGTACTGTTAAAAAGGAGAGCAGCAGTAATATACTGAGTCATACAGCCTGCTCAAGCAAATGTTTGTCTTAAAGTGAACTGTTAAGTCAGGTGTGAAATACAGCAGTGTAATTAATATGTTAAGCTTCACTGAATTTGAGCACAAAATTGAAGTCCTCGGCTCCTTCATCCTGTAGTATTAATTCATATAAAAAAGAAATATGATGTTATTTGGCAAAATCCACTACATTCATGAATTGCTGTCATAGCATTCTAAAAGGAACTTTGGAAACTGCTATGAAAAAGCTAAGTATTTCATTTAGGATACGTCTTTGCATCTTGGACACATCTGTGATGGGTTTTTGCTAATAAAGTGCTTGAGAAGTGCCTTGATTTGTGTACACACGTGGGTTTGCTGATTTCTCTAGTTCCTGCACTAACACAGAAATTACATTGCAGAAGTGGCAGCAGTGGCAGCTCCTAATACACGCAGTGAAGTATTTAGTGCATCATTGCACGTCGTTCTGATCGTATCATTTAACTTAACATCCTGTGCTGTTTTAGCTATCCCTGGGTCTTTGAGACATCCTTGCAGAACTGGCAGATAGGATGCAGAATTTGAGGCATTTTCTGCTGGAGATAGAGGTGAAGGTCAGGCAGGCTGTCCTCATGTCATGATCTAAAGGGCTTCCTAGCCCCTGGGTACGTAGAAGTTGCTGTGATGATGGCTTGCAGGATTCCACAGTGCTTGTGGACGCAGAGGCGTTATTTTCTTAAAGCTTTCTGTTCATTGTAGATCACCAATATGGACAGATACAGCTATAAAAGCTGTTGTAGGTACTGCCTGGATACGAATATGTGTTTAGCAGGTAGTAAAAGTACAGCCAATGTCAAACGATTCCAGCTTTTCTCAGATAAGTTGTCCCTCAGTTCTTTTGTTTCATCCTTATCAGTGATACCTTCAGGATGCCACCTGCACTGCTCAAAGATGTCCCTGGTTCCCAGGCCAAGGACTGAACCCCCAGGCCTGCACAGCTTTTCTCCTGTCAGCATTAAGCAGCCATTTTTTTTTGTCAGTATTTTCTCATTATAGTCAAGTTACATCTATTACTGCTCCCATCACCTAGGATGTCTGAAAGTGCACCCTGTGCCTTAGATTTCTAAGCAGCACCTAGCTGGTCTGGTAACTTGTTTCTTTCAGGAAGTAAATGGCAGATTATTTTCCACAGTGTCAGTCTCAAAGTGGTAAAGGTCAACAGAATGGCAGGTAACAGTTATTAACACAAGAAAGTAACTTGACAGCTGAAAGGAATAGAAGTTTTTTTCTGGGGCCATTAACTTCGTAGCTTTTATGTGGTCTTGATAGCAAAGCAGAGTTGCCATTTCTCTTTGGTCCCCAAGATAAACTAAGGAGATCGATCCTTGCAAGAAGAGGGAAGAGTATCATAGAATCACAGAATGGCCTGGGTTGAAAAGGCCCACAATGCTCATCTGGTTTCAGCCCCCTGCTATGTGCAGGGTCGCCAGCCACCAGACCAGGCTGCCCAGAGCCACATCCAGCCTGGCCTTGAATGCCTCCAGGGATGGGGCAGCCACAGCCTCCTTGGGCAACCTGTAATATGTGTGCTGCTTCAGGATTTAGGATGCAAGTGCCCGTTGTATGTAAATGTTGGAATAAATCTATTTCTGAAAGATGTCATTTTCAATAGCTTTGAAGGTACACATCTTCAGAAGGTTATGTAAGTCTTAATAAAACGAGAAGCTTCAGTTTGCAGGACTACATTATAAAATGTGAGGAGCTGCTGAGCTTGATTTGAGAAATGTAATTTCTTAAATGAAGCAGTGGGTGTTGCTGTCACATACTGCTGTAGGCTCACACTTAATACACTGCCTTGGGAAAGCACTTGACTCCTCCTGCTATGGCTGACGCTTTGCTTTGTGTATTTCCTGTCTTGATTTTTCCGAGTGTGAAATCTGAAGCTGCATCTTTGTCGTGTGATGTCAGTGACTTGATTTGACACGTGCTCTTCTTTTCCAGGAGCATACCGAGTCTTCTTCCGAACCCAACCATGCTCTCCGTTCTGCCCTCCCAGCCCCAGCCGCCTCACATTCCACAGCCACTCACAGCAGCCCTCTGGTCCCAAACCCTCACGCCAAATACCCTGCCTTGGAGAAGCGAGGATTTCACGAGTCTTTTACCAAGGCCAAGCCAGGGAGCTACAAGATCCAGGCTGTCGCTCCAAGAGAATCAGCTGCCAAAGTGACTGAACAGGGCCTCTGGGAACCCCAAAGCAAAAATGGCACTCAGGAACAGGATCCTGGCCTTGTGGATCTGGATGACGCAAGCCTTCCAGTTAGCGATGTGTAATGGTGGAAGTGTTTGGAGAATGATCCATTTGTTCGGTCCTCTGATTTCCTTGCTCAGACTTTTAACCAAAGAAAATTACAGGAAATAAGAACAAAAATAAAAGCAAACACTGATTTTTATATATATATATATATATGTATGTGTGTTTCTGTACACATATGTGTATATATATGTTTGTATATTGCCTTTCAGCCGAGGGTCAAAAATGGACCTCATGCGTTTTCTCAAAGCCTGATAGTAAATCACCAGGGAGGGGCCAAACTGCACAATTTACAATGAAGTAAACGACAGGCAAAACCAAACATGTACTGTTGCAGGTTAGCAAGGTACCAGCAACTTTTCATTCCTGATCTGGCAAACTAAATTTACAACTAATGCTGTGTTGTGAAAACCTTATTGCCAAAAGATGTGATCACTTAACTTCATTCTGAACTGCAGTAAGATTTTATGCATCCATGAGAATTGTTTCTCTCCATAGCTTTCAGATAGCAGGAAATGCACAAAAATGTTCCTTCTGTTCTTTAGGATCAACAGCGTCAACTGAATTGTTATCAGAATAAGAATTCTGGGCCCTTGGAACTCTAGTTATGGTGCTGAAAAATTCCCACTAAAATAATATTTTGAATAGTCTATTTTTGATGCACTCCTAAAGGTGGGTTATAACTTTTTGCACATTGGGATTTTAATGGACTGCATGTCGTGTTGTTTCGGAGCGGGGGAGGAGGGAAATTGGACTTGTGAATTTGGACACTTTGGACCTTTTGAGCTAAGTAGGGTTTATATTGTGTTACATGAGGCTTTGCAGTAATTATTTTATTAAATGTCTGACCGTATCGTTTGATTACTGTTCTGAGGATGGTTTCCTTATCAGTGCTTTGTGACCGGTTGTTTCTGTGTTGGATCAGTGGAAGACCTCCTCGTTTCGTTTTGTCCTTATTGGTACTGAACTGTTCACAGTCATGCAATCGTGGCCTCTAACTTTTGGTGCACTAATAATCTGAAGTGCCTGTGTTTTTTCTCACGTTGCTGAAACACTTTCACGTTAGGTATGTACACAGACCATTCTCAGTGGCTTCGAACCTTGGGCTGAGAGTTGTTCTGAATAGAGTTGTTTGAAAAGGCTGTTTAAAAAGAGAAGACTTATGCTAGGGCTACCAGGGTTCTGGTATTGCGTCTACTAGCTGTGCAATAGGTGTTCTTGGGAAAGAGAAGATGAGTGTTTGTTGTTTGTGTACACTGTGTTATGGGGCTTCGGTGGTGCAAAGGGGAAGAACCTTGACATTTCAAGCATTGGATTAGATTGAGTGGGTGCTTCTCAGCTGTTTGTTTTAATCCAAACCCCACAGATACGTAAAGCTGCTGCTTACTGTGATTCAGATAGTCCAGCTTTGTGTTAGTTCCTGTCTGCTCTGACCTAAGATGCGTCTCGTACCGGTCCATCTTCTCTCTGACTTCCAAACTGACTTCCTGCCTGAGAGATACGGATGGCCTTACCGTGAAAATTGGTTGATCCAAGGATGGAATAATTGGTGTCGTGTAAGGGTGAAATATAGTCTAATTTCAGAACCTTAAGTTATGTCAGCACCTTCCTTTTTTATCCATAAGCTAACTAACCACAGTCTTAAGGCAGTGGTGTTTGTATATTACTGGTTTTCTTTGACTCTTTAGATACATGTGAAAACTAGCACAGGATTGGAAGCTTCTGTAAGCGTCTAAACTAGCGTAGTAGGTTTTAACTTCTCTAAAGACAAAACAGTAGCTCTTCAAAGGCTTATTTTTTCACAAGCACATTCGGTGTGGAAGACACTTTGCATTAAGATATTTCTACTGTAGTCTGACATCTGAAATCACTTGCTCTGGTACAGCTTTCACACTGCATGTTCATTTTACTATATTTTGGTATTGGCAATTTTACACGTTGGGTGGAGGTAAAGCAGCTCCATTATGGGACTTTTAAAAAGAGGGGGAGGGGGGCCACAGAAAGAACTACTGATGTAGCTCAGTAGAATAGGGAAATATTTGTGGTTGGTAATTGTCAGGGTCTCCTATTTATCAGTACTTTTATAAATCTATGAAAATTGTTAAATTATTTTAGAAACAGTGCTGTAAATATGTCACATTTAAATTGTCAATAAATCACTTTGGGTAACTTAAAGTAACAGCTGGCTCTGTTTCCTTGCAGTGCATTGAATATTTCTGTGGTGTTTTCAGTGTTCCACAGGAGAAATGATGTCCGTGGCACCCGGGAGCAGCTCGCTGTGCAGCAGCAGGCTTTCATCACACCGGAGTGGCTGCGCAGTAACGTGGTGCAGTGAATTGGTGTCTCAGCAACGTGCAAGCTGCAGATAAAGAAAAGTAATTGAATACAGTATTTTACATAGGCAGTACAGAGTTATCCAAGTCCAGTTAGACTGTGACATCTTGTGACAGAATTATTACATCAGCTTTTCTTCAGAGCCGTGGTCACTGAAATGAGTGACGTGCCTTGCTGTGTGCTGTCGTGCATCTGTTATTTGTTAAGCATTTGCTATTCTCTCTTCCTTTACTGGAGAGGAAATGGAATAATTCTTCACAGCTATACCTTTCCTGAAGTCTCTTGCTGCAGTGTTGACTGCTAAACGTGCAGTTCAGCTGCCCCTAAGGCAGCTGCCAAACGTCGTGGTTCAGAACATAGTTCAATAAACGCATTTGTCTGAGCTCCTGCAATGACAGCATGCCAGCACCACCTAGAGGTCACGCTCGGGCTTTACAATGGAATTGCTCTGTGCTTTGTATAATTACACTTTCTGTCACAGAATCACAAAATGCCCTGGGTTGAAAAGGACCACAATGCTCATCCAGTTCCAACCCCCTGCTATGTGCAGGGTCGCCATCCACCAGACCAGGCTGCCCAGAGCCACATCCAGCCTGGCCTTGAATGCCCTCAGGGATGGGGCATCCACAGCCTCCTTGGGCAACCTGTTCCACTGCTTCAGTGCTGTCAGATGCTTTTAGCCTTGTAATTCCCACCTTGCTTTGGAGCACAGTCTGTGCAGCTGTCTGGTGCCAGTGAGAGACTGCAGCACTTCGGGGATGTTCCACTGAAGTAATGGGGGCTGCTCCGTAGCTGGATCGTGTTCCAAATGTCTGCCTTGGTTTTTTGCTTTAGCTTTGCTGTGCTGCCTCTCTGGGAGGAAAAAATAAGAGAGCAACTGGAACTCGTTGGTAAAGGTAATTAATGGAGCAGCAGTGATATACTGCTCTTCAAAGTGCTACCTTTGACTTTTTAATTAAGGGCTTTGCATTTGAAACGTGCATCAGCACTGTAATTCTGCATATCTGTGTGTCTGCATATCTGTGTGTGCAGTGTGTGAGCACACCTGCTAAGAATCCAAACCACTCCGCTGCACCGCATTCCTGCTGCTAAGCCAGCCATCAGCAAACCCCAGCGCTGGAACCGAGGTGCTCGTTTGGGAGAGCAGGAGGTGGAAGGTGTTGCAGTTGAGTCTCCACAGTGCACAGTTCTGAGCCCCTGTTGATAGACATCTCCTGGCTTTGGATCGTTGTTTTGGGTGGAAGCATTACAGTAAGGGGGAGCAGCAGCCGTGGCTGGGTTTGTAGTGCCCACTGAGCGCAGGGCACTTCTACACAGAGGGGTAATGAGCAGATCTGTCAGCAAACCGAGATAAGAAACCGCCCAAACCTATCGGTTATTCTGGAAAGCGGGGTGTTTATGTTTGTGTGTGCCCATGTGAAACCTATAAAATGAACAGAATAAAAGCTAGAATGTGTAATACTCCACACGCAGCCTTTCACCCGGGGACATGGGTAGTGGGGGTGGCTGGGACTGGACTTTGGGGATCTTGGAGGTCTTTTGCAGCCTTCGTGGTTCTATGGTTCTGTGATCCTATCTGGTTCCGTGCTTGGCAGCAGGAGGCCTTCAACATTCCCCAGTAAGCTGAAAGCAAACCCTTGTTCCCGCTGCAGATCGCAAGCGATGCCATGCCAGCAGTACCGGCACTGATGCGGGGAGGAGCAAGGAGCTGTCGCGCTGTAACCCTGTCGGTCCTGCAGCAGCTGAGGCTTCAAAGAGC
Source organism: Pavo muticus (assembly GCA_016647715.1). Classification (NCBI taxonomy): domain Eukaryota; kingdom Metazoa; phylum Chordata; class Aves; order Galliformes; family Phasianidae; genus Pavo; species Pavo muticus. The sequence continues at coordinate 536,398 of JACDJE010000443.1, forward strand.
CGTTGTGAGTTATCTGGCATAGGCGATGCCATGCACGGTGCCTGGGTGGGGCAGCCAGAGGAATGCGCTGCTCGGGCAGATCGGAGCTGATGCAGTCAATCCGCGCTTGAATTTCTTACATATTTGTGCTGATAGGCGCTCATCTCACAGCCTTGTCTTTGATTCGAACTGGGAGTTGGTCAAAAGTAGCCAGTAAGTAACGGATACATAAATAACAACTGGGAGAAATGTTGCTCTGATATCTGTGCTATGTATCATAGAATCAGAATATCCTGATTTGGAAGGGTCTCATAAGGGATCACAGAGTCCAACTCCTATATATATGCGATTTGTTTAAAGAGAAATCAATGTGTGAGCGTTTTCAAACTGTTCTTCATCATTTTTGGCATTACAACCACTTTAATGATGCAAGTCAGGGCGTTTTGCTGTGCATTGTGGCGTATTATTATGTTTGGTCGCTTCTGCAATAACTCCTCCTGAAACCTCCTTTGTTGCCGCGTAGGGAGCGCGGGAGGCAGCAGCTGCGAGCGGCTCTGATTGCAGCGCTGCAGACGGCGCTTTTGTGCCCTCGGATAACCGGGCAGCCCGGTAAGCATCGTCCCTTGTCCGTCCGTCCGTCCCCCGCCCCGTGTTTTGTGGTCTTAGTGGTGGTATTTGTAATACGAGGGTATAAACGCGGGGGCCGCGAGCACAGAGTCACGAAGGCTGGAAAAGACCTCTCAGAACCCCAAGTCTGACCCCTCCATGCCCGCTGGTCATGTCCCTCAGTGCCACATCACTGTTCCCGGAGGGACGGCACATCCCGCACTCCCAGGGCGGCCTGTGCCCGCTCATTCATAAAAGAATTCTTCCCTAACACCCAACCTGCAGCCCCCACCCCATCCACCAAACCCCAACCGGAGGGGTCTCAACACCCCTGGGCTGTGCCCTTGGCCGCCCCGCCCCCCGCGCCGCCCCCGCTCCGCCGCTTAAATCCCGCTCCGCCGCCTCCCGCCGTCGCCACCGCCGCGATGCTGCCGCCGTGGTGCCGGAGCGCTCTGCTGCTCGCCCTGCTGCCCGCCGAGCTGCTCGCCGCCCCCCCGCCGCCCGCCTGCCCCGAACGCTGCGATCGCTCCCGCTGCCCCCCGCTGCCCTCCTCCTGCCCCGGCGGCCCGGTGCTGGACGCGTGCGGCTGCTGCCGCGTCTGCGGGGCGGAGGAGGGAGAGCCGTGCGGGAGCGGCGAGGGCGGCCCGCCGTGCGGAGAGGGGCTGCGCTGCTCGGTGCCGCCCGGCGGAGGGGTGCCCGCTTCGGGCACGGTGAGGAAGCGGGCGGCCGTCGGGCGTTGCGTGTGCGCCAGCTCCGAGCCCGTGTGCGGCAGCGACGCAGTGACCTACGCCAGACCCTGCCAGCTGCGGGCCGCCAGCCGCCGCGCCGAGAGGCTCCGGCAGCCGCCCATCATCGCCATCCAGCGCGGAGCTTGCGGGCAGGGTAAGGGGCGAGAGTGCGCGGAGCGGGGGGGAGGGCCTTGGCTCGGGTCGAGGTTGGAGCGCGGTGAGAAAGCGGAGCAAGAATGCAGCGCTCCGAGGCTGCCAAGTGTCAGGGGGAAAGAATCCGCCGTCCCGCTCGGAAAATCGGCCGCTGTGCCCTGCTTTCCTCTGCCTCAAAAAGGGATGCTGTAGGGGGCCGTCCCTGCGGGCACCCAAGGTCGGAGAAAGGGGCAGTGAGCACCTGATGGAGCTGTGGGTGTCCCAGTGCATTGCAGGGCAGTTGGACAAAATGGCCCTTAAAGGGGCCATTCCAACTCCAACGATGCTATGAAATACTGAGTGCGCTTTCATCCAAGCTGTGTCCGTGTAATGCTATGGGAAATCGAGCTAGGAATGCAGCCACCGTTAGAGCTGAGCACAGCCAGTGACTGCAGCAGAGCTGCAGTGTCCGCCTGTGCCCGATTTAGCAAAGCACTGCTTATTAATAATGGGATTGGTGGAGAGGAGGGAACTTGGAGCTGAGCAGCGCTGAGGCTGCCTTCAGTGCTTCTGGAGGACCGTCCAGAAGCAACAGCATCTCCAGCAGCAACAAGTGGCGTGGTTTTCCTTCGGCATTGCTGTTGTGTACCGCTGGGGCTTTGCTCTCACTTTGCTCGTGCAGGGGGATGAGCACAGGATGAGCCTGTAGGATGTCTTCCTAACACCGATCGGATTAAAGCTGTTAAGCTACAGCTGCGCGTTCGTTCCGAGCCACTCGGTGCGCACGTGCTCGTTAATTAACAGGAGTTAAGCCTATTTCTGAGCGGCAGAAGGGTTTGAGTAGAGCCGTTTCCCTTAGGACTGACCCTCTGGGTATGGGTTGAGCCAGTTGTGCACTGTGTTTAGCAGCAGCTGTAATCTTTTCTCCACCTTCCCCCCCCCCAGCAGGACACGGAGAAGGGCCCAGTCCTGCTGTACAGCTCCAACTCCCAATGTCTCCATCAATACCGCCCGTTTTCCATCCCGCTGCTCCCCCTCTGTGTAAGAGCTGCATTGTGCTCCTGGAAACATTGCTGGCATTTAATGCCAGGCACAATCACAGCTTTCACGCTACAGTTTCCTGACCTGCAGTGTAACATAATGCCTCGTGATATTATTGTTTGCCTACCCCCCCCCCAGTGATTCTCAATTCATTAGACCGATAGCATTGCCTTACACCTTGTTCTGCACAATGTGGACAGAATTTAGGCTCTGAGCTCTGGGCATCCCCTCTGTGCTGCAGGAAGGATGCTGGGGGTAACCTGACCCAGCCCAGCTCCTGGCCACCTGCTGCAGGAGCACAGCCACAAGGACAGCAGCTCTTGTCCACAGAATCACAGAATGGTTGGGTTGGAAAGGACCTCAAGGATCGTGAATCTCCAACCTCCCCGCCACAGGCAGGGCCACCAACCTCCACATTTAGTACTAGACCAGGCTGCCCAGGGCCCCATCCAACCTGGCCTTGAACACCTCCTCTTGCTCTGTCAGTAGGGCCAAAAGGAAGGTGCTGGAGGATGAGCAGCAGCACGTGGTTATTCCCAACGCTCAGCAAAGTTGTTTCATATGTAAAGGACCTAAAATAAATGAGAGCAGGCTGCAGTGCTGTGTTCCCCGGGGGTGGAAGGCAATGCCTCATGTGCAGCTCCAAAGAGCTGTTGATTTTTAGTTTTGAGTCCCATTTTCCAGAGTGGAGTTATCTTTGATAAAATATTTTAATCTGTTCATGGTAACAGGTGGAGATTTAGAGCTGATGTAAGGAAAAAGGTGTTTTCTTTTTCAATAAGGGCAGTGAGGCCCTGGCAGTGCTGCGCAGAGCTGTGGGCGCCCATCCCTGGAGGTGCCCGAGGCCGTGGATGGGCCCTGGGCAGCCTGAGCTGGGGGACACCGAGCCAAAGTAGGGGTTGGAGCTCAGTGATCTGAAAGGTCCCTTCCAACCCGAGCCATTCTGTGGTTCTATGGTTCAGATGTTCCTTCCACTTGGATAGTAGGCTTGGTGGTGATAGGTTGATGGTTGGGCTTGATCTTAAAGGTCTTTTCCAAATATCTCTTACAGTGAGGGTGGTGAGACACTGGAACAGGTTGCCCAGATACGTGGTTGATGTTCCATCCCTGGAGACTTCCAAGGTGAAGCTGGATCAGGTCCTCAGCAAGCTGATGGAGCTGTGCTGTCCCTGTGCATTGCAGGGGAGTTGGACCAGATGGCCCTCAGAGGTCCCTTCCAAATCGAAGGATTCTATGATTGTGTGATTCTATGTCCTGCTCTGGGAGCTGCATACAGATGAACCCTCATTCCTCTTCTGACCTTTAACCAGAGGAACTGAAAAGTTCATCGTGGATGCTCTCAGTTCCCAACTTTCCTCTGACTGTTTGTGACCCACATCATTAGAGTTGTCATTAATTGAGCCCTTAACAGCAGAATAAGATTAGAATGAAATCCACACAGCAAAGAATGGGAAAAAGTAGTAGGAGCTGCCTAAATTCTGCCTGCAGTGCTGGTTGGGCCAAGTGCTCTGGCAGCGTTGTGATGTGCAGTGATGAGTAATCAGGGCAGGAAGGGAGACTCAGCATTCTGGGGAGGTCAGGAAAGAAGCCAGAGATGTATCAAGAGGAGAGCAGATACTGTTCTTGTGAATCAGGCTCCCAGCTGTTTCCCTAAAGATGACGATGGACACGCGTGCTGCAGAAATGTTCTGAGCTTTGCATGTTGCTCAGCACGTGTGAAATGAGCTGGGCTGGGAAGGGGCTGCGTGCACAGAGGCTCCTGCCCCAGGGGTGGCTTTGGGCCCCTCCATCTGCTCAGCGCTCACATCTGGGTGGTCCGAAGGCCTCGTCCTCTGCTCCCCTTCTGCAGCAGGAGGATGAGAGGGAGGAAGAGCAGCCGAGCACAGTGGAAATAAATAGCCAAGTATTTCCAGAAGAGAAGTAGTTCCACAGCGAGGGATGAGAAACTCCTCCAGAGCTGAGTGCTGTGCTCCGGGAGGGGGGGCTGGGAGTGATGGGAGCTGTGGTCTCACCTCTTCCCTCTCCCACGTGCAGATTTCCTTCCCAGGAGCTGGGAGGAACTCTGACTTCAAACGGGAGGGTGGACTTGGAACGAGGAAGGGTTCCATGCTTTCATCTTCGGGGCTTTGAGATGTAAAAGTACCTGAGGAGTTCTGAAAGCTGTGAGTAAGGAGGAGGAGCCCATTAAGGAGTCTGGATGGGATGGGTCCGCCTGTCCCCAGCAGTCGGAGGAAAGAATCTGCTGTCCAAGAAATAGGAGAAGCTGGAAAATATTTTTCAAATGTGAGTTTATGTGAGCTGAGAGCAAAAGAAAACGACGCTGCAAATAGACACTGGGGCGCTGTGGAACGTGGCTTTTGTGGTAAATCAGAGTCATTCCTTGCTCTCATACCATGCCAGGGCCCAAGGAGCCATGGATGGGCACCAGTGGGTGTGCAGCGTGGGCAAAGAGACTGTGCTTAGGATGTAGGGAACACGGTGAGACTCGGTTCTGCCTCCTGGATGCAGGTCACTGTGATTCCCAGCTTGCCCCAGAGAGCAGAACGTAACTAAAATCCAACTCTAAGCCGCCCTGGTTTGAAGGGCTACAGCATAATGCACTGATTGTGTGCAGGTTGAAGACACTGTCCTCATATTTGTAGCAGGAGACTGATGTCTTGTTTTCAAAGATGGGATGCAGGTCACTAACGGTGTTTCTTTAAAGCATCGATAATAGGGAAGGTCTCAGCTACCAAATTTTAGTGCCTGGAGATAAATGATAGAATCACAGAATTGCTAAGGTTGGAAAAGACCTTAAAGATCATCAAGTCCAACCGCAGTCCAAACCGATTCTATCGGGACATCTCATGTTTCCCCGCTCCTGTGATGCTCAAGGAGAGGGGGACAAACAATGGGGCAGTTTCTGGATCAGTTTTGCAGACTTTGCAGTAGAAGCACTGGTTGTACAGAGCTACAATGGTAAGAATGAAAAATTGCCCCGTGCTTCTGATAGCAATTGGGTTTGCACCGATTTTTACCGACCAATAACCAGTGGTGGGGCAGGGGAAGATAGAGAGCTTTGCTCAGGGTCACCACTGAGCAGGAGCGGAGCTAAGAGCAGATGGAGCCGTTCTGAGTCCCTGCTGGTTTTTCTGCTGCTCCTTGTTCCATGACCTTTCTTTTCCATGAGTATTTCTGCTGTTTGGGTGAAGGTCTGCAAGAAGCATTGATGGATGCCAGTCTGCTCCTGCAGAAAGTGATCTTGGAGAAGGCAAACATGGTGGGACCAAGCTCTTGGGGGGGGGGTGGGGGGGAATGGGGGGAAGAGGCCCGATCAAGTCTCACCATTCCACCCTAGAATGAATGCAGCCCCCAGGACCCTCATATCTCACATCTGTGTTGGGAAAGAGAGAATTCTGTACAGGCAGAGCGTAGCTGAGCCTTGTTTTGTTCTGCACCCAAAAGGGTTCTTAGGATGCATAGAAAGTATTGGTGGAGGTGGTGGGACTTGTTTGATGTTTTACGGCCTTTGTGATGGAGATATGCTGGATTTATGTGTTGTAGGATTAGGAAACCCCAGGCTAGGGATGGTATGTAGGTTTTATGGCTGCTTGGGGTTTTTTGTCTGTGGGTTGGATCTTTCTTTGCTGTCACCATAGGAAGAGTCCGGCTGCTGCCAAGTGGTGACACCAGTGCCTCTGGCTGGAGATCGTCTCCAAGCAGGAAGCAATTAAGCAATCGTCTCTTCTCTGGGCGCTCATCTCGAGCGTTTCTCACATACTCAGAATGAGACTTTGAAGCTTTGATAACCAGGAGGGGATGCTCAGCGCCGGGCAGCTGTCGGTTGCCGGAGGGGTGCAGGGATTACCGCCTCGTGGGGCTGTGTGGGGCTCCGTCCCTGCGATGAGCTGAGCTGAGCTCCAGGGGCTGAGCGCTGGAAAAAGCAGCGGAGAAGCAATTCCTGACTCATCTGCTGTATTTTCAGCCTTCGGCAGAGGAGAGAATGCCACGGCCGCCTTAACCCGTTGCCTGAAATGCTCTTTTCATCTGCCGGCAGGAAATAAGGCAGACTCTTTTCCATAACCTGACTTCTATTCCTTAGTGTTTCCAACTCAGACAGGACTGCTGTTAATGCTGTTTTTGAGCTTGGCACTTTTTTTTTGCTCTCATCCTGAATCGCTGCTCTTTATTTTTTTTTCAGTATTTACTTTTCATTTATTTAAATTAAAAAATATATATTTTTTTTTATTTTTATTTTTTTTCCTCTCCAGTGCTGAGGCCTCTGTGGGCTCAGCAGCACCGTGCATTGCTGTCCCCATCACTTGTCCTCACTGCGTGGCAGTGCCTGGGGACAGTGTGTTCCTGCAGCAGCTTGGCAGGAGCTGGGCTCGCTTGTGCTGTGTTTACAGAGAGATGCTGCTTCCTCTTGTGTTGGATGGGGCAGCTGGAGCCTTCCCCTGCTTCTATCCCCACCAGCTACAGAGCTTTTGGTCGTATATTTCTGCTAATACACTTGGGAGAGTTATGGATGTATTGTGTTTTTTCAAGTGCTTCAGTCTGAGGCTGTTCCCATGGGGCTGCGGCCATGGGTGACTCGCTGTCTGGTTTGCCCACACTGAGTTGAGAGGAATCATCATATAAACACATATAAAACGACATACAAAATACATTATGTAGTCAATGTATATAAGTAGCAAAGCTTACTTTTAAAATATTTTTCGAGTTAGATATTAAAAAAGGGCATCAAGCCCACAGAACTAGCAGGCTGGACTGGACGGCAGATACACGCAGCTTGGCTATTGCTCCTCCTGAGAAGCACTTCAACTGTTTGGCATCTCTAGCAGTTCAGCAGTTGCTTTGCAACACAGCATTCTCCCTGACTCATATTGTTCTGCCTTTGGGCCGAATGTTCCTGGCTGGCCCAAATTTTTGGGTTTACATCTGAAGTTGTATAGGAATTCCCGACAAGAAAGCTGTGAGTGCGTTACCTCGAGGGGGTTCCTTATTTCACCTTTGAATCACAGAATGGTTGGAGTTAGAAGGGACCCTTCAAGGCCATCTGGCCCCACTCCCTGCAGTGAGCAGGGACAGCCACAGCTCCATCAGGTGCTCAGAGCCCAGACCAGCCTGGTGCAAGTTGCATTCATGCCAAAAAGCAACTTCACTTCCCATCCTCAACTCAGTCTTGCTGTGGTTCTTGCTGCAGGAGATGTGTTGAGTGAATGCTGGATTTGTTCTCATTGCTATTTGGTAGAGTCAGGTGCTTGAAATCACCCTCATTTAATGCTATGAAAATATTTGTGTTGTGATATAGACTTTCTTCTCAGAAATCAGTGACGTTTTGTTTCTCCTTTGATTATGCAGGAAAAATAATACTGATGTAATGGTGGTTTTATTACCGTGGTTCTGTGGTTCAGACCTCTCAAACTTCCCTCCTCTGATCTCAGAGCTGTTCCTGAGCAGATCTCCTGCAATACGTAGTGTTGTTTCTTCTTTCCCTACTATTTTCATTGCGTAATATCCTTTCTTGGCGTCTTACATAATTTACCCTTGAATAGGAAGCAGAATATTTAGGCTTACAGTTTTATGTTAAGAAGTGGCAGCAGGATCATCCCGTGCATCACTTTTTCCTTCTGTCTCTCCAGCAGTGCTGATAGCGCCGTTCTCAGCGTCAGCTAAGCACGTTTCCTCCACTTTCTGTTTCCATAGCAGCACCAGAGGTTTAACGTTTTCCTATATGGTACTAATGGGAGTTGTGCAGACACGGAGGCTGAAGTGTTGTTGGGAGGGTGGAAGCTCTCCAAGTCAAACCTTATGGTCTTGTGGTTTGTGTCAGTAGTCACCGGTTCTGCCAGCCCCAAGAGTGCTTGAGCCCTGCTGGGGCCATAGGAAGACCGAGGCTTTGCTTTTGGATCCCTGGACCCCAAGATCTCACTACTCAGGGTTGTATCAGTGGGTTTGGTGGATGGGGTGCTGGTCATAGAACCATAGGGATGTTTGGCTTGGAAGGGGCCTTAACAGTCATCCAGTTCCAACCCTCTGCCATAGGTAAGGACACCTCCCACCAGAACAGGTTGCCCAAAGCCCCATCCAGCCCGGCCTTGAACACGGAGTCCTCTCACTGCTCAGGCCTGGCATGGAGCAAGCCCAAAGGACGCTTTAATTTGGCTCCCCAGGAAAGATGGAACATAATGCTTGTTCAGTGAAGCACCTTTAAGGGTGAACTGGGAGGTGGTGCTCCGCCCTCCCCGCAGTCTGCACAGGAGCATCCTCTGCAGCAGTCTTTGCAATACACATGTTGTTCCTGGTAGTTGTCTTTATGACTTTTGTTTCATGGGAAGCTTATTAATCTTTAGGGGAATTAAGGTTTTAAAGAAATTGAAGGCTTCATTCCAGGCTGAATCTGAGCTTTTTGACTTAAAAAAGAATGTGAAGATGTCTGGGTTGATTGCAGCCAGGGGGTTGTGCAAGGCAGAAACTGGCTGATGGTTGCCCACAGATAAGCTGTGTTATGGCCGAGTGTGAAACTTGAGACCTTCTCATATGTTAGAGCTGAATCTCATCAGGAGCCTGGGTGATGGGTGCCCTTGAAAACTCAGGAAAACTGGATGGGGAGAAGATCCATTGCTACAACTTCCTATGCAGAGTCTCTCGTGAGATGTGGACCCACCTGTGTGAGCAGATGCAGCTCTCACAGCTGAAGGGGAGAGGTGACATCCACCAGATCTCTATCTGCAAAGCATCCTTTCAGCTTAGCTCCAAATACTACCAAAAGCAGCACGTATCAGCATTAAAGCATCGCTGCCACTGTGAAACGAAAACCTAGATCTTAGCATGCTTTTTGGCTCCTCTGTGTGAAACCACGTTCATTCAGTTGTTTACAGCCTCGTGTGCTTTTTTTCCATGACTTGGGATTCAGCCTTTCCTTTCAGCAGTTTGTTTACTGATATTAGTGCCGTTAATGGCAGTTGGCAGAGGTTTCTCCTTTTTGCTGGCAGCCAGCACACCTTTTGAAGTCCTTGAAAATGTAGTTGCCTTGGGAATTTTTCGTGCTGTAACCTATTTATGTTTTCTTAGGCAGTTTTTGGTCATTAACCGAATGCACAACAATCATCTTATTAATGGCATTAATGAAAGTTTTTTAACGGCGCTTGTGGGCATTTGGGGCATTGTGCAATAGTTCAATAAAAACGATACAAAACAAGTAATCACAGCATATAAATAGGCAGAGAGCAGGCTGCAGAGATCTGAACGTTGAAGCCTGAAGGTGTTTGGGAACTAGAGCTTTATTCAAGCCCAACTCTTCATATTTAAAAAAGAACATGCAACCAACCAACCAAAAAACCCACAAAGTAATAAAATGAGTCTACTAGGAACATAACTGCAGAAGGGCATGGTTTAGAGTACTAAAGGAGAGATCCACAGAACTGTGGAGGAATGGTAGCACGGATTCAACAGTGGTTATCCCAAAGAAGTGGGTTTTAAGAGTGAAATCTACGTTATAAGGATCAGTTGAAATATGGAATGAAAAGGAAGATTTAGGTGGAATATAAGGAAGGAGTTCACAATAAGGGTGATAAGGCAATGGCATAGACTGCCCAGAAAGGTGGTGGTGCCCATCCCTGCAGACACCCAAGGTCAGGGGATGGGGTTAGGGTTACTTCTGAGCACCTGATGGAGCTGTGGGTGTCCCTGTTTGTTGCTGAAGGATGAGACCAGACGGCCTTTAAGGATCCCTTCCAACTAACACCATTCTAAGATTTTCTGACCTGCCTGTGGGGTCCCCATAAGTCAGAACACAGAGGATGTTGAATGAAACCTGTTCCACTCTTCAAACAGTCTCTTCTGCTAAGCCCTGCACTATCACCAGAGCTGACAAACGTATGTGTTAGGCAGAAGAGGAACGCATCTCCTGCATAAGTCCTCAAGTTCTCTGCTTTTTTTCTCTGGTGGCTGCTGAAGGCTGCTGATGGCTGCATGCTACCATGTGGTTGTTGAGGAATGAGCGTCTGTTCATGTTAGGTTGGTAGTGCTGGAATTTGCAGGGCAGTTTAGGCTCCCCTGTAGGAGCTGGTGCCTGCTGGTGGTTCAAATCCAAGATAAAACGGGGCCTGCAGGCTCTTCTTGGAGGAAAGAGAGCTGCACCTCTCAGATCGTGCATGCATTGCTCAGTAATCCCGAAGAGCGATGTGCTGGGGTGAGCATCAAGTGCATATGTAACGGTAAACTGGATGCACACAGGCGTCCATTTTGGTCTGTTTTTATCCCCCCGTGGCACTACTCCACGGATACACAAGAGTTTTTAAACATCTGAATTATTTTACTATTTCTTATAGATTTTACGTTCTTTGTATGATGCTGAAGACCAGTTCTGAGGGATTTTTCCTGCTGGTGTTCCTCAATGAATCCATCTGAATAGTACTTTGACTTTTGTTTATTTGCTTAAAAAAGGTGTGTTTTCCATTTAAGTGGGCACTCAGTCAAGAGCTGTTGCAAAACCGTGTTACACAATGCAAGAATTCCTAATACATAAGCAAAGGACAGGCGTGGTGAGCTGGTGTAAGCTTTTTAGGTCAGTATGCCATGAATCAGTATTTATTACCTAACTTTTTCGCGGTCTGAAATGCTGACCTTCTCACTCTCAGTTCGTCTGGGACGGCCCACACTGGTTCCTATGCAGAAGAGCATCGCTGCTCAGATCTTGGCCATTGCAGCTCCGGGCTCCAAGTGATGGAGCATTAGCAGTCTCACCATGCACAGCTCTTCTCAAATAGCTAAATGCCGAAAGAAAAATAGGTTGAAGGCATAAAAAAAAAAGCTGTGTTCCCTGTGCAGTTCCCCCATCTGTGGCAGCTCTCTTTCCCAAGGGCAGGATGTGACCTTTAAATGCCTGCAGCATTGCAAAGAAGGCAAAATGATTTTGGAAGCGGTGATCAAAAAGCATATTGATGGATACGGCCGTGCCCCGTGGCGTTTTATCCCCACGTCACGTTAATCCAGTCTGATAATCTGTCTGAGCTCCTGTTTCATGGGAGCGAATGGATTCAAGCTCATTCTCAGCGTGGTTCTCATTCTCCCACAGCCTCCCAGAACTCCCATTTCCATTGCCAGCTTCATGCTTGGCCATGACGCGGTTCTCCTGGGTGCTTCTAATAAGGAGAAATGTAAATCCTGTGGGTAAGGCGTTGGCTAATAAGGTTGCTAATCCTCTTGCCTTTCTGGTGCTAATTCCAAGGATCACCGCTTAAGCACGAGTCAGACGGTGCTTTAGAGGAAAACAGGTGGCTTTTCTGATCGATGCTCTTGGATCGTTGAGCAGATTAACATGCCCGAACTGTTAGTAGATGAGGTGGCTGCTGCTGTTGCTCATTGATTGCATTAGAAGCCATTGAGGTGCTTCAGAGGGTGCGAATGGGGAGATAAGTTTGTGAGGGGTTGGGTTGGGGTGGGTTGAGCATCCTGCAGCGCCTGAGGGCAGTACGTGCCAGCTGGTGTTACTGAGTCAGCTGAAACCTGGTTTTCACCCTGAAGCAAACCAGTATCTGGTTAAGAGCACCAAATTATTCCTCCGAAACTGAAATTTTTTTTTCCATCACCTAACTAAAAAATGTTCAGATTTATCCGATCTGGTATCAACAGATAAGGCTCAGATATGGATAACAGGAAGGTTTCAGAGCAGAGTCCCATGTCTCCCATGGTTATGCAAATAAATCCTCCTGTTAAGCCATCACGAGCACCTGCAGCATCCCCAAGCTGCTTACTGCTTTAATCTGCAGATTTAGGAGCCAAATGGCAGGGATGGACGGTGCAGCATGGCACGTAATGCTCGTCTGGAAGTCACACAAATCATCTTTGTGCTTTACACGTATCACAGAAAATGGGAGTACTGACAACAACAGGGGATGTTCTTTCTTGCTTCAATGGCAATGTGATACTTGGTGCTCCTTTGGGTGCCAGATTGCTTAGTTGCTCCCGGTTTAACGTAAGTTCTATCCCTGAACTGTGAGAAGGGGGAGCTGCGTCAGACCTGCCTGTTTTTTTCCAGAGGTTTTTAGGCATCTGATGGTGCAGACAGGTTTTCCGTTGGCTACAATAGGAGCTCAGCATCCAGTTGCTTTTGGAAATCCCAGTGACATCTCTTGAATACTCGGTGACCATGGGCTTTTGTGTTCCAATACTGCCCAGGAATGCAAAGCTTTGTGGTCCCATTGTTTTCATGTGCGAGTCAATTTTTATAGCTTTGGGGGTGGCTCTGTAGCTCCAAAGTCCACGGGATCTGCTCCTCCGTGGGGCTGGCGGACTGAGGGCAATGCACGGAGCTTCTGCGTCTTTGTGCCTGGGAAGGGCTGGGCTTTGAGACTCACTGGGAGGCAGCACAAACCTTGTACCCACCTTAACCTTTCCCAACAGCTGCTTTAGGCTTAGATAGGGATTAGGACCTTATCGCCTATGAGCTGAAGCAGGGGCTGCTCCATGCTGCAGCCCGCAGACACCAGCGCAGCAGATCTGCAGCCCCATGGCCCAGCTGCATGCCCTGGAAATGAGAAGTTTGCATGGAGCTTTCTGTTGTAACAGCAGAGCTTGCTGTGCAAAAAACCAGAAGGGAAACTTCAGGGCAAGGGTTGTGCTGCAATCGACTTGTAAGGAAGGGAGAGAGACACACACAGTGCTTTCAATTCAGGTGTTTTGCAATGATCCTTCTCCCGTCACTTGAAGAACTCATGACATGTGTTCTGTTTCTATTTCAGGCCAAGAACACCCTAATAGCCTGCGGCACAAATACAACTTTATAGCAGATGTGGTGGAGAAGATCGCTCCTGCTGTGGTTCACATCGAGTTATTCCGCAAGTAAACACCATGCCCAGCTTGACTTTGTATTCCTGCAAGCAGCTGACTGTGAGACAGCAGCAGAGAGGGCTCTGAGCTGATAAATACGTCATGCTGAAGAATTAGAGATAATTTAAGAGTCCTGGCAACAACAACAAAAAAAACAATAAAAAACCCCACCCCAGTTTAAACTAATGCATGTGCATTGCCTTATTAACGACAGGAAGTAATAGCAGATGCTTCAAAGCATTAAAATCTACCATGCTCTTTTTGGCTGTGCACTGTTTGTGGTCCTGCAACCTCTTGCAGAGATAAATGTTTGTTATTCCCTGTGTCTTTTCAGACTTCCTTACTCCAAGAGGGAGATCCCTGTTGCCAGTGGCTCGGGCTTCATCGTCTCGGAGGATGGGCTGATAGTGACCAAAGCACACGTGGTCACCAACAAGAACAGGGTGAAGGTGGAGCTGAAGAATGGGGAAACATACGAAGCTAAAATTAAAGACGTTGATGAGAAAGCTGACATTGCACTAATTAAAATAGATGCTCAGGTGAGTGAAGGCAGCGAGCACGGCACATTTTATCCCTCTTTGTTTCAGAAAAGAGGGTGTTCTGTTGCTAATTTAAAGGAAAGGGCAATGGTTTGGTGTTGAGTTTTGACATATCTTGGAGCAAACATGGTGGGTGTGCATTTCTTCAAGCCAAGGTTGTGGCTGGTAGTAGTTTATCTTATGACTTCTGTGTCATGCAGACAAACACCTAGCACTTCAGTGTGCATCACTGGCTGATCTGCACACGCTTTGCCAATGCAGCTCTCCTGCTCTGAAAGGAGATGTGCAAGGATTCCCCTGCGGCTGGCAGAGGGATGTGTTTGTCTTCACGTGCCTATATAGCAGTCAGCAAACAGCTTTTAGAAGATAGGTTTGTGCCTCTGAAGGACTGCACCGCACAGATGTAGATACCAAAATGCAGAAGTACCATAGGAAGTTATCTTAAACATTCAAGCTAAAGCCAACATGGAAAGATATGCTTCCACTGCAGGTGGTTTTCTAAGGAAGTCGGAATGGAACTCCCCTCCTAGTCTTCAGCAGCGTCAGGATTGTGGCTCTCAGTGCTGTTCTGCCTCCTGCAATAGTGGAACAGTTGTCACGTGGTTGTGCATATGGAGTGCACGGGCAGTCTTGTGTTGAAACACTTCTGCATAATGCAGATGCATGTGATGGCTTGAGGTGCTGCTCGTGTTGGTTTCCCTTGTTTGGGCTTCTAGTTAATGACCTCCAAAGCTGACGGGCAGTCATCTGTTGTTTGAAACACGTGACTCAGAAACACGTAGACCTTGTAGGGTTGTTTTAGTTCAGAGCTATTCCCAGGCGAGGCAGAAGTGTTTGTTCCAGAGTTCGTGACTAAATCAGATGCCTGATGCAGAACTCTTGGATGACCCAAGGGTTGCTCCCTCGCCACCTTTATTGTTTAAAGGCTCTGTCAGGTTTTTCTTATTTAAAAGCTTCTTATCAACAGCACGGCCAAAAAAAATATCCCCCAAATATTTTTCTGATTTGCTGAGGATTAAAGAAGTGATATGAAAGCGAGCTTCAGAGAAGGGATAAGCTGGTAACTCAGAGATAGAGAGGGAGGAGGCACTGAGCTGATGCAACACATTGTTTTGAGGCCATGAGGAGGGAGCAGACATTGAGTTTTGTGTTATCTGACACCCTGAAGAAATCGCTCCAAAATTTCCCTGGCACTGCAGTGCCTGATGGAAGAGCCTGAGTACATTTATAAAAAACTAATAGGCCTCACTTGTGCAAACAGTGAGCACTTAAGGACCCAGGGAAGCTTCTGAGGAGCAGCAGTGGGCACAGCCCCAGGGAGAGCCGGGCGCCGGCAGCCTGGAGAGCAGCTTGGAAAAAAGGGAAGGCAGGCAGGTTTCATGCTGATAGTGGAAAGTGCTGCTAAGCAGGATTGGAACTGGTTGGGCTTCAAGATGACAGATATTCATCTTTTTTTTTTTTTTTTTTTTTTTTTTAAAAAAAAAAAGAATTCTGCAGGCATGTAACAAAGTGTTGATCACAGTCTTATTCCATCACTTTAGCTTTTGGACATAACTGTGGCCTTCCTTTGAGAATGGCACATCAGCAGATCGTTCTACACGTGTTTATCAATCCAAGGTATAATCCCCTTCCAATGTTCAGCCACGGAACAGACAAAAATAGATGGTTCTGATCTGACAAGCAGTGTCTTTTAGAGGTATTATTTATACAGAATTCTCTGAATACAGCGTGCTAACTGAGGATACAAGATGGTGTTTTTGGCTTGATGTGTTAGCTTCTGAAGCCAACATGCTTCACAGCGCATGCTTCAGATTGTGAGCATTGCAACCCAGCTCACTCATACATGTTTGCAGATTCTCTCGGGGAACATTTTCTGTCTTGGAACCACCCAACACTACATCAGCGGGAGATTTCTTGGTGTGCTAGGGAGGGAGCGACACGTTAACATTGCTATCTATGACAGAAAGGATCGCTGGGGAGAGCTGGTGCCTGGAGGCTGAGCTCCTGCAGAAGGAAGCAAGTGGGCTCCGCTGCCTTACTTGTGTGATGGCAACTGGGTGCACCCTTTTGGCAGCAGGAGATCAACTGTCAGGTGTCTGCTCTAAATTGGGCAAAATATGCCTTGATGGCCATAGTTTGCTGTGTGCTTAGTAAGCATCCTATCCGTTGTACAACTCTACCTGGTGTGCTGCTCCCCATTGGTCCTGCCTGTTTCACCGGAGGAGAAGCTCTTGAGTTCTGATTTATTTCATGACTGAGGAGGTCAATGTGACGGTACAAATAACCCATTATACAGCATGAAATCCATCTCCAAACAATTTTTGTGAAGTGAGAGGCGACGTCTTTTTTGAACACATTATTTGAAGGTGACATCAAAGATGTCAGGTTTTTTTTTTTCCTACTTTTTCTGTGGCATGTTAAGGCAGGATCTGAAGGCTGGAGAATGCCTCAGTGATTAGGAACAGAGCTGGGCCTGAAATATGAGTTGAGGCTGTCAGCTGGTGTTCCTGAAGCTGTTAAGATTTTGCAGCAGTATGCACTCTATTTTTCTTTAAGCTGTGAACATCTGGCCAAGGGCATCTCTAAAAGTAATTTGGTTTTGCTCAGTGGAGTAGGGAGTTAAAGAGGATGGTGAAATCTAGGCACCAGCAAGAGCGAACAGTTTCCCTGATGAAATTCTAATTTGAACACATACTAAAGTCAGTGAGGGACAGAAATGCTGGGTTTGTTCTTCCAATTCTCAAAGAGGTTTCCCTGGAGGTGCCCATGGTCAGGTTGGATGGGTCCGGGGGCAGCCATCTCATGGCAGGGGTGGACTGGAGCTCAATGGTCTTTAAGGTCCCTTTCAAACGAAGCTATTCTGTGATTTCTTGTGTCCATTGAAAACTACAGCAATTTGCTGAAGTCTTGAAAGTAGGAAGCGTGTTTGGGGACAGCTGTGTTAAACCTGAAGGTGGTGTGGCTTAGAGTAGTGGGGAGTGTCCTTCCAAATGGGGACCCATTTCACCCCGCAGATTTGCCTCTGCCCATGGGTTGGTCCCTATGAATGGCACTTTTGGGGCATAGCTTCTTTCTGCAGAATTAAAAACAAGCCATGAGGCATCTGCCACTGACTGATACGGCCCCCAAATCACTGAAAACATGCCAAGGTGTGAAGGCTTTCATTTCTCAGTGCAACCAGATCTACGTGCTTCTATATTCCTAGAAAGGGTTTGGCACGCAAGCGATGCAGCAGCGGCGAGTTGGTGTTGCACCTCTGCTTTGTGGTAATGTTTCAGCTCTTTGCTCGTGTTTCTTTCCAACATTGTACTAACAGCCGCTCGGTTCAGCGCTCTTAAGTCAACAGGACCTCCTGCCCTCACTGCTTTGGTGGTTTCGTGAGGCAATGCAGCCTCTGTATGGCTGTGGTCAGAGGGGATTTGCCTCTCTCCCTGTGTGTACACACTGCAGGAAGCTGGGAAAGCAAGCGTTCCTGTTTACGTATCAGTATTCTAATAGCTCGCATTTTTAGAAACCAAGCTACTTGAATTCCAGATGTCAGTGGCTTTTCTCCAATTCATTTTGAATTGGAAATCTGTCACTGGATATTGAATTGCTTCCTCCTGAGTCTCCCACAAGGAAGCCCTCATCTTGGTTGCAGAAGAATTTGGGACCTGTGGAAATGAGACAGCATGGGAAAAGCTTGGGTGTGAGCTCCCTGCTGCTCCTTGGGTTGGGCGGCAGCATGGGGATGGGGATGGTTGTCTGCCCTGTGCCCCTCTTGCCCCTGAAAGAGTTGATTTTTTTATTTCCATCTTAAGTACAGAGAGGATGTTGTCATATGTGCTTCCCTCCCCACATGTTGAGAACAGCCTTTGCAAGGGACAGAGCTTTCTTCCTTACTACGTTTTATTTCAAGGGAGGGCAGCAGTGCCTTGCCAGGCCATTGAAGTCCCAGAGACATGGCAAGGCAGCGCTTGGCCTTATTTTCCTGCAAGCTTCCCATGCTCCATATTTAGATAAGGCAACTCGGTTTTGTTTTTCTAACTGTCGATGAAATACTTTTGGAGACTTGTAATGTGTTCAGTTGGGGTTTTTCGTTTTCTTTGGCGTTTGGTCAAATAGCTCCAAGATCGTAGATGACACTCTACGTTTTCATAAGCTCACGGCCTGTGTTTTTGTTTTGCCGTAATGTATTCTGAAAGTTTAATAGCTCTGTTAATAAGAACAGAATACAGTTCCCAGTGAAGCTGCATGCTTTGCCAGGGTTGCTTACAGCTGAATTAGAGCACCATACAAACATCTGCTCCTTTTCCACCTAAACATGGAAAGCGTGAAGGCAATCTGTCGCTCCTTAGCAGAAATAGAGCCCAGAACGTTTGTCTCCTCTTCACTGCTTTATTGAACTGTGAACTGTTCACTGCACATCCCTGATGGAAGGAGGTGGTTGTGCAGAGATGGGATTTGCTTTCGTTCAGTGCCAACGTAGAGGCGGATTCACACGTTTTGTGGGTGGAAAGCTTCCAACTAAACACTCACTGCTGATTGACACTCCTGGTGGCCGTCCTGTGCCTGACTCCAGCTCTGCTGCTCTCCCTGGTGAACATCTGGCTGTGTGTTTTGCTCTTCAGTGCATGCAGTGGCTGCATTTTGGTGCTGGATGAAGCCACATCTCGTGGGAGTTCTGTTTACCCAGGGCTTGAGTCAAAACCCTATATTAAAATGTGTGGAGTGCATCGGGATGAGAGAGGCTTAAAATATTAGCACTAATTAATGGCTCCCTCTCCGGCTGGATGTAAACAGTGAGTCATGTGCCACTTATGGGTTTGCATGTTTAGTCCTATTTCTGTGCACTTGCAGATATGTCTCATTGAGTCAGTGCCGATCCCAGCAGGTGCCAGAGGGTTAATCCAGTGAAGGATGGAGGGAGAGCAAGCAAGTTATGTGTTGCCCAAGGTCATGGAGTGAGTCACTGGGAAAGCTCTGTTTAGGTGCTGGGTGCTTCTGACTCTGTGTTCGTGCACTGTAGGGCATGCTGGTTGGCTTATGTTTTTAATTAACTGCTGTGGCAAATCTGTAGCTGAGTGAAGACAATTATGACTTGCAGCTGCGTCATGTGGTTAGGGAACAAGCTCACGAATTTAAAACCACTGGAATATATGTTATATAGATATAGATGTATCTGTCGTAACCAGTTCTCCCTGACATGTACTTACAGAGGTGCTGGTGGGAATATTTACATGCAATGCTGTTAATTTTTTCAGAGAACAGGGTAAGAAAATATTTGGTAGGACAACAGGTAATGGCCTCCAGGTGTGCCCGGGGAGGTTTGGGTTGGATATTAGGAAAAATCTCTTACCAGAGAGAGTAGTGATGCAGTGGCACAGCTGCACAGGGAGTGGTGGGGTCACCATCCCTGGAGGTGTTCCAGAGCTGTGGGGATGTGGCACTGAGGGATGTGGGCAGTGGGCATGGTGGGCCATAAAGGTCTTTTCCAGCCTTCATGATTCTGTGGTTCTGTGAAAACCTGTGTGAGTCCCTCTGTCCTTCCTTTAGCATGGAGACTCCTGGGCCCTGTAGCTTTTATGAAGTGTGCTCAGCATCCTCCTTGTTCTTTTGGTGCGTTGGCATGGGGCTACAAAACAGGAAATAATTCTGTTGCCTTGGTGAGCACGGTATGGCAAACCAACTGCGTTAATTACACTTGCAGTTAAGTTGAGATAATGCATTTTTACATTAGGCGATGTCTCTTCTAGAAACGTGCTGCACAGAGGGCACATTTTCCACAGCTGAATGTCACAATGTGCAGAGCAAGGTGGTTTTTGCAGTAGATTTTTGCTGCTAGCGGACGAGAGGTTAGCCCTAACTCTTTCCAGAAGGCGTGCTGAATCACACAGATGGCCCACGCCAATCCGTGCAGCGCTGGGCTTTGAACTGAGGCCCGACTAGTATAGGCACAGGCTTGAAAACTCAGCACAATCAGAAATAATTGTGTTAGTCAGAGGCTGCTCCGTGTTTTTCCCTTCTGCCGCCAAACGCGATTTTGGCTTTGTGACTGTTTTTGTAACTGAGAAAGATTGTATAAATCTTAACTCTGCGTGCGACCAATCTGGTGTCTCTGTTAATGAAAGAGAAGATTATTTTTCATAGCGCCTTGTCTGTTTCGTTTACTGGTTAAATGCCCTCCTTCTTTATAAAGCATCTGCTTTCCATGCATTGGCCACTACTTGTCTTCTTTTTTTTCCAAAGCAGTGCCAGAAAGAGATGCGCTTCTGGATCAACGGCATCTTGAAAACACGTGCTACGTCAGCTTAATAGCATCTGGAGGCAAGGAAGGGCCAGGGTGCTCCCTCTGTGCAAACAATACCCATATGGAGCTGTGTGCTTCCAGCACAGCTCCTCGTGCTGCTGCTGTCCTGTGCTGGGGGAGCCCTCGGAGTCGGGGCTGTGCTCTGCAGTTATGAACTGCTCGGCACAGCTGACCTGGGATGGTGCTGCTTGGTTGCAAATTTGGGGTTGCCCTACAATGAAATGTTTTTTTATTGCATTGCCTGCTCTGTTGCTCTTCCAAGTGATTCTGTTTAACAAGCAATTGGCTAATTATTTCTTGTCGTCTTGAGACCGAAAGATGGAGGTTCCGTAGAGCATCTGATCTTGTCTGGGGTTTGGCAGTGGGTTTTAATAAAACAATATGTTCATCTGAGCACAGTGGTGCTGGTGGAATTGTAACGCAGTTGGATAGAGGATGCTTAGAATGAAGCTGGTTAAATCTTGGAGCTGTAACTGCTGTGTTTGTGGCAGCACGTAGTGACACAACTGCTGTCTCCTGTCTTTACTTTTGGACACTGTTCATCTCCTCGCACACTTGGCATAGAACCAGAGGTGAAAAATACAAAGCAATGTGCGCTTGGTTCAGTTTCGCTCAGTGGATTTTTGTCCCTGTGGGTGATTTATTGGTGCAGACTTTCGAGCTGCTGATGACAAACAATGACTAACGAGCTAGCTTTTGTTTTCCAAATCAAACACATGTAATATTTTCTCTTTTTGCCAAAGTGTAGCTGTGATTCAGCTTTTATTAACTTCTAAAGCAAAGTTATCACTAACTTGGGGTAAGTACAATAATCAGGACATACTAAATGCTGCCTTGTCTTTTTGCTCCGTAAGCACACGGTCTGCTTTTATAATCCCCTCTACTTTAGGCATGTAAGTTGCATGCTTTGGAACAAATAACAGGCTAAATAGGCACCTCTACTGGCTTCCAGGAAGAAATAAATGACATCAAGAGGTATTAAGCCAATTTGTACCTTCAATTTAGGGACAAAGCAGGACAAGGGGAAGTGGTTTTAAGTTGAGGGAAGGAAGATTTATGTTGGATGTCAGGGGGAAGTTGTTTACTATGAGAGCGGTGAGGTGCTGGAACAGCTGCCCAGAGAGGCTGTGGATGCCCCGTCCCTGGAGGTGTTCAAGGCCAGGTTGGATGGGGCCCTGGGCAGCCTGGTCTAGTATTAAATGAGGAGGTTGGTGGCCCTGCCTGAGGCAGGGGGGTTGGAGATTCATGATCCTTGAGGTCCCTTCCAACCAGGGCCATTCTGTGATTCTGTGAATATCTTAAAGATACCTTTTATATTAAAAGTGTGTATGTTACCCACTTCTTGGAAACTGGTTTAAGTTAATCCATAAGTGGGGCATCCACTGAGTCTAGAATCGGTCACCTATTTTGGAAGTTTGTATTAATGCCTTTTTTTTTTTTGGAGGCTGAGCTTGTTGTGCAAAGGAAAGGATTTTTCAGTTGGATGGGCATGGAGGAAACCTATCTTTAAGTTAGGTTTACCAAGCAAATGGTATGTCCTGGGAGACTTCTGTTTTCATTTGGGGTTCAGTACCTCTCTAATCCTGCAAGATGCTTAAACTGAAGCCTCGAATGATGCATGTCCTAATCCACTGATAATAATGGAAACGGTCTGGTGCCGTGGTTAAGTACCTGGAAATGGTCAGGATCATTTAGACAACAGGTTGAACACGAAAGAGTTAAAAATGTGTAACATCGTTGAAAGAGTGAAGACTGACTTTTAAAAACATGAAGAAAACTCAAGGCATGTTGTGCAGGCGGATGATACATCAATGCAAAGCATTGCTTTGAAATACCATCTGTTTCAGAATGCTCTTAATTACTCTGTGAGCAGGAGGCCTGGGGGACTTCCATGCCATTATCTGCTCCCTGCTCTCAGGGGACGTTACTGGTCTTGTTTGAACCATCTGCTGTCCATCCTCTTCAGATGTCCTGGAGAAACGATGCTGAGTTTATCCACTGCATTGACAAGGGCGTTCGGTCCAACCATTGCTTTTTAATTTCTTTCTTTTTTAATTGCTGTAAATTGCAGCACTCTGCGTTGATGCTTTATTTAGGAATGTTTTCTGTCTCGGGGGGGGGGGGAAGATCTTTAATTATGTGATAGGTAATGTTTAGAGATAAGATCTTGAAAGGGAAGAATAACAGCATCCCTTACTGTCAGAAAAAGAAAAATACTAGGAAGTCTTTAAATCCTCACATCTTCAGAGGACACCTAGACACGTGGGAGGCAATCTAGTTGTCTATTGAACAGCAGATGAAAAGTTAGCTCGTGTCTTATGGGAATATGAAACACTTTTAACTACACACATGTTTGTTTGATACACTCTGGCTGTTGCTTTCATGACTCCCTTTAGAATTCACTCTTAAGGAACGTATTAATTTTACATCAACAGCTGTTGGCTAATTACTTCAAGAAGCTGTTGGGAGCAACTCCTTCCTGGTATCGCCACATGTTTGCTTTGTACAGCAGTACACAAATATTCCTTTGGTCTTCATTTGTTTTTGATTTAATGGGTACCTGTTGTGGAAAAAGCACTCTTCCAGTATTTTTTCTTCTACTCCACTAAAGAACAGTTATTTCTGTTCGACTGCGTAGTAATGTCCTAACAACGTATGAATTTCTCTTTTTTTCTTCATTTGTTTCCATTTGTAGGGTAAATTGCCAGTCCTTCTGCTTGGTCAGTCCGGAGACTTGAGGCCGGGAGAGTTTGTGGTTGCCATTGGAAGTCCGTTTTCCCTCCAAAACACAGTGACAACGGGGATCGTTAGCACCACGCAGCGCGGAGGAAAGGAGCTGGGGCTCCGCAACTCCGATATGGACTACATTCAGACGGACGCCATCATCAACGTACGTCCTGCCTTCAGCCTCGGCCCGTTGGGCTCTCAGATTTCTGGAATAGTTGCTTTGAAAGCTCCTCCAGTAATGCAGTTCTTACGAGCAGTGAGCATAGCTGGCTTTTCTTTCATCCTCGCAAATCTGGACATCTGCAATGCAGCAGTGCCTGATTGTTATTAAACCAAACCCCAGAGGGACCACACCAAGTCCAATGGCTGCCTTCCCTTCAGCTTGCAGCTGGCAAGGGAGGAGGCAGCAGTATCTTCTCAAAATCTGTCATGCTTTCTAGAAAGAAGCCACGCTTAGCTTAAGAGCTCAAGTTTGTTTAAGCATGAAGGTGAAACAATAGTGTTTGTCTACTGTTGGCCTTGTAAGGGATCTTTGCTTGCAGCTCCCAAGCTGTATTACAGTCTTCTGCTCTGCCAGTGCACTGCTATTAAAACCAGTGAGAAGCCCCAGCTTCCTTAGGTTACTCTGGCAAGAGAAGGAGGATTGAAGTGTTTGCAAAAAAGGGGGGATGTTAAGTGCATGTGAAGTAATGGTTTGGATCTGTAAGTGTTCTATAGCATATCTTTAATAGACAATGGAAAAATTGCTACAAAAACATTTCAAAAATTCCTTGAGTGTTTTGCTCAATGTGAATTAAAAGGTGGATATTAAAACATGCTCTTTCCATGTTTGTTTGCAGTATGGAAACTCTGGAGGACCCTTAGTAAACCTGGTAAGAGTTTCTTTGTTGGTTTAGTGTGAAGCCTGTTACTTTCTGGTCCAAAAACAAAAACAAGTGCACCACAAGTGTGATTCAGAGCTTTTGATGTTTGTCTGACTACACAAAATTCACATGGCTCTTACTAATCACTTGACTGTGTTTTTCTTGTCAAATCACAAACTACGCCATGATTTCAATATTTAGGTGTTTACACATTGCATGGTTTGGGGTACTTGTAATGCCCAAATAATTTGCCTGTACTTTGCAAGAAAAGTAATAAGAGCATTTTAAATGTGAGGTGTTTGCACTCAGTGTATGCCATGCAGCTGAAAATTGTTCAGTTTGCAAGAAACTGAAAATTGAGTTCCTTGCAAACTGAAGCTCAGTTTAATGGTTCAGAAATGTGTGCCCCCCCTTTATTTTGAAGGACATTCACAGGGTGGGAAACCGTATGTGGTTTATGAGCACCTTAGGCTTTGTATGCTGGCTCTGTAGGAAGCAGTCAGCTTCCTTACAGCAGCTGTGGACGAGCCCAGAGGAGAACAGCGAAGCAGGGTGCAAAACCAGCTGGCTGGGCAGGAGCTCTGTCAGCCCCAGATGGGGAGGAAGAGCTTCTCAGAGGTTCTGCGTTGGAAACTTGGCAACTTTTTTCTACTCGACTTGCAAAAAAAACTGCAGCACTAGTAACCTGCCATTTAAAAGCTGTGGTTGGATAGTTAGCTCTTTCAATCCAGAGGCTTTTTCTGTCTTGGCCCCAGCAAGTCACTGCTTGCTAATGGGAAACCCACTGGCTCTGCTGGTACACCTCTGCTTGGGGTGGAATCCTCTTTTGGCATGGAACGCTCTTCCATGTGAGAGCTTTTCCAGGAGCCATACTGCTGGGAAGAGCTTTTGGTTTTCCAAAACTTGTAGAGTACTTTTCATATCCGTAGGTGATTCAGAGAAATGGGACAAAATTGTGGTTAATCTTGATGAACTTTAGAGTCTTTTCCAACCTGAGCAATTCTATGATTCTATGAAAAGGAACTTCAGAAAACTGAAGTCCAGCTACAGAATTGTTTTGCACCTTTGTCTTTGTGATTACTCAGAAGAAATAATCCTTTACACTTTGAGATGTACATCTCACCTTTGTTAACCATTTCTAATTTCCCCAGGATGGTGAAGTCATTGGAATTAACACACTGAAAGTTACAGCTGGGATCTCATTTGCTATTCCATCTGATAAAATCAAGAAATTCCTAACTGAATCCCACGACAGACAAGCTAAAGGTAATGTACTTCACTGCTGTTAAAGAGGTAGATGTAATACTGGTGATCCAACAGAGAGCCAACAGCCCCCGAGGCTCTCTTTCTGATAAGAGCAATTGATAAAGGCTTGCTTTACTTTTTGTAGGAAAGGCTATAACCAAAAAGAAATACATTGGCATACGAATGATGTCTCTAACTCCTAGGTAAGTAAAATATCCTGCTGAACTGAGGTCATTTCACATGGGTTTGAATCAAGCTAGCAATCTACAGAAAGGGGCAGAAAAGTGCTGGCGCCAACTCTCCCAGTTTCTGTTGCCTTCCGTTGCTGTGTCCATTACACGACTGGACTCCTCTGTGGGCTCTTGTATGAGCTGTTGTCTAACAGCTCCCTGGCTTTTGATTTTTTTTTCCCTTAGCACTTCAGAAGAGAAGATGTGGCAATTGTTAATTTGTCCTGGGGCTCAACTGCTATTGCTGCCATCTATCCTGCACCGTCACCATGGTCAAGGATCGCAGCAGCTCCATGTGTAGCTTCATTTGTATTAAATGATTTTGATTAAGATCCCTTAATGTGAAATGAAGCTTTCGTGTAGACTTGCTTATTCAAACTCAACCCAGAAAAGTGCTGGTTATGTTAATAGGAACGGTCAACAAACACTTTGTGTGCTAGCCTACAGTGTATGGACTGTTACTACTTTCTGTAGTAGAGCAAGCGGGCAGTTTGCATTTCACTATGCCTGAGGATCAGCAGCATGACAAAGCACTGAAAACTGAAGGTTTTTTTAGGTGTTCTGAATCTTCTAGAACTAAAGTCCAGGTTTTAAAAAAGCTGGTCTTTTCTGCTGCCAGAAATTAGCAATAAAAGCCATTTGCATGGAAAAGTGTAACAATTCTTCATATACTTTTAAGGGTTAAAATGAATTGTGAGGTGTCACATCACCATGTGTAGAATATCCCGGCTGGTAAATGTTAACTGAGTAAAAATCCATGGTTTTCTCCCCCATGTTGGCACAACATTCTTATGGATGCTTCTTCATTTTCCAGCAAAGCTAGAGAGCTGAAAGATCGCCATAAAGACTTTCCTGACGTTGTCTCTGGGGCCTATGTTATTGATGTAATTCCAGAAACACCAGCTGAAGCGTAAGTTGGAGTGCTTTTTTCTCAAAACCACTGCCACTGTCTGAAGGAGAGAATGTTCCATGCTTAGCTGGCTATCCTGGTTAAGCTAAAAGAACAGAATTGCAACCATCTGATAGCTATTAGGTTGTCAGCTTGAAATCAGTTTGTGGGTTTCGTTCATTCCCTGATCAGCAATAATGTAGATGTGCCAGCACGTTGCTGCAAAGCCCTGTCAGAGTTCCCAGCTGAAAGGGCAAGGAGTCAGGGAGCATGAAAGCTCGCTTTTCATTTTTCTCAGCCATCACTTCCAAGACCTCTGCTGTACCAGTGCCAGGGCTGAGTTGGAGCTGATGGCTTATGTGTGCTCCTGCAGGTCACTGCTGTGTGAGGGCAAGGGGGGACACTTTGCTCCTGCCTTGCAAGGATGTGGCTGGCTTATCCTAGGCACTTCTGTGCTTGCTAATGGCAAACCCACTGGCTCTCCTGGTGCACCTCTGTTTGAGGTCAGATCCTCTTTTGGCATGGAACGTTCCTCTGCGTGAGACCTTTCCAGGAGCCACGCTGCTGGGAAGAGCTTTTGGGTTTGGCCAGCTGATATTTTCCTCAGTGTTACTCAGCACTGCTCAGAACCTCAAAAGCTGCTTGGTGCCATGCTTCACAGGGTGCCTTGCTGAAGGCCTCCAGTCAGTGGGACTGGGCTGGCTGTCTCATGTTGGCAGCACTTACCTTCTGGAGTTTGGTTAATCTGAAATCGCTCAGTAATCCAGAGCAGGAAATAGGAAACCTTGTCCATTTTCTGAAACTGGAGGTCAGTTAAGAAAGACATAAATTAGTGGCAGCAAAGAAGCAAATGTAGCACCAAACATGTGGGCAGAAAGCTGCTCGGTGCCACCATATTTTATCACAGGAGGATGGTTGGATGATCCCTTTTTGTCAGTACAAGATGTAATGTTAGCTGTCTAGCTTGTTTTTTAAATTATTGCTGCTTTTTGTAGATAATTCTTGTTAGCAGCATTGATTATGCAGAATACCAGTGCATGTCTGTAACCTGAAACAAAACTTCTGTTGGTGTAGAAGTACCCTGGCTGTTTGCTCCATTATGAATAACATGTACTAACTGCCCTGACATGCAGGTCCAAATTGAAGGTGCAGAAAAAACATTGCAGTGATAACAGTAGTTAGCAGAGGGTGAGAGTAGGACGTTAGGTAGAAAACAGTGAGGTAACAAAGCCTTGTAATTTGAAGGCAAACTCAAGGTGCTCCATTTGGATAGATATTCAGGGGAGTCTGCAGCAGCTTCTGTGGGATTTGAGTCCAGAGCAGGAGCCTACCAGTGTGAGACAGCCAGGATGGATTGTCTGGGGAAAATGCTGAAAGTCACAGCTAAAAGTAAGCAACCAGATTTGTTAGCAGGCTAACAACGTTGGCTGAGGCATCCTGCTTACAAGAGGCACTCGTGTAAGGCATTTTCTGCGGGCGGAAGAGGCCTATGACTGGTCTGTGGTTTTGTGAAAACGGATTATGCTGAAGGGCTGAATCATGTCTGATCTGGTTTCTTGGTTAATATTTCCATGACTTGGAGCCAGATTGTTGTGCAAGACCAGGCAAGGCACTGTGGTTGATGGTATCCCTTAGCACCCCTTTGTTGGTCCCGGTAGCAGTCTGGGCAGCCCTGGGCAGAGGAGCCACGCTGGGCCAGCCCTGTTTGCTTGGTGTCTGATGGTTGGGTCTGGCTTCTATAGGCACCAGGCACTCCTGGTGACTGGGCTAGACCTGTGTATGTTTAAAATATGAAGGTAGGATGAATGGCTGCCAAGCGGTGTGTGCACCACCACGTAAATTCTGTTTCCTTTCTGGGGCCTGCTGTGTCTCTGTCCAATTGCTGTCAGGTGGGAAATTGGGAATATCCAGTGCCTTTTGGTTTTGCTTGGAAGTACAGTGAGGATAATGAAATGGCCGTAATAGTAATTCGTTGTTCCTTTGTCTTTTCAGTGGTGGCCTGAAGGACAATGATGTGATTATAAGCATCAATGGACAGTCGATAGCTTCAGCCTCTGATGTCAGTGACATTATTAAAAAGGACAGTACTTTGAACATGGTTGTTCGCAGGGGTAACGAAGATGTTATGTTAACAGTAATTCCTGAAGAAATTGATCCCTAACCAGAAACATGAGCTGGATTTCATGTTTTCTTTTAACAGCGTTGGACTGCTTATATTATATTCTCTCTGTGCTGGTACAGGAAACGTTAGACTTCTGACCAACGTTCTGCTTCTTCAGCGGATTAGTATTGGCCAACAGAATAACTTCTAATAGGTTTAAGGTGCAAAGATCCGTGTAATTTCACATACTCCAGATGATAATTTTTCCTTCTGTATTATATATGCAATGTACTCTTTACTGGCTATTACATTCCCCGCTTAACAAATCGACATTTGCTTCCCTGTGTTGAATAGATTTGCCATTATTTCCACTAAGAATTAAGCAAAACCCACGCACGCAGTGTGTGCTGTGGTATTCAGGTATTTATAGGTTAGCTGTGTTTTAACTGGAAATGCCATTGTAAAGGAGTAGTTGGTTTAAAAGTAAAACACAACTGGGTAAAAAGTTTGGTTTATAAACACAGATATCCCAACCGAAATAACCCTTTGAGAGCAGGATTTTAATATTATGATATTTTCCTAGTGTTATTAAAAGACTTCAACAGTACTTCTTTTTGTGAGTGATTCATTCCGCATCTCCTTATGGAGCGTTCTGTCTTTGAACAGCACATCAGCCTTAAAGGATGTTCTTGTTTTAATCATCGTAAAGCAAGGCGCTTCTTGGTATGTGCATCATGTTGGCTCTCCAATGTTGCCTGTCTTCCATATGTTAGTATGTTTTCCTTATTTGGTTTTCATTATGACTCGAACGCTGCCTGAAACAGTGTTTGCCTATTGCATTAATTGTGCTCACAGAGCATCTCTCAGATGGTGGGATGTCTGTAAGCTTTGTAGATCTGGCTGCCCTGAAGCTCTTTAAAACAGGCTCTTCTGTTAACAATCTGATTGCTGGTGTGTGTTTGGTAAGAACTAGTTTTGAGTAGGGTACTGGGCATTATTCTAGCAACTAAATCTGTATTTCTGGATGCCCTTGAAGCTTGAGAAGTGAATGGAGTAATCTTGCTGTTAGGGTGATCAACTAAATTAAATCACGGCGTAATTACTCATGGGTAAACAACAGGATAAGCAGCTTTTCCTTTCCCTGTTGAAATATGCATTTCAGAGAATAAACACGAGGTCAGTCAACAAACTTCAATGACTGCCAGTCCTAAACATGCCCTTCTTTTTTAAACTACTTCTTAATGAAACTCTTCAGCTTCGTCACTGGTAAGTTTGAGTTTTAAACAAGCGGTTGTATGCCACTCTATGACAGCAAGAAATCCTCCGGAGCCAGGTCCTTGGCAGTGCTCTCTCTCCTACCAGCCATGTTGTGGTTACGTTTATCCCCACATGCCAGTACCTGCCCATACTCACCTGGATTACAGTGGGCAACCGCAGGGAGTTCAGTCACTGTGGAAAAATGCACATGCCCGAGGATCTGCCAGGTGCTGAAGGCCTGCAGCACTTCCTAGCATCTCTGATAGAAGGTAGAATACCTTGCTGAGCTGTTTTTTTTAATATGTTTGCAATGGATGTTCATTTTATCGATGTTAATGAAGGTTTGAGATTTCTGTTGAAGTAATGTATTTTGCAGATGTTCTGTAGTGTGTAGCATGGTCACAGGTAGCTCTCAGCAAGAGCAAGTTAAAATAGCCCACCTACCTTCCTTGCTCCATTAGCCAGTAGAAAAGCCAAAGCCCTGAAACTGGGAAGTTTTTTCAAACAAGTTATATCTCATCTGCCTTTTTATTTCAAAGCAAGTGGTTGCATTGATTACAAAGTGGGTTGATTCTCTTTCTTCCTAGGGACAGTGTTCTCTCAGTAGGAAACTCCTTGGTTGATGTCCTTAGCATGGTTTCTACCTACCTACTTTGGGTTTGCTGTTGATGTCCTTGCACTGGCAACAAGCGCGGAGCATCCTTAGGCCTGTGCTTTGTATACTGTTGTGAGGCACAAGTTTAACTCGGGGCAAAAGGATTTAACTTCTGTATGTGGTTTTCGTGCATCTCTTGGATTAATGACAGGCTTCACTGCATTGCTAGCTGGTGTACTCGAGGCCACAGCTCCATCTAGTGGGATGCCAGCTGGTCTCCCATGCAGCTGGTTGTTTTTTTATAGAACCATAGCATAATAAAGGTTGGAAAAGACCACTACGATCATCTAGTCCAACCATCCATCCCCACCATGCTCACCAACCATATCCCTCAGTGCCACATCTACATGACTCTTGAATACATCCAGGGACAGTGACTCCACCACCTCCCTGGGCAGGCTGTGCCAATGCATTACTTTTGTTATGTATTTATTTTTTATAATTGCCTGCGATCCCCAGCAAGGCACGCACATCCTCACAAAGGCTTAGAATTCCCTCTTGTTCAGCCACGTTTGAAGCTTAAGGTTTCTTAAAAACATCTGTGAATGGTTTATAAATGCGTACATAAGATTATCGATAAGGAGAGACAACCAAGTGGCATTTGCCTTTGCATGAATTCGGGTGTATTGTTGGGTTGTAGACTCAAAATGGTTTTCTTTCTTTCTTTGCTGCTTCCACACGGCTCTTTCCAAAGTGCAACTGAAAATACTTTGTGTGGAGTAACTCTGGCACAGTTTGCATAAATACTGATTTCCTGGAAATTTCAGCAAGTGTTGGACACGAAATGAGGGAAATCGGGCCTCCTAGCTGTGGAATGTCTGAATGGAAAGTGGAGCTCCTGCATCTCTGATGCTGAGTACGTTGCTACACGTGGCCGCAGTCAGATGTCGTTCAGTGCAGCAAAGTCACTTCTTCCATGAGGGAGATGTCTGCAGAGCTGTTAAAAAAAGGAAATAATCATGACTAACAATTGTCTGGACTCGGTGGCTGATACACCGAGCAGTAAGCTCCTGTGTTTTCAATACCAGAAGATATTTTTTCAAAATGCCTATTCTCTTTTATGCTAAGGGAGCTGAGAATGCTTTTAAAACTATCCTTCTGTTTTACTAGAGGTCTGTTGCTGTGAGCAGGGCATGAGATCATGCACTTGTTGTTATTACATACGAGAAAATACAGGTGATTAAAACTGCAGTTGTCAGTGGTCAAGTAGTACCCACCAGTCCAGAGGTTTTTAGAGGCACCAGGTGTTTATCATGGGCCCTGGGCAGCCTGGTCTAGTATTAAATGTGGAGGTTTGTAGCCCTGCCTGTAGTGGGGTGATTGGAGCTTGATTATTTTTGGGGTTCCTTCCAACCCAAGCCATTCTATGATCATCTGTATGCCAATGAGTATTGGTTTGTGTTGTATGTCATGGCAGGAGACCTTTTAACCCTCAGAGTGAGAATCAAGAAATGTTCATTTGAGATTCCAAGGATTTCCTTCAATGAGTCATGTTTGAGATTATTCCCATATTATCTCCTGCTGTACCATCTTCCATCCGGAAAATACTGACGTGCCTTGGTGTCCTTTACTCAGTCCCCCCTCCCTTTTCTCTGGCTGTCTCCGTTACTACTGCTGGTGACTGTCTGCGAAAGGAAACCAAAACTTCACCCTGGGCTGACACTTGAGCCAGGGTTTGAAGTTGAATGTCCACAAGTTGTTGTGAAGCTTTCTTCATACTGAGAGGCAGAAATGTCCCAAGGAGATGGAAGAAGCCACAGAATTCAATCAACATTAGATAAAGTTAACTGCAGGGGCTGGGACTGGGAGTATTATCTCCAGGGGAGGTCCAGGTTGGATATTAGGAAACATTTCTTCTTGGAAAGAGTGGTGATGCAGTGGCACAGCTGCCCAGGGAGTGGTGGGGTCGCTGTCCCTGGAGGTGTTCCAGAGCCGTGGGGATGTGGCACTGAGAGACGTGGGCAGTGGGCATGGTGGGGGTGGGTGGGGTTGGCCCTGGGGATTTGAGAGGTCTTTTCCAGCCTGAAAGATTCTGTGATTCTGTGATGATGTGAAGGTCGGTGTCATCGTTTTTCAGTAGTCATGGCACAGTAGAATCTGTTGTCTTAAACTCTCTCCTGAAGTAGATAATAACTCGGAATTGATTAGAGAGAAAATGAGGTCAGAGCTAAAGAAAGGCTGTCAAATCAATTGGATTTCATGAAGAATTAACTTTAGTAGATCAGAAATACTGCTTAAGATGCTGGAGAGCAAAATCACATGTTCTCTTCGTTGCTTCTCTGCTCAGTGTTTGTGCAGGGAGAGCACAGTGATTGTCAGAATGTTTGCAGTGTGAAAGTGTGAGGGACATGGAGTGCATTGCACAAGCCTGCTGCTGCTGCTCTGTGCTTCGTCAGATGTCAGCAGTGGCAATCACTGCTCTCTGAACATGCCAGAAAAATACTGCTTGCATTAATTACCACCTTCCCGTGGTTCAGGCACAGAGCTGTTGATGTATCAAAAAGGGAATGCATCTGCCTCAGCTGCTGGGATTAGTGCACAGCAATGGCAGCTGCTTCCTTTAGCCGTGCCCCGTTGTGCAGGCATGGCTCCAATGGGCCAGCTCCAATGAAAGACATCATTAAGCAGAGTTATTTTTTTTTTTCAAAGCAGGTTGTGAGATGAGTGGTTACGGAAACACCTGAATTACTCCATGTCAGGTTGTTTTGAGCACAAACACATAAAACTACATATCCTGAATAATTAGGGACTATGTTACTAATAAAACCAGACCCATCTCCCTTCTCTTCCTCCATTCCAGCTTTTTCATCACTTCAGTTCACATTCAATGCTTTCTTTTTCCCTAAGCTTTATACTTTCAGCTACTATTTAAAGCAAGCAGCGAATCTGATCCTGTACTGGTGTTTTTGTAACATGCTCCCTTGCTTTCTTTCAAAGCCCTCTCGCATGCAGAGTGTAGGCCCCGTGATTTAGGACTAATTCAACTCATTCATCCTCTTCTGAGCTCCAAGGTAACCTTGTATGCTTTCCAGCTGGCAACTTATGCAGGCCTTGCCCAAGGAGCAAAGTTTTCCACCGTGCTGCTTGCTTTGAGGATGTTCTGTGGCTGAGAGCACACGTGGGGTTGCTGCATTTCTTCTATCTCCCATCTCTGAGGTATGGCTGCTTTCTGGGTTAGCACAGCCCCTGTTTCCCCTCCAGTAGAACTGAGGTGGTGGTACAGAAGACATCTCTGCAGAGGACATTTTTACTGTGAGGTGGTGTTACTGATGAAATATGGATGGTAATGGCTAACAGTCTGGCACCTTTGTGGGTGCTGTGGCTTAGGCTGAGGGGTCTTGCTCCATCCCCATTTCCCAAAGACCCCAAAAGCTTTTAGAGAGGAGAAGCAGCCCATGGAGCTGGCCCTGCAGCTGCGGTCCTGTGAGATAAATAGGTGTTGATGGGCACCTGCTCAGGTGAGTCCACGAGGGGGCGAATCGAAGCCAAAAATCCCAACACTGTAGTTGAGTATGGGGGAAAGCTCAAGCTTAAGATAGAGAGAGAAGAAGGGAAAAGCAGATTCACGTGGAAGTGGTGCCAGGTGCTCAGCAATGAGAGCTGAAAGTTATTTTCATCAGCAGAGTTGACTTCAAGTTTTTGAGTGGCTGAGCATCTCTGACAAGGAAAGAGTAGACTTAGTCTGCATCTCGTGTAAGTTCATGTGTCCAGCAAGGAAGGAGAGTGGATAGCCTGGACTGGAAACATAGAATGTTCCAGGATGCTGTGACTGGTTGGAAGTCCCACAACTCTGGGTCCCTCTGGTCTCCCCCAGCCCTACCCAGAGCAGGCTTCCCAGGGCCACATCCAGATGGGTTTGGATATCTCCAAGAAGGAGATCTTACAGCCTCCCCCATCCTTCTGCCAGGACTCTGGCACTGGCACAGTACAGCAGTGCTGCCCAGTGTCTAGACAGAACCAGTTGGTTGTAACTGTCTTCCAGTTTGTGCCCTTAATAAGGACAACACTGCACTGAAGCTACGATGCACATCTTATTTCTTTTTTACCACCTATTTATTTATTCTCAACTAAAGAGGTTTCTTTCTTTTTTTTTTTTTTTTTTTTTAATTTGTTTAAAGGAAAAGCACTTCACAAGAGAAAGGAGGAGTGCTGTGCAGAAGGAAGAGCTCTGTTGGGTTTTGTTCCAGCCCTGTGAGCACTGAGGGCCATTTCAAGCAATGCCACCGCATGCAAGGGCTTCCTTTGCTCAGTTTGCTTTATTGTCTGCAGAGCAGAGGAGAATATTTTTAGCTGGGGGTATTCCTGTAACCACGGGTAATATCTTCCTGGCATATAGGGCTAGAGATGGGTTGCATCATCTGCACACAGCACAGTTTCTTTGAACTTGAATCGGCCCCTCCTAAGATGTCCACAACTTTTTCACTCCCATCACCTCTACAGTTCATTCTTTTGCGGATACTGAATAATCTTTTAGGCTGTTAATGAATGACTTTGCTACCTTATCTATGTATTATTGGCATGGACGTCATACATTGTGTGCTTCCTCTTCTCAGCAGCCTATTATGTATTTGAAGGCAGTTATCGCATCTCCCCTTCGGACTTCCATCCTCTGGAGACTAAACACTTACTGTAATTTTTGTTTTAATTTTAAAATTTTAAAAAATTTTTAAATTTTTTTAAATTGTGTTTTTCATCTCGGGTCAGATTTCCTAACACGGCCTCACTGCCATTTGGTTCTTTCCAGTTGATCCAAATCCCTTTTGAAGTCAATGCCCAGCCTGGCTGGTGGGCCCCACTTGCAGCTACATGGGCAGAGTAGAGCCACGTGCTGTGGTCCAGCTGCACCTCCCGGGGATGGCTCATCAGAGACCAACCATCTATTAATCTGTAGGTAACAGTGTGGAGTGATGTTATATAGGATAATATTTCCAAGAATTGTAGAACCATGAATGTTGGAAAAGACCTCTCAGATCGCCAAGCCCAACCCACCCCTACCACACCCACTGACCATGACCCTCAGTGCCACATCTCCATGGTTCCTGAACAGCTCCAGGGATGACTACCACCTCCCTGGGCAGCCTGTGCCAATACAGGTTATAGTAGTTATTTAGTTTATCTTATCACAATATCCAGATGTTATTGTAGGGAACTCTTTAACTATCATATAACCATCAAAAGATTGGTTTTAAACACTTGGCTAATTGTAGATTCCCTTTTTTTTTTTAAGAATCAAACATGAATAATAATGCTCAAATATGATAATTGGCCATGGAAACACCTTTGATCAAGGTTCCAACAGTGTGTTACATTATGCTAATTATGCTGCTGTTACATTATGCTAGTTGAAACTTGCTCTCATTAAAGATAAGCAATTCCAGCAATCTACCAAACATCCCTGCTTAACAGAATGAGGAACCTTTTGAACAAGAGTAGCATCATTGTGAAGAGGTTAACTTTTGGATATCAGGGTGCCTGCGTTATGATTTTGTTTGTGACGATTCATTGCCTTTAGTTTTCTCAGACAGCAAGAGATGATGTTGGGCTGAGATATCAGGGGATCCACCTCTGCCAGCCCGTCAGGAGGAGGCTTCTAAAAAGGTCTCTAGAGAATCTGGTTTATCCAAGAAATGTGCTTCCTTGTCCCCTCCCTGCTCCTCCACTATGCCTCCAATGTCTTTGGCACAAAACAGGACACCAGAGGCAGAGTGTAATACTGTTAGCAACCAAGAGCTTGTCATTAGGGCTCTCATTACTGGGTGGACTTGGTCTCTGGAATGCTTTTGTCTTTTAGTGTGCAGGGTTGTGTGTGTTCAGGGCTGGTTCTGTGCTGTAGCCAAGGCAGTGGAAATGGACATTAGTGGGCAGTCTCACCTGAGTCAGCAGAACTTTTGTATCTTTACTGCAACATTTAAAAGAGAAGCAAAGCCTTTTATTGCACCTAAGGTTAAGCAGTTTGGGAATAACTGGGGGAAGGAGCTGTAAATGGGCAAAGGGTTACTGGTACAGCCCTCCTGTTTTGGAGCACATTCAAACATTAAACTAGATCAGCATGCAGTGTCTTGACTTACCACAGATACAGTGCAACTGCATGCAGTGGGGGAAATTTTTCTGCATAATGTTTCTGACGGAGTATTGTAGTATTTATTTCTTTTTCAGTGCTTTTTGTTAGTTCAGTAAGACCCTGTATTACTATTCTTAGCTCTGGCTCTTGGTTTGAAACAACACCAATTTTACTGCACAGTAGGGTGGCAGCTAGAAAGTGCACAATGGAATACATCAATGGCTATTGTATTTTTCCTTTTTTAAAGGACGATTCTTGCATCCTTATGAGATGCACGACAGAGTAGATTCATTGTACTACAGTATTCATGTGAATAAGTGAATGCCAAAGGCTTTTGCGAGACTGAAGTTCTCAGGACAGAAATACAGGTCCTGCAGAGGAAAAGATGCATTAAAATCTTGCCAAATACAACTTGNTTCAAACATTAAACTAGATCAGCATGCAGTGTCTTGACTTACCACAGATACAGTGCAACTGCATGCAGTGGGGGAAATTTTTCTGCATAATGTTTCTGACGGAGTATTGTAGTATTTATTTCTTTTTCAGTGCTTTTTGTTAGTTCAGTAAGACCCTGTATTACTATTCTTAGCTCTGGCTCTTGGTTTGAAACAACACCAATTTTACTGCACAGTAGGGTGGCAGCTAGAAAGTGCACAATGGAATACATCAATGGCTATTGTATTTTTCCTTTTTTAAAGGACGATTCTTGCATCCTTATGAGATGCACGACAGAGTAGATTCATTGTACTACAGTATTCATGTGAATAAGTGAATGCCAAAGGCTTTTGCGAGACTGAAGTTCTCAGGACAGAAATACAGGTCCTGCAGAGGAAAAGATGCATTAAAATCTTGCCAAATACAACATGCAAATACCCTAAAAGGATTACACCTTGTATTTTAAACACTTCTGTACCATACTTGAGTTTCCTATCAATGTAATAAAACTGAATGTTAGTGAAAACCATAAGATACTTTGATCACTTCCTCCATCACCTTTCCCTCCCTTCTGTTTTTTATTAGGTAAGAAGGAGAGATACAATGCTCTTAATCTAATGCGGATAGAGCTGCAAGGTGCAAAGTGACTGGGTCTGAAAGCTGAAGCCTTTTCAGCAGGCTGTGGGCCACTTGGTGTGATTCAGCTGATGAACGTGGCTGGCCTGTCCTTGGCCATACGTTATGCTACAGCTGGCTTTTAAGCTCTCTTCTTCAAAATAATGCTTGGCTGTTAATTATGTGAAGGCAAGCACAGCATGGAGCCATCTGGGCAGATTTCATTGCTTGCTCAGCCTACCCAAGATCATTCCTGTGTTTTCTCTTCATATTAAAGAACAAAACCTGCTGTTTGGCATCACTATGGTTATGCTCTAGTTAAGCTGGAGGGTATTGCATAGACTGAATTGGCCTTTAGAAGTTTTCCAGTGTTGATTTTGAGGTATGGTGCCCTCAGAATGCACCCTCTTTGTAAAGTATGAATGGAAGGCATCACTTGAGCTAAAAGCATTTCAGCAAATATCTTCATAATTGATTTGGGGAAGTATTGAAGGTCTGATTTTGAAGAGAGA
>JACDJE010000444.1:0-32292 GCA_016647715.1 Pavo muticus
CCTCGCTCTTCCGTTTTTTTTTTTCCGGGGCCTGTGCCCCCCTGTCACGGACTTGTATCCAGAGATAACCCGTGACAACAGCTCAAAAGAGATTCCAGTCTTCTTTTCTCCTCTGCCTCCTCTTCCCTTCCTGCTTCAAGCTGCAGGTTTCCCTGCCTCCCTTGTGCTGACTTCTGTGATTGTGCAGTAAATCAGCTAAGCTATTCACTTTGTAGTTAACTACCTTGTAAGCTGGTGAATAATCAACCATTTTCCTGAAACAAATCTAGAAACAAGAGCATATGAGAATGGGGAAAGGAGAGGAGCAGAACCTGCTCTTTCAGTGAGAACAGGCTGTTACTCCACCTAAACTGAAAAATCTGATGTCAGTTCTGATGACACCTGCTGCCACTTAGAACCTGGGAAAAGAAAAAAAAACCTGACTTGGAGGAGTATATCACTGATTTTGAAAAAAAAACCACACTGATTTAGAGATTCTTCCTGGAGAGTTAAATAATAATAAAATAACTAACCCTTAAAGAGAGGACTAGACAGAGTTCTACTATCTTTCTGGACTAAATTCTGCAGAGCTTCTTGCTATTAACTATACAGTCTGTACCTAATAGAGCTAAAACCATTTGTGACATTTCATTTTTGAACAGCAGCCAAAGAGGGAGATGTCCAGGATATTATTAAGATGCAGAAAGATTTGGAAGTGACCCTGAGCAAGTTTATTTAAAAAAATGTGAAAGAATCAATGATAGGTCTGGTTTGGAGAAATGGATTAGACTGAGAGAAAAAGTTCAGATGAGAGGAGGAAGGGAATAACAGAATGGTTAAACTCTGCTTTGCCAGGTTATTATTTTAGTGAAATTATGGCTAAAATGCCACAAATTTCAGGTTATTATTTATGCAAGTTGAGTCATTTCAGACAAAGAGTTCCCCTAAGAATGCGGGTGAAATTTGTGCCTAACTGACAAGATGATGGAAGTAGTTGCTGTACTAGAAATGCTGATCAAATATCTTTAAGGCATAGAATGCAGATTTGAAACTGAAGTCACTTCACATTTCATGTTTTTTCTTAAATCTTACACTTGATCCTAAACAGTCTTTAGAGCATTGGTTTTTTTTTTTGTTGTTTTTTTCTGTTTTTTTATGTTGTAGATTTTGTGGCTAGAACATTGGTGGTTAACAATGGAACTGTAATTATTTTCCAGTTGTGGCTGGGAATGTATCATTGTCCAATTTGAGCAGTTTTAAGTATTTCCTGGGAAGGCAGTAGCAACAAGAATTTTCTGTAATGCTACTGTAATGACACAGCCATTTTCAGCTGCAGAGGCAATGCTTGAGAAAATCAGCTCTATCAGGAAGAAAAACTAATCTTTCTTTCTTTTTTTTTGCTTTTGTGTTTCCTGTTCTGAAGATTTCTACTGGAATTAAGCTGTTTGCCTTTTCATTTTAAGAACAATGTTTATGTTCTGGAAGTTTTTTACGTTAAGCAGTTGAATTTCTCCTTGGAGGTGTTTTGTGACTGGGAAGTATCAAATCATACCAAAAGAAGCTCACTGTAAGCTTTAAAAGTTTAAATTTCCATTACTAAAGGTGGTAACAGGTGGCAGGAAAGGAAAGCCACATATTCCTCATATCCTTTAAAATGGGATAGATAGCTAGAAATGATGTGCACTTTATTGTCCTTTTTTTTTTTTTTTTTTTCATTTTATAAACTGCTAATGTATATAGTGCATAGAACCACAGTCTGGTTCTCTGTGTTCTCATTGTAAGAGGTAGATATCAAAAGACTTCATTTGTTAATTACCTTCACTTTCTGCCATGTTTCTCTCTGCCATCTTTTGGTACTCTTTTACTTTCACTGAAAGTCATGAGATGTCTTCTATCTTGCTTCTGCTTGGGTCTTCATTACCAATGCAACAAAGAAGGCGGAGTTTGTTACAGACGTGTGTCTTGCAATCAGATTCTTAGAAGCATCTTACATATGATTGAAGGTCCTTATGTTTAGGACTCTCAGAATGTGTCCTTCTGTGCAGAATTTGTGATGTAAAAGAAAGTCATTTCATGCTGTACTTCTCCTCATGGACTCATTCTCTTTCACAGTAAAATTCTATCTATCCAGACTATTACTCTTTGCCCAATTTGGTTAGAATTTCCAGCAGGTTTGAAGAAGATTGAGGCAGCCAATGAACGAATGGGTGAATATTCCCACTTAACCTGTGTACATAAATGTGGATGAAATATGTCTTGCTTCCTTAAGAAAACAGGCTGAAAAACAAAAATGAAGCTATTTAGTTATTTGTGAAATGGGAACCATGGTTACTCTTTAGTTACTGCTGTCCACAAAGTATTTTTTCCTGATTAAAATTATTAGATTTGCTGTGTCAATTAGCCTAGAAGCTATGCAGAATGCAAGGCTATTACCACTGTTAAGCAATGGGATTTTGGCCAAGATATTTTAACAGTGACTGATTAGTAATCCTGCCTCTGCAATAAATCCCTCCATTTCTTTAATTAAGTGGAAAGGTAACATCTTCTAATGTAACATAGAATATTGCTGCCTACCACTAGATGGTCTGATTATACTTGAGCTTAAAGATAATGGTAAGATGTGAGGAAAGAACACACTGCCTGAGTCCAGTATTGCTGAAATCATTCAGTGATTTATTTGGTATTTACTTTTCAGTCTAATCAATATGAATGCAGACAGTCCTGGACTAATACAGCTTTACTGAGTATATAGAGATGTCTGAGGAACTCAGGGAGAAGCCGGAGATCTCTTCCGTCTCTCCCCATCCCCTCACATAAGCAGATGTTCATGCTTCTCAGAATAGGACCTCAGAGACTTAGTACTGAGATGAGTAACTGTCATGGGTTATTAACAGGACAGTCTGAAGATCCTCATGGGGCCCAAGTGTTGCTTTTGTTCTCAGATACACTACTCAGGGTTGCGGATTGAGTCCTCTATTCATTATTTGAAATAACTGATTAGAGCTTCCTTTTTTGCTTTTAGTCCCATAATAGCCAGAAGGTGTGTATGATGAATATTCCATGTCTTCTCTTACTGAAGTTAGTCTCACATTTTCTATTTTGAGGCAGTCATGCAATCAGGAAAATTCTACTCTCGTTAGGCCAAAAAAATAAGTTGATATTTCATGGAAAGGAAGCACAACACTGAAGTTAAGTGATCAGCCCAACTTCTAGACAGGAAGAGACCTGGGTTCTGGTCCTTTCTCCAAGAGACATGAGGAAAACAACTTCTGATCTCTGCTATGACCACATACTAAGTAATCATGATATTCATGAACAGGGCCTTTCAGACCACAGCATCTGCTTAAGAGCCATCTGTTGAAAATACATTTCAAGCAGCTAAACTTCTTGGATACTTGAACACGATGGGTGTAGCACTGGCACAAAGGTCAGTTTCTGCATTGTCCATGGAAGACTGAGAAATAAACTGGAGTGCCAAATGGACTGAGATGGCACCACCTGACTTGCCATGTGTGGCACTGAGCCTTTCTAGAAGGACATAGCTAGTCAGAATGGTGTTGAGAATTTGTACTTGCTGTAAATCACAATTAGATGCATTGTGAAAAATTATACTGCTTATGCTTACTCATGTGACAAAAAAAAAAAAGAGAAAGAAAAAGAAAAAGAAAATTAAATAAATAATATACTTAGGTATCTGTAAAATCATTCTGAGCCTGGCAGACAAATTAACAGTATTAGTAGACTACTGACCGACATTTTTGGTTATGATAAGTTTATGAGTTTTTTTTCTATATTCTTTTCTGGATTATGTACTTAAAGACTACTTATTTTCCATTGTAATTGGGAGTGTAATTTCTAATTGTATTCCTTAGCAACCAAAACATTAGGTAGATACAGATGAGACCAACACTAATTACACCATCGAAGAAGACAGTGATTCAGAATGCTCGTTGAAGAGGATTACTGCAACTGTGATTTAATTTTCAATTCCATAAAATGATAGGGATTTTTATATCATCAGATACGAATAGCAGACAAGTAGATTTTATCAAGGAGACAAAAAGAGTAGTCAAGTATCTGATTTTTCTTGCTCACTTGCCCCACAAAAGTTTTAGCTTGTCTAACCTTTCCATGAAATTTAATGTTGTCTTATAGCTAGTATGCTAGAAAAAACTTTACAATCCAGTGCAGTATTCCCTAGGGTTTCATTTGCCATTTTTATGTTTCCTCTGCACTACTTGAAGGCTTGCTCTTTGCTGTTTCACATTTTTACTCTGCAGTATCTGGTAGTCCATGCTGGCTCCAGTAATGGCAAATTAACTTTTCTCAGTGAGAAGTGAAATTGTAAAATTGTATATTCTTGAAAAATTTGAAACAACTTCTTGATTTTCACTGCTGGCCACCCCTCTTCTGATTCACCTCATGACACTGGTGGCTTTCAGGGCTGCAAGTGCACACTGGTGGCTCATGTTAAGTTCTTCATCTACCAGGACACCTAAGACCATCTTGGCGGGGCTGCTCAGAAAGAATTCTTCTCCCAGTCTGTATACATATGTGGAATTGTCCTGACTGAAGTACAACACTTTGCATTTTGCCTTGTTGAACTTCTTTAGGTTCACATGGGCATCGTGAGATTAAAGGATAATATTGTAGAATGACATTAATAACAGAGGGAGTTACTGCTGCAGCTGTAAATCTGGATGAAAAGTAATACACCAAAGAATTTTGACAAAAGTGCATTTTTCTAAAGAAAACTGAACTATCTTGTGGTACTGTATTAATTTGAACACCATTTTTTGACAAGTGTGTGTCAAAATTAAGTTTTACCTTTTTATTTCATCTCAGTAGTGTCAAAATATTTCATTTCAAATCATTCATTTTTCACTCTTTTTACCTTGCCTGCTGAGACTACTTACGGGTAAATTGTGTCTGTGAGCTCTCTCCTGGACTCTCACCTATGGGTTCTCAGGGGAAACATGGGTTCTACAGGGGGAAATTCTTTACTATGAGAGTGGTGAAGTGCTGGAACAGGCTGCCCAGAGAGGATGTGGATGCCCCATCTCTGGAGGTGTTCAAGGCCAGGTTGGATGGGGCCCTGGGCAGTCTGGTCTAGTATTAAATGTGGAGGTTGGCAGCCCTGCCTGTGGCAGGGAGGTTGGAGCTTCATGATCCTTGAGGTCCCTTCCAACCCAATCCATTCTATGATTCTGTGATTCTCTAATCAGGGCTAGCTTTCTAGTACAGGTAGAATACATGATTATAACTCCTCTAGTCCTCATTGTCTGATTAAGATGAAAAGGACTTTGTATTCTTTGTGTTTTGTTAGGAAAAGTAACAACCTTTAGATATCCATCCTTATTATATTCAGATCTTTCTGTGTGGCTATGCACAAATCTTTGTCTTGACATGGACCTCTTTCATGTGTTTGAAATGCTCTGTTTGCAAGAGTGCAATGTAGT
The DNA here is from genome assembly GCA_016647715.1 of Pavo muticus. NCBI lineage: Eukaryota > Metazoa > Chordata > Aves > Galliformes > Phasianidae > Pavo > Pavo muticus. The sequence continues at coordinate 5,439 of JACDJE010000444.1, forward strand.
TAGTGCTAGAATACACATTTCCTTGGGAGCCTAATTACAAAGACACAGAATAACGTCTTTTATATTTATATTCTATTTATTCATCCAAAAGTACATTGGATGCATATAGCCTGGGGCTCACCTATTGCAAAACAGCTGAGATTTGACATCTTGGAAAATGATCTTAGCTTAATACCACAGCATTGCAACAGCTTCCATCTAACTTGGCACAGAGAGAGATTTCCCTCCTGAATAGTGTGACTCTTTCAGCTGAACATTCCCTGCTGTATCCCTCCTGGCAGAGATCCTTAACAGTTCAGTGGTCCTTCTAACCTTGAGAAATGATTTGGTGAAAGATATTTCTTACTGACTGGTTCACCAATTATTTTGCTCAAGGACTTCTAGTATTCTGACTGAAGAGTTCCTACACTAGTTTTGTTTCCTGCTTGTTATAGCTATCAGCCACTTTGATTTAACTTCAACCAGCCAACCAAACTATGTTAAATGGATCAAATGAGATACATCAGCCCTTATTCAGTAAACAAGGATAAAACCCTATTTCCAAAATTACAACTGTATATCATATTGAGGAGGGTTACAAGAACATACTTTCATATCTCAAATTTATTTATGAAATTTTATTTCAGCAGACTAGGTAAAATGAGAATTTCATATGCAGAGAAACATTTTATCTAAGATTTTCACTCTTGCATTTATGCCATCTTTGCTTAGATCTTATCATCTTCCCTGTCCATTTGTTTCCAATGAAGTCCTTCAAGATTAGGTCAGAAAAAGGAATTTTATAATGGATAAAGGTAGAAGTAAAGAGGATAGCCTGTTCTGTCAGGAGCAAAGGACCACAGTATAATTCAAATCACTTAGCAGTGTCCCATCTCTACAGTTGTAGTCATTAACTAGGAGTGCAGAAAAATAAAGAAAATGGAAGAATGACTTTTAAAGCAATCAATTCTTTCTATAGTTCACTGATCTGATATGTTGGAGGGATTTATTCTCAAGTATTGCCATGTGGCATAATTAACTTTTGAAAAAAAATACTTAAAGTGGAGAAGTAGAAAATGGTATACAATAGCATATCTAACAACTTTCTTCGATAAGTATGTTTGGGCAGAGTTTATGTGGTAAGTAGTACTTTGTCTGAGTAATAAAATATATACCGTAATGACGCATGGGAAAATTACTGTGTAGCTGGAGAGAGGAAACTACCTGAAAAGTTACTAACTAAGAGTTGAATAAAGTATGGATGGTAATACGCAGATAAAGGAAGTGCTGAGATATGGAAAGTAGAGATAAATTTTTCCTGAAGGTATAGTTTTGAGCAGGTAATATTTAATATATTTTCTGCATTATGTTGATATGAAAACAAGGGGAAGAAGCTTTAAAACCCTCAATGCTGTATCCAGGCATCCATTTTATTGCCCTCTTCACCAGCTCCATATGTTTTCTGTTCCAAGTAAGGTACTTCTAAATCTCATTTTATGATACAGTAGGGAATAAACTCCCCAGTATTAATAGTTCTGAGTAATAGTTTTGAGTTTTCTTGAACAAATGTTTTTTTTTTGGTGATGCATCAAACACACTATCTGCTCATAAATTGATCTAACCCTCTATCTCTGTTACCAGTCAACATTCTTTGTAGCTAATTTCCATCATTTCTGTCCCTATCATCCACTGGAGAATGAGTGATGGATTTAGACTTTGAAGGAATGGTCTTGGTAAAAGTAATGTGATGTTTTTAAAGCTGAAAATTCATTCAGTGATTTATTTGTTTTAGCATGAAGTGTTTCATTGCTTGAATTTCTTTCATCTTTGTGTCTCTTTCACCTCTGGTAAATCCAGTGGCAAAGAAATATGTAAAAAAGCAGTTTACAGCGAGAAAAAGATACATTTCAATTGAAAGATCAATTAAACAATATGATACTTTTCTGAAGAGACAAGCATACCCTGGCTCTTAGATGTAATCATTTTGATTTTGCAGGAAGAGAGATAAATTCTTTCTTTTTTTAATGACCAAATATAATAATTAAGGAATCTGCTGCTAGATGAATTGCCTATCATATAATTTCTCCCCTATTCCTTTCACAAATTAATGAAACTTAAGGTAAGTAAAACACAATTTAATGACTACTCTGATGATTGACACTTCCCATTTCTTTTCTTTCAAAGGCAATTAGTGAACTGCAAATACAGGATTCTTACCAGACCATTACATGTTTTGTGTGCTGCAATTCAAGGAGGAAATATTTTCACATTTTTATATTTTTGAATTAGAGTGCAGAAGTAAACAAATATAAGGGATTTCATTTTTAGTGCTAGTTGCTGTGATGCATCACATATTTCCCTGAAAAATGTCATTAATTTTTAAATTAAATTACAATAAATAATTGCAGAAGAATTCATGTGGTATATTCAAAATAATATGGTAGATACTGATTTTTACATTCTGTGCTCATTGGCTGATAAGAACTGATAGGTAGTAATAATTTTCATATTACTACAGCTGTAAAAGATTTGACATCTCTACTTTACTGCATGATTTCCAGTTAGATGGCCTACCGCTAAAGAATGTGTCTTTTCCTTCAATCTCTTTCATGTTATTATAATTATCTATTAATTTTACTCATTTATTTACCAGGAATAAATTTGGGTTCTTTTTTAAACAATCTGAAGTGGCAGGCAGAAAAATGTACATTCATATTTATTCGTGCAAAAATCAATAATTAATTGTAAGCACTCCATTCATTTCTTAGTGTCTTGTTATGATAGGTCGTACTGACTAAAAATTAAGGAAGGCATATTTAGACTGGATATAAGAAAAAAAATTACAGTACAGGTAGCGAAGCACTGGAAGAAGTCGCCCAGAGACATGGTGGATACCTTGTCTGTGGAGACATTCAAAGTCAGTAGCTGCAGATGTCCTTGTTCATTGGAGGGCGGTTGGATTATGTGATCTTTAAGGGTTCCTTCCAACTCAAATGATTCTATGATTTTGAATATATGAGTAACGGTACATGAAGTAGGACTGAAAGTTGTCTTATTCTTGATAGGTGAATGAGACTTAATTTGGTAATGGTATTTACAAGGTTTTGCATTGGTAGAAAAGACATCTCACAAATGAAAGAGTTCAAGTTCATCATACTCACTACATAGATTAATTCTAGAAGATAAGGAAAGCATCCCAGATATCACTGCCAACAAATACTGCAGGACAATGAGGAAAGCAAAATGAGCACGGTCTTTCTATGACCAAGATGATCTCTTGCTACTCCAAAAGTTATACTGGACATTCAAAGTCCTCTGCAGTAAAGAAAGTTTTTCAAAGGCCTAAGAATAAGCTCTGTTTCATAACTTACTTATCTCCTACAATTCAACGCATTTAAATTTAGATATCACTGAGGTAGTGATCTCAAGCTTCAGGAACTCTGAACCCAGGGGAAAATCAGACAAATTTAGCATAATGACTCATTTTTGTTTTATTTTTTCAGACGTTTATATATCTGTATTTGAAGACAGATGAGATGGCCTTAAGCTGAAACTTCAACATTCCTATTTTAGCTATTGCAAGACATGCAGAGCTAAAAATTAGGGGAGATAAAGATTAGTTGAAAATCTCAGTGTTTTATGTGCTTTCTTTAAAAAAAAAGAAAACAACAAAAAACAAATAAGCTAGTGAGAATAACACTGCATAATTTTCTAAATTGTTTCACAGATTTTCTATTAATAGGTGTCTCACTGTACAGTAAAAACAATTGTTTAATATAGCAACATCTGAACATGTCTGTATTTTGTTATGTGCCTATAAACATAGAAAGAAGGAAAAGTGCCTTTAAATTCAACTCTAAGTCTCTGTTGTGTCAGAGTAACATTCTAACAGTAAAATTTTTGAGAATATTGATAAAGAAAAGAGTTGAGAGATGTAGATTCAGAAATTTTCTAGTGTCAGAGAGCACGCCATCTTTCCTTGGTGGGACTGAAACTTCTTGATTTCACTGTGACTCTTTATTTCTCCTTATAGATGTATATAGACACACAGACGTATGATATTGCATACTGCAAAGAGACAGAAAGTGTGCAGTAGAAGTAAATGCATATTTCATTTTTCCATATGATTGTTCCATTTCAAGTATCTATTTATGTGCACGAAAAGCACAGTAAAGAGGAAGGATGAAATTGTCACGGGGTTATCTGGACCAATCTATGCCCGTGACAGGGGCAGTAGGCCCTTTGGCCACCTCCCCAACACCCCCCCTCCCGAAAACGGGAAGGGAAAGGGAAAGGAAAATAAACAGCAGTGGCATCAATCTAGGGAGGAAAACTTATTTTACTAACTATAATATAATACATTCTAATTGAAATTGAGACTAATAAATCAAATAAAGTAGGGGAGAGAGAGAGAGAGTTTTCAGAGCACCTGAAAAGCCGCCTGCATTCTTTGCCAGCCGAAGAAAAAGAGGAAGAGACCCCCCCCCCCCAGGGGGGAAGATCCCGTGACCTCCGTGACATACAGGGACAGGTACCTGGAAGTAGAGTATTAACACTTTAACTCCCAGTGCACTACATGATGTTATGATGTGGAATACTGAAAACCAAAAATCACAAAACCATGACAGAAGTGTAAAAACTTTTTGCTTTCACCTGCGGATACAAAAATCGGCATTTTTTTTTCTGGAGCTAAAAAAACTGTCAGAACTTTATTGCTTCTTTTATTGGGCTGTGGTACTGAGAAGACAGTGCTCTGAACAGCGTGTTAAAGTGTTCCTTATGACAGCAGTGGTGTAATATAGCATCTATCTAAGGAGAAAAGTTGAATATAAGAACTGAAAAAATAATGAACAAAAAATGAATCTGGAATGATTTTTTTTCGTAGAGTCACAACTAATGAGTTGTTTTATGTACTTTTTAATGTATATATAATATATATATAATATAAAGGATTTCTTTTATCAAACAGGTATACATTTTTTTTTCATTAGAGGCATTAATAAAAGAGTGTTAGTGCTTGGGGTCTTTGCATTGCTTATTTTCTGTTTTCAGCTTGTATTTTAGATGAATCAGTGGTTCTTTCTAACTTTATTATGTTTACCAGTACAGGAAGTAGATTAGTAAATCTAGCATGGTGACTCATGTTTATGGGACTCCTGAGACATTTATGCTTCAAGATGGAGAAATAGCCAAGAGCTTGAATTTAAAAAAAACACTGAATTCACCCTTTCTGAATGTAGGGAATTAATATTAACTCTTTATCACCATTTTCTTTACAACAAATTAGAATAGCAGCTCTGTCAAGTGTCACTTTACAACTGTTTTACAGGGTATGATTAAAAATAAGAGATATTCAATGAAATATCTGTTGTGATAGGATGATAGGACATGGGGAAATTGTTTCAAACTAAAAGAGGGAAGGTTTAGATTGGATATAAGAGAAAAGGTTTTTTTTTTCTGTATGATGACGTTAGTGAAGCTCCAGAACAAGTTGCCTGGAGAGGTGGTGGTTGCCCTGTCCCTGGAGAGATTCAAGGTCAGGCTACATGGGGCTCACTCTGAGCAATGTGATCTAGCTGTAGGTGTTCTTTTTCACTCAAGGGGAGTTGGACTGGATAAAGGTCCCTTCCAACTCAAATGATTCTATGATTCTAAGAAATGCCAAAGACTGTATTGAACTCTAAGGACATATTCACAAGGAAGTACTGAGGTGCTTTGCTTACTCATATTCTATGTGAGCACATGCAAAATGCTACATACGTTTTTCCTTAAGCACAGTTGATTAGTCATTATGAACCATCAAAGGAGCAGATAACTAGTAGTTACTTCATAGGAAATTCTGATTTTAAAAGGTTAATAGTAATAGTAATAGTTTTGGAGACTTATATAACTTATATAACTGTGTTCAATCCAGGTTTGAGATCCAACTGTCGTATTCTACGTAAGTCTGAAAAAGCTGAAAAAAGTCAAGACAGAACTGCAATCCCCATTCTTGTCTGTTTTTTTTTTTTTTTTTTTTTTTTTTTTGAGGTCGGGCAACTGCAGTGCTACTGTAAATTAAGAATGATTTTTAATTGATTGAAGCTTAGCCACAGATCAGTCTTTGTTTTACTTATGCATGTTTAAATAATAACATCCTACAAGAGAAAGGAGATGGTAGTTCCAGTGAAATTGTTATTTAGATAACTTTATGTAAATACCCTAAATACAAATGGCTTATAAAATATAAACTGGACTCATCGGAAATTATTAATGGCTCTAGGATCAATATGAGATTTCTATCAGTTTTTTTCTGAGATCTGAAAGTATATAGTGGGCATAACTAAGAAACAAAAGTAAAGAATATATCTAAGTTTAAACCCAGACAGAATTTAGATTACTAAGCCCAGTACCATGCTTCAGAACATCTGAGCTTTCAAATGTTAGATGGTTAGATGTTTATCCCAGGAGTAGATTCTGAGCCCAGATTCTGTTCTGGTCATTTAGTTTACAGCCGTTGTCTGACACACACAAGGATGGAACCTGAGAGCATCCCTGTGCATTTCCTGCTGACCAGCTGTACATGGGTCCCAGTCCTTGTGGCCTGTTCCTCTCTGTGCATTTTAGAGGAAGGCTCTGTTCAGGCTTTGAAACCCACTCTAAGGACAAGACATAAAGCAGTTAGGATTTGCATCTCTAATCTTGGAGGGAATTCCTTTCTGGAAAACACAGTCCTAACTACTGAGAGGGTATTGTGAAGTTAATACAGATGTGATGTTTATGACAAAGCGCATTCATTTCCTTTTCATCTGTTCTCACAAGTAAAATGAGGAGATAAAATTGCACATGCACTCCTTCATTAGAGTGGATTGCAGAATTTTTTCAGCTTGAAAACGGCATGGATCTTCAGCTGGTTGGAGAAATATAAGTATAGGTATTTATTCTATTGCATATAATAGAATAAATTTGAAAGTTGCAAACTACTTAAATAATATCCTATATATTTTATAATTCAATAACAAACTGCTTGAATAATTATTATTATTGGTTTTGTGCTCAGCATTTAATTATGTTCTCTATAGTTTTCACAGGTATATGGTAGATGTGCTTAAAAATTTTGTGTATTAAATTATGATATATGGTATCAGACAAGCTCTTGCTCTACTGTCTTTAGTAATAGTAACTAGCTTAAATTATTGTGATGAAGAAGGTAGTTCATAAATATTGCAATAGCAGATGTGACTGAGGAAATGGTGTGCAGTTTCAAAGCTATTACATTCATTGATTGTAATGACAGTAGAGCTGCTGGAGGTTATATTTTTAAAATTAGACTGGAATTTAAAAATAGAATACTAACTCCCTGGTTTGCGTCAGATTCTGTTATTTATCTCAGCTACAAAAGATATTGGGAGAAGTAGACATTAGTTCATGTGAGACTTAAATCCATGATTTTTAAGAGCAATCTATCTAGAAATAGTTCACATTAATTGAGTTTATTGAATTTATAATGCTCTAGATAAGACATCCTGAGGAACAGGGTGAAGCATTTATAGAGCTGTGATGTAAAAAGGTGTGTGTAGTGGTTTCTATTTATACATTTGAGCTGTTCTGCTCCTCCCATTGTACCAGCATTCCAAGCCAAAGTGTCAAACTGCGTCGTGAACTGATTTCCAAAGACGTCCTTTTCTTGAGGCAGGCCTTCTTGCTCCAGTGACAGGGTGGAAAAGAGAGAGATTTACCTCATCAATATTCATACTGTTACTATGGGTATCTTCCCAGAGATCAACAACCTCTGTTCATTAAAATCACTATAAACCATGTACTGTTATCATTTGGTATTTCATAGGATCCTTGGATTTTCCTGGAAGTACCAAAAGAGTGATGATCTAATGAATTGTTTATGTAAGCATTGTGCCACTTTCCTTTGTGCTTATTTATTTATTTTTCCTCTTTCAGTTTGCATAAAAGTATTTTTCCATGTACATATTTATATGTAGGAAGTTTGTTTCAAGGTTTTATCTAGCTTTATCTAGCTTTGTCATCTAGTGTTTGTAATGTCCATCTTGTGATTGTTTTGTGTTTGTCTTTAATTTCTAGTGGTAAGGCAACTTAATAGGCATGAAAGTGATGCATAATGTTTTGAATCCTGTGCACTGAAGTTAAAATAATAGAAACTGCATAATGATTGGAAAAATACATTCCTACTAGAATAGTACTTCTGTAAGACATTCTTAGCAAGATCTTAGTACTTCCACTATTTTCCGTTACCTTATACAGTGCTTCTCAAAGCTAACTGTAAGTATCTTCAGTAATTATAATAGCGATAGTAAGCTACAACAGACATTATGAGGATGCCAACCCTATAGGAAAGTATATTGTAGTTCCTATTATTGAGCAGTTCTGGGCTCCACAGTATCTGAGTGACACAAACACACAGGAGAGAGTGTGCATTGAAGGGTGATGGAGATGACAAAGGGCTTGGAGCACCTTTCCTCTGAGAAAAGGCTAGGAGAGCTGAGGCTGTTCAGCCTGGAGAAGAAACAGCTCAAGAGGGATTTTATCAGTCTATACAAATACCTGAAGGGAGGGTGCAAAGAGAATGGAGCCAGGTTCTTTTTGGTGTTACCCACTTAAAAGTCAAGGGACAATGTCCACCAAATGGTGTACACGAGGGTCACTCTGAATGTCAGGAAGCACTTCTATGCTGAGCAGGTGACGGAGCACTGTATAGACTGACCAGATGCTGTGGAGTGTCTGTCTTGGAGGTCTTCAGAGGTTGCCTGAGCACCCTGCTCTGTGTGTCCCTGCTTGAGCTGGGGTAGGACCATATGTACATAGGTGCCTCTGCCAAACTCACCCATTCTGTGGTTCTTTGTCCTCTGATTTGTTGCATATGTGTTTAAAAATCGTTTGGATGTGGTGCTCAGGGACATAATTTAGCGGAGGGTTGTTAGAGTTAGGGTAGTATGGTTAGGTTGTGGTTGGACTCAATGATCTTTAAGGTCTTTTCCAACCTGAGTGATTCGATGATTCTATGATACAATGGTGTGTTAATTTTATATCACTATACATGTTTCAGTATGCAAGAACTAAATACAGAGGTTATTGAAGGAGTATATGCACAATAATCTCAGATGTTCTGATTCTGAACACAGGCCTTATGAGGAGCGGCTGAGGGAGCTGAGATTGTTCAGTCTGGAGAAGAATAGAAGGCTCAGGGGAGACCTTATTGTTCTTTGTAACTACCCGAAAGGAGGTTGTAGTGGGCTGGGGGTCAGCCTCTTCTGTAAATAGTGATAGGACTAGAGGGAATGGCTTCAAGTTGCGCAGGGGGAGATTCCGATTGGGCATTTGGAAATACTACTTCTCCGAGAGAGTGGTCAGATGCTGGAATGGGCTGCCCAGGGAGGTGATGGAGTCACCAATCCTGGAGGTGTTCAAGGAACGTTGTGTTGAGGTACATGGTTTAGAGAGAACTATTGGTGATAGGTGGACTCTTGGACTGGATGATCCTGTAGGTCTTTTCCAACCTTGGTGATTCTCTGATTAATTTTTCTAGCTTTAGTTGTTTATAGTTATAAAACTTTGCTTTAATAGAGTCAAAGTCTTAGAAATTCAGAGTTCAATGCATACTCTGACTATATCAGAAGAATTTAGCCTGGCATTTTCTTCCTTTTGCACTATGAATATTCCAGTATTTTCACACTACTTCCCTTCAACAAGCTGTTCCTAGTGGGCACATATTTATTTAATGAAATCTTACAGCTGTAGCTGAGAAGCATTCTGAATAACAATGAGTATTTTATACTGAATATGACTTAATTTAGAAAGTGTTGTTGATTCAAAGTGGCACATTCATTAAACTACACAATTGGTCAATGTCCTTATGCTTTAGAAAATACTATTTTTTGAAGTTAGGTCGCTTGATTATCTAATAATCTGTTATATATTCTGTTTTGCATTGCAACAGTGTCAAAGAACACATTTTAGGAACTAAAAAATTAAGCCAGTATTCTGGCATTAGCTCCAATGAATAGGTGAGATTTCTTTTGGTATCCTCCTGAGCAGCAAAAGTAATAGAACTTTTGCATGAAAATACAAGATTCTTTCCTTAGATAACTTTGCCTTTTCTGTAAGTTGAAAATCATCTTGCATGCTAACTGAAAACTTTTACTGTGTGAGATGGGGAAATGCCACGATGTCAGTGAACAATGAGCTAGAATAAAAATACTAGAAATAGGTAGTAATAATTTGAAAATCACTGCAGTCCATGCATCCTTGCTTCTTTAAAAAGCAGTGGGATAGATCTTGCCTTGAGGAAACAGAGCAGAAGAACAATATAGCTTAACTTGGTAGCATCTGGAAGTTATTCTGTATACTTCTACATAATGAAACTTCTGCTTGTATGTTGCAGTAAGGGAAGATGCTCTAACAGCTCCCATTGCTCTCTAAATAGGAGAGATATGGATTTGAGGGTTGGACTATTCTCTGGGTGAGGAATTAGTTAGAAGTTTGCAGCTAGAAGACTGTGATCAATGGCTCTATGTCCAGGTAGAGGCTGGTGATGAGAGGTGTCCCCCAGGGGTCAGCCTTGGGTCCAATACTCTTTAACATCTTTATCAATGACATAGATGATGATATTGAGTGCAACCTCAGCATGTTTGCTGATGACACTAAGCCTAGTGGTGCAGCTGACACAGCAGAAGGAAGGGATATTATCCAGAGGAACCTTGATAAACTCGAAAGGTGGGCCCTTGTGAATATAATGAGGTTCAACAAAGCAAAAGTGCAAGGTTTTTCACTTTGGTCGAGTTCATCCCAGATGTGTGTGCAAACTGGGAGAAGAATTTCATTTCCTTACACATTTGGATTCCCAATTGAAAACCAAACAAAACAACAATAAACAAACAAAAAAGAAAACCACTAGAAGAATCAAGTATGAATTGAGTTCAAGAAAATGTGTGGCATTACAAAAAACACGTTACAATTACAAGATGACAGGTAATATTCATTCTGAAAGTGAAATTACCTGTCCATGCATTCTTCTAATTAACTATATTGGTATTTAATTATGTCAGTAGTAGGTATGCTACAGGAACTAAAGCACTTCAGCTTGGAAAGAGATGACTGAGAGCATATGTGATAAAGGACTCTGAAATGAAAAATGTTATGAAGAAATGTTTACAGAGAACATCTATTAATTCTTATAAAGGAAGAGCTAATTGAGACCAAGGACAGTTCCAGACAGGTAATTTTAAGTTAGCAACAGAAATTATTACTTAGAAAGTTGTGGTGGCCAAAAGAATAAATAGGAATAGGAGAGAGATTAAGCAAGTTAATTAACTACGGCTGTATAGGCACAGACACAGCCATTTTAGTTTTGGAACATGGAAGTGCACAGAAGTGCAAAATATTTCTGTATTTTTCTTTCTTTTTACACAAGTATTTGCTACTGGCTTATTTCACATACAAGATTTTGGAGTGTTTGAATCTATCATGACAATTGTTGAACTATTAGGGAAGTGAATGTTGTCTGTCCAAACTTAGGCAGTTTTCACAGAAAAATAGGTGGAGGGAGTCAAAGCCACGCAGGTGTAATACTATCAGTATTAAAGGGAAAATTTGTTTTTCACCTGCTCTTCTAAAAGAAGGAACAATTAGTAAATCAGGCCTTAGTTTTGATTCCCTCTGACAGCTACTAGATAACATCTTATCTTAAGAGGAGGGCTCCACCTTTATATGGAGGGGAGGGCTTCTCTAGTTCAGGTGTGGTCTATGTTGCTTGTTTGTTTTTTCTTCCCCCCACTGAATTGTATCTTTGATCTCTTTTTGTGATGTTAATATCATTTCTACAGGAAATTTTCACTTTTTCTGCTAGAATGTTCTTGGTGCATTGCCTTTTCTTTACTGTTAAGAGAAAGGCAGCTTGATTTCTGGCGTAGTTACTTGTCTTTTAATTCTATCAGAATTGTATACTTGCTGTTCCTGCCTCTGTTCTTTCCTAAATGGAGCCTGCTTTGGGTGGCTGAACTCAGCTAGCAAGCCCGGAGTGTGTTTGTTGTAGCAGCAACAGCAATCAGTCTTTATTTTCGTCATATACAACAGTCTTCATTGTTAGTCTAATTGTTATAATTTGTCTTCTATGCAAAGTCAGGACTGTAAATAGCTTTAAATTTAAGTAGAATTCACTACATAATACTAGTTGTCCTGCCTAGCTCTGGCTTTCTGATCTGAACAGTTTCATGGGGGTGAATGTAGGTGAACCTTAGAGATTAAGTGAAAACTCTGCAAGGCATTAGTCTATCATCTGTAAAAGAAGAAGAATTTTATTTATTTATTTATTTATTTATTTAAATTCAAACCCTCACCAGGTGTTTTGAGAATAGACTGGAATAAAATAATAATTTTTAATTGTGAATATTTCAATAATTAAACGATGTAGTAGAAAATAGTTCTTTAAAATATATTTCTGGAAAAAATAATTTGGATCACATTAAAAAAAAGTGATTCTGATAGAAGCACAAAAAATAATATAAGTGAAGTTTTTTAAAGAAACAAAGTTTATTCTGAAAAAAAAAAAGTCAATGATCTGCAAGAAAATGCTGCCAAGCTGTATTTGAATGATATGATTTATTTAATATGGTCTGTAGTTACATTAGTGATTTAAGTTTCGCATAATGAACATTGTTCTTACAGTGAGAGCAACCAAGCAATGAAATTGGGCTGCCTAGAATTATTGTGGAATTTCAGCAAGAGATGCATTTTAAAACCACGTGGCAAATGTTTGGAACAGTGTTTTTATACCTGATACTGGTTTGTGATAGTGAGATGGACTGTATAATCTTAATCATTCCCTTTAAACTCTATTATTAGAAGTTTCTATTGTTTTTATGATTTTCTGAGAGTATGTGACATTTACTTACCTTTGGTATTACACAGAGCCAGATCAACAAAGATGACTTTGCTAAAGGTTAGATGAAAAAACCGATCTCTCTCTCTCTCACAAATGGAGAGCCTGAAAATCCTTTTTAATTGCTTCCATGTGCTGCAGACATGTAACCACCATAGTGCTCTTAAGGATCGCACAGAAAATTTGCCAAAGAATTGTGCAGACATTGGCAGTATGGGCATACAAGCAAGTGCAGCATGGTAGAGATATATTTGAGCAAGCTTTGAGTTTAAGTTGGTCTAAATGGACTATTATGTAGTAGTTCCTCTCAAGCTACCCTTCTGAAGTACTTACACTCTCCATTGGTGGGGGAAACAAAAAGAATTCTGATATTACTGAATGATTTGGGAACCTCTGTGTTTCTGAATGTGTTTTGACTACAGGTTACATTGGCCAGTGAAGAACCATGGGTAGAATTACATTCTAAGTAGCATTTCTCTGCAGAACTGCTTGTCCCAGTTCTCCAGTGCTGCCCAATACAACAGAGTGATGCTAACCTTTTCTCTGAAGCACTGTTTTTACAGTAAGACAGACTTAAATGTAATAGTTCTGCACAGATTATTTTTCTGTGCTACGGCTGAGTGACAACAGGTTGGCAATGAGCCAGCAGTGTGCCCTGGTGGCCAAGGAGGCCAATGGGATCCTGGGGTGCATTGAAAGGAGCATGGCCAAGAGGTCAAAGGAGATGATGCTCCCCCTCTACTCTGCCCTGGTCAGGCCTCACCTGGAATATTGTGTCCAGTTCTGGGCTCCCCCAGTACAAAGAATACAACGATCTCCTGGAGAGAGTCCAGCGGAGGGCCACACAGAAGGTAAAGGGCATGGAGCATCTCTCTTATGAGGAAAGACTGAGCAAACTAGGTCTGTTCAGCCTTGAGAAAAGAAGACTGAGAAGCCATCTTTATGTTTATAAATATCTTAAGTGTGGGAGTCAAAGGGACATTGGCCAACCTCTTTTCAGTAGTCTGTGGGGTCAGAACAAGGGGAAAAGGCAATAAACTGGAGCATAGGAAGTTCCTTCACTAGTATGTGAAGGAACTTCATGGTAAATGTGACAGAGCACTAGAACAGGCTGCCCAGGGAGGTTGTGAATTCTCCTTCTCTGGAGATATTCAAGACCCGCCTGGACACCTTCCTGTGCAGCCTGCTGTAGGGGGCCTGCTTTGTGGGGGGTTTGGACTTGGTGATCTCTAGAGGTCTCTTCCAACCCCTACAATTCTGTGATTCTGTGATTTGGCGAACCTTTACTGAACATACTTGTTATGTTTCCCTCTCTGAGACTCCTAGCCACGTAAACAAAGCAGGAGCCAATGTACTCAGTGAATAGATTAGACAGTACTAGGAAAGTTCTCCTAGAGATCTGGAGTCTACTGTAGAGGCCAGCATCTAAGAGTTCAGGAAATACATACCCAGCACCACTAATGCCACTGATTTTTATGGATACAGCTCTCAGCCCACAGTTTGTGAATTAGATTAAATGCTTTAATTTTCATTTAAATTATTACTTCTATATGTAGACAATCCAGTAGGACTGTTCATTCACTCCTCTACAGGTGAGCACTTAAGACCGTACACTGACTCTGGAAATAACTGGTCCCTGAAATGGCCCTCAACCTGCTTTCCCAATGGGTTCCTGAGAACTAGCTAGTGAGATTGTTCACCTCTAGGGAAAAATATAAAGGAAGGAAATTTAACAACAACAACAACGACAACAAAAACCACCAACAAAAAACAACTCACAAACTATGTTTCTTTCACATGCATGTTTTTAAAACTCTACAAGCTTTTCTTTCTAATTTTCATCTAACACCTCTGTGTTCTTGAGAATCAAGTTGGTGTTTCACTGTTTTCAGTGCTTCCATTAGATTATTTCAGTAATGCAGCTTCTGATATGAGAAGAAAGTATCTGAATTTGACTTGGCAACAGGAAAAATGTTCCCACAATTCATCAAAACAGATTAGAATAGTCTTTTAGTGAAAGCTAAAAAGCATCTATTTCTTCAATCACTTAAAATGATAGAAGACAAAACTTTGCATTGCTGCATCAACAGTTACTGTGAGAATTTTGCTTTATTTGGCTGTTCCCCTTCTTGATCCATTGATTTTCAGAATTTTTTTTCTATAATAGACAACAGTGCATGATTGTTTCAGATTAAAAAATAGCCTTGAATGTCTCACTTATATTTCATATAATAGAAATATATATTCACTAAGCAAAATTTGGTCCTCTCACAAGAATATTTAGTAAAATTAACTGGGGAAATCTGTCTAACAGATTCTTACTTTCCTTTTTTTGACTTTATGCATCTGTGGACACAATATATTTACGTAAAAGCTCATCTTATACCAGTACAAAACAGTTTATAAGGTCTCAGTGGCTTTGTTGCTGTTGATTTTCCTCAGCATTATCATATAGATGAGATTGATTCTGTCTTTGCTTTTAGTTGTAGGGAATGTAACCTACATTTTCAAGTATTATGAGATCCACATACATGGATGCTAATGGTAGGAGATGGTAGGCATCAGCCACAGGCAAAGTCCTGTTTTGTTTGTATCCATTAAAGAGCATCCATACATCAAATTCATAGTGTCTATTTTTTTTTCTAGCTACTATGGTTTCTTTTTATTTATTTATTTGTTTGTTTGTTTACTTACTTAATTCATATAATCAAGAAGAAGATAAACCTTCTCATCAAAGGTCATAAAACTGTATGCTATGTTAGGCTGGAAGGGACCTTTGGAGATCCTGTAGTCTTTGCTACAAGGCAGAAGCATCTACAGAGTTAAATCAAGTTGTTTAGGATCTAACATTGCACTGATTCTAATGTGACCAAAAAGTGATCAAACTCACTGGGTGATTTCTCCAATGACAGCCATGAGTAGTATGAAATCCAGTAGTTGGTTTTTTTTCTTGGAAATGCTGATAGAAGCCCAGAATTTACTATCACTTTCATGAGTGCCAAAGGATGATCTGAAAGGTAACTGGTAACATATAACATGAAAAAATACTTTTAGGTGTGTGGATTTTATGTTGCCAAATGAAATGTTAGCCTTTTAGAGCTTAAAACTTTGGCAATCTCTTACACTAAAAACAACAGGAAAAGGATTTTTTTTTTGGCCAAGTTTCTCCTGGCTAATCAGGCCATATTATTCTTTCTACTTTGCTTAGACTAGTTTTCAAAAGTGAAAATGAAAGCACAGTTTTGCTCCCAAATGTCTATGGAACTTCTGCATCCCAGTCACTCCTGGACCCCAAGTAGTTATGACAGCTACTTCTGTTAACAGATAGCATTTTGTTTCTAATATGTAAATTGCTAGTTACTTTCTATAATTTATTCCAGTTAATCTAATTTAGGTAAACAATTGGGAGCATGCTAATTACTTAGAACTTTAGATATAAAATAATCATTATACCCGTGAGCATTATTTGAATTACTAAGATTTTTGGGGGCTAAATGAGATTTTTAAAAATGTTTTATGGAGCATTTTGTACCCCTTTTCATAAATGAAAACATAAGGAATACTAGCAGTGTCTCTATTACATGATTCATCTATTTAACTAAAATTATAGTTGGCAGTAGACCAAATGCTTGTGGTCTTTCATGTATAAAATTTATGATTTCTATTTAATAAGACCCCGACATGAGGAAGGCCAGGCAGATGAATTAAGAATATATATATATATTTAAGCCAGAATGCATTTAAAATATTTTAAGCCTTTCTTCACTTGAAAAAATCTTTAGGCTTTCCTTTCCAAAAACAAAACAAAACAAAAGAAAAAAAAACCAAAACCAACAACCAACCAACAAACAAAAAACAAAAAATCTCCACATTTAAGTATAAGATGAATACAGAAAACTTTCTCTGACTTTAGGCATTCTAGGAATTACAGGGTAACTCTCTTGGTTAAGAAAGCTATTTATCCATTTTAATTTTCTGTAAGTTAATGTTTGTAAGGTTCTACCAATATCCTGTAATATTCCTTATAACTCTTATAACTTTTCTGGGATAACTAGAGTAGACATATAATACATTGTGTTGTGCCCACACAATATCTATCTATCTGTAAAAAATTATAATATAATTTATGGTGTTATGAATATCTTCTATGTATCTCCTGCAGTGCCCTCAAACCATTTATGGTGGTGCAAGATATGAAATGTAATTGTTTAAATTTAATTGTTTTTTGATGTGTGAGTCATCAGAGAAAACAGTATGATCTTTCCTTCAATAAAAAACTGTTTCATTGCTGGCTTGATTACTCAAGGTGCAAGGAAAATTAACTCCTCAAACAGGTATATTTAAATTCTATAGTTGATGTTATGATATTGTTTTTGAATGCTTCACGATTCATTAGCAGTGATTAATAAGTAGTTGAAATTTGCATATGTGAATATGTATTCACTTTTTCAGAAGGTAATAGAGGCACTGACTGATGTGAGGGTATTCAGGCAAGTAACCCCGTGGTGCCAGGCACTGGTGCGGGCTGAACTCCCACCTGGGCAGTGTGGTCCGTGTATCTCCAGGGTCAGGTTCTTCATAGAGCAGGAGCACCTGTTACATCCGGAATGTATTTGTTGCCTTACATGATATCGTGTATCTTTTCACCTCAGAAAATAAGACTTTTTTTTTTTTTCAGTATGAGAAGAGTGCTGTATGCACCCGCCAGCTTCTATGGAAGAGGCACTTCCTGTTCTGAGTGTACACAGCATTTATACTGCCTCTTGTTGCTGCTCTTGTCAGTGATTCAGATGAAGTCTGTGACCATGTACAGTTTGGTGAACAAGACTGCTTTTTCCTGCTCTCTCCTCGTCCTAAAACCTCTGCGGGTTACATACATGCAGGATTGGGTAGACTGAAGTGTGTAAGGGTCATACACCTCCTTCATGCAATTGCATCTCCAACGCAAGAAAGTAGACATTGTCTTATGAAACCCAACTGTGCCAAATGATTTGTGTCAGTGGAAAGTGAGTGCAAGGAGAGGAGGGATGTTTATCATGAGGATAAGAAGAGAAAGTAAACATGAAGTAAAACAGTAAGACTCAGTTCTTCACTTCATCTGTTCCCAATATCAGTGTCCCAGGAGTCAGCGGATCTTTCAGTCGCTTAACTCTTCTAGCATTTTCATTTTTATCACGCTTAGATTCTTGAGTACTAAACAATAACTTTAGATATTATTTAGATAATAGAGGACTAGGTTAAGCTAATTATCTTATAATCTTTCTCTGAAGCATTGCCTGGGGAGGATTTGCTAGCTGACATTGGAAACTCTTCAGAAATTTAAGAAAGTATATGAAAGCTCTGAGTTGATCTGTAGTGGTTAGTACACTTCTGAAGTTTTCGAGTCAGACTGCAGAAGGTTGTGTGAGGGGAGGGAGCAGTGGACCTAGCCTATCTGTGATTGGGTTTCTGTAGTCCTCTAAGTATCAAATAGATTTACAGACCCTCTGCATTTTCACTTTCTGTCTGCAAATGGGAATAATTCTTTGTTTACAGTACAGCTACCTCATATCATACTATTGACTGGTCAAGGCTGGGGACAGATGTACATCACAGACATTTGGTGTATTATGTTGACTAAAGACTGTCCTTCTGACATCTCTAGAACTGCCCTGAGAATTTTTGTGCATGATATTTTCGAATAGTTCCCATCTTGAGCGGCTTTGCTTCTGGTTGGCAGTATATCTGACTGTTGCTGATAACAGTTCCTATAGAGTTTGCCCTGTGCCTACTCACTGGTCCTTGTCTTGTTCCTTTTTGCTTTAGTATGCTGAAGCTGTCTTCTTCTCTTGCTGTACTTCCAGCTGTTTTTCATTCTACCAGTCCCATGGCAGATGCCCCATCCTTGGACACATTCAAGGTCAGGCTGGACCAGGCTCTGAGCAACCTGATCTAGCTGCAGACATCCCGTTTCATTACAGGGGAGCTGGACTAGATGACCTTCAAGGATCCCTTCCAATTCAAACACTTCTGTGATTCTACAAGCCCTGCCTATGGAACTAAGGGTGTACTTGAGTGTGCTGGAACAATTGGTGCACCAAAACCTTGGTGCATAGGAAGGGGAGTTAGTGTGATGGCCAGAGCCTGTGGCTCCAGCCAAAAATGGGAGGAAGGAGAATTAGAGAAGAGGAACACCTCACTAAACAACAGCCATAATCAGTTTGCTGTAAATATCAGGCCACAGTAAGAAGCAGTCCTACTAGGGAAAGAACAAAATAAAACAAAAAAAAGTTATCTATATATTTGCATGTGAAGCAAGCTAAGACTATTTTTTTAATAACTGTTGTGATGCCTCAGGGTCTGTGGCTTTTCACACATGCCACCTATGAGTACCTGGAGGTGTCTAAGTTCTTGTCAAATATATACATACAGTATTGAGCATTGCTGTAGTGCTATGTTTTACTGGACAGCTAAGATTTAAGGGCTAAAAATACACTATAAAGAGTGCCTTTATTTCTCCTTCCTTTTCCAGTTTCTGAAATGAAATCTCTCCTAAGCTTAAAGGAAACACTATCCCTTATCTTTTGAGAGTGATGCTATCTGCTCTTTAACTGTCCCCTTTATTTCCCATTTATTTCCATTTTCACTACTGAGTATAGAGGAACTAAGTAAAGGAAAATCTTCCTAGGATTTCCCTTCAGATTTTCACGAGAATGAATTTCAGATGTGATCCACTTGCATGCATATATTTCCTCTATGAAAGACAAGTTTGTGCTTTTCCTTTCTAAAATGCTGTAGATTCTCCCTGAGCTCGGATTTTACAGTCATTCCCACAGAGCTGTAGAAAACTGTTAGGTAACTTCAGCAAGCTCTTTGAAGCACACATTTTTCCTTTGGATGGCCAGGGACAATGCGTGACAATGTTCCAGAAGATTAATCAATCATGTTACTGAGTGAATTTATCGTTATTCTTTTTTTCAGTTAGTTTTGAAATTGTTCATAATTGAGCATTATTTTTCTTGATATGGATGAGCACCTAGAAGAGTAGAAATTCTTTGAAAATTAAATTCTCTCCAGGGTGGTCTAACACATCATGAACTTACAAGCTTCCAGGCTTAATGGGCTTTCCTTCCAGCTTGCCAGCTCTAATTAAAGGCAGAATCTGTTTCAGTATGTTATTCTATTAACTTGCATAAAATCACTCACATTTGCATAAGCCTGTCAAAACTTATATTCAGACCTGCCTGGACTCCTGAATGAAGCAGGACTTTTCCATTCTTTTTCTTCTGGCTGTCATGGTCTTCTGAATTAATTGTTCAGACTCTTTATGTCTGGAGCTGTGAACCTGACAGGTAGCACATTTCTAATTAACAAGATATTTTGCTTGTGACTGTGTCACACTGCTACATTTCTTGCATAGTAGATAAAAGCAAGGGAGGCTATTAAAACAACTAATACTATTTAATGACACATATCTTTGAGGAAGAAAATCAACAAAATGTTTAGTATTATGTATTCTCACACTCACAAAAAAAAACTCCATGAGTATACGTGACTTTCTTACTTCATTTACAGCTGGTAGGTATTAGTATCTCCAGTCATGGATATGACATAGATACTAAAAAAAATGATATGGTTTGATAAGTAGCTAGTAAAACTACTTCCATTACAACGTCTTAGTAAAGATATTTTTTTCTCTACTTAAACAAAAGATTGTGTAAAAAATGTAAAACAATTTACTATGCTTTTCTTCTATATATTTGTTTTATTTGCTTCCACGGATAAAATATTTATTAGAAAGAAGAGCAGACTCTGTATGACTCTAGTTCTCTACACTTAAAAATACTGCAAACTGCTTTACAAATCATACACTTTATTGATATATAGCTTCTTTGTAGTGAAATGGGATGTTTATCCATGTAAAAAGACTCTGTAGATATGTTTGAGGCAGATGATGTAACATATTGTATCAAATGCAAATTCCAGTGTAATTTTTCAGGTAGACAAAATGTAATGATCCACTTTGTTTTAGCTAGAGCCATACAGTGATAATCTCAATTTGTTCCTACTTCTTTGGATTATTTTCATTGTACATTAAGGGATTTAGCTTCACAACACCATGAGATAGGGTAGAATGGTTAATTTCATTATACAAAAGCAGAAGTGAGATACTGTGAAACATAGCATCCAAATTAACGTACACTGAAAAAAAGAAAATATTTGGTCAGTTTCAGTCAGCCTTGGATTGCACTCAGGCTTGTACACAAGTTCTGGAAAGACCTTATATTTGCCAAAGAGTAAAAAATTATTCAATTATGAAAGGGCAATGGGATCAATGCAAGTGATGCATGCCATGG
Organism: Pavo muticus; assembly: GCA_016647715.1. NCBI lineage: Eukaryota > Metazoa > Chordata > Aves > Galliformes > Phasianidae > Pavo > Pavo muticus. The sequence continues at coordinate 26,643 of JACDJE010000444.1, forward strand.
TTTGAAATACCAAGAAGAGTAACCAAGAAAAAATGAAATCCTCATTTGTTCTCTCATGAAAGAAAAACAATTGCACTTTTCTAATTCAATAGTAAAGTATTTGACTTGTGATTACAATAGAATTACTGTGCCTGAAGTCTCCATCTGTGTATTGATTGAGAGTGCATTATTGCTGCAGGTGTTTTCGTATAGTAATATCAGTAAAGAACTTCAGTGGATGCATCTGTACATCTAGTAGTACAGTAGGTTTCACTCAGGAGAACTGTCTTCTCAAACCAAAGACTCATGTAACATTGCTGATAGAAAACTGCGGGACTAGTGTAGAATCAGTGCACAGAATACTTCACACTGCTATATGGAACTGTAAATAATAATGTATTATAAGAATATTGGTAGATCTTAGACTGTATGATTTTAGCTCTTAGAGCTCATTGTGGACTTCTATACTGGGGATGCCACTGAGAAAATTCTCACATTGTAGTCATTTTTAAGCGTCTTTGACATGTTTACTTTGTCCTCTTTGATATAAGTAAGTTTGAGCTTTGGTATACACAGCTCCAGCTTCTGCCAGGGTTAAAATACTCCCTGACGCTCATTGCAATTATACATATCAGTGAAGACTAACACAATATCCGTGCTAGAAAACATGTTACAAATTCCTTAATGAGGGAAGTCAAATGACCTGAAACCTTCAGCTCAACATTTCATTATGAGCTGTTACTCAAATTATTCAGTAAAGAAAATATTTTAATAATTTTTACTCATAAGTGGGAACAAAAAATGCTTTAGTGTTCAACTATATGGGACTTCATGCTTCTAATGGATATATTTGGACAACTGTAATAACCTCATTGCATTGTTTTTAAAGAAGTACAGAATTTGGCATTTCAGTTCTCCTTCCTGACCTGTTCTTTATGTTATTGCCCACCTGGTTTTTGAAACGAGAGCTGCTTCTTGGACACAAAGTCCTTCCGAAGCAGTTGAATCTCAGAAGCAACTGGTCAGCACCTGCCTCTGGCACTCAGAGCATACTTTCAGGTATCATTGCTCCTATTTGGTTATGTTCTTTAGATGCAGGATTCTTTAGCTCTACTAACCAAAACATTTTGTAGACAAAGTTCTTGCTTTCTAGACCAGACTCAATTTTCTGTCCTTTAGTGAGTGCAATTTGATGCATCCTTTGCGTTTAAAGATAAGGCCAAATAACTGTTCAGCTTTCATTTGTGTTTATTAAGCAATCAAAATTATTCTAGGAATCAGATATATCAAACAGACAAAAACCCTTCCTGAGGGCAAAAGGGTAAGAGGACTGAAGAAAGAACTACTGATGAGACAAGAAAAGAACATTTATGTCCTAATACAAAATAAATCACCATGAATTCTAATACTAAAAGTCAGAAATTGATATCAGATTTTTTAGTAGATTATAGGTCAAGATTTTATAAACTGACCCTTCTAAGAAGACATTCCAGTCCTTATCTGCTCCAAGTAAAACTTTTAGACAAATGTTGAGTTATAAAAAATTATATAAAATTATGTCATCTATGAGCAGAACTTCAGCTACATCTCATAAGTTATTCTGATATGACCTTCCCACAGGTTTTCAATTCATATATTCCCTTTCTCATCTTTTTGGCAAAAATATACTATTTACTTTCCTTTTTCCCCCATGAAATAAATGTTGCATATGCTGACATTATATCTGAAAACTTGTGTGGCCTTCTCTCACATGTGTATATCTTAATTATTTAGATTGAATTTCCCTCAAGCAATGCTGATTAATAATATCAGAGTGAACAAAAGGGTGGGAGACTGCTTAGAGGATCTCAAAATGGATTATCACTAGATATTACTGCTGGGAAGAAAATGCCAGATCCAGCGCTAGGGCATTTTTGTCTTTGAATGTGTTTCTGTTCTGGCCAGGCTCCTCTAAATACACAGTTCCCAGGTTGCCTTGTGCTACATTACTCCAATGGCTTTTTCTATATCGAACATTGATCTCTCCTTACCCATAACTTCAAATGTTCTCTAACATTCATAATGACAGATGTGCCTGAATTCAGCAACATCCATATGTCCTTCCTCTCTCTTGGCAGTGCTCCCTTGTGTTCCTCCTCTCTCTTGGCACAGTTCTCCTTTTAAGAGTTAGTATTCCTTTCACTTTTCTGTTTGGCGTTTCTAACCTTCTCATCATTAATATATGTCTGTTGTCCAGATTCTGTGATGCCCTATTAATCATCCACCTGAAAGTACTATGTACCTTTTTTGTTGTTGTTGTTAGATCAATTTTTTTCCCTTGCATGCTCTTACACTGTCACTTTGTGTTTGAAAAATACTTGCTGTTTGTTGATTATTTTAACAAAATATTTTTATGTACTTTCATCAATTGGAAGGTGTGCAAATGCTAACAGAATAAATGATAAAATTCTATCAAACTTCACTTTCATGAATACGAAACTGAAGGAAAATTCAGTTGAAAATCAATAAATGCAGATTTAATAGCCTTCAGAATTATTCTGCCTGATGAAAAGTCAGAATGTAATGAATGAGAACAGCTTAATTTGTTTCTCCGCTTTTGTTTTCAGTATGAAAGTTGCTTTTGCACTGCATTGCCTACAAATCTTTGTCCCCTTAGAAAGTATCACTTTTATCATGTGAATAAAACCAATCAATTCCAAAGAGGTGAATGATCTAATTTTCCTAAGAATCCGTAGTTTAAGTTAGTATTTTTTTTTGTTCATAGCTTGATCCTTATCTGGAACTTCCGTTATGCGTATCTTCTTTGAATTCAATGGTAAAATTTCAGAATCTACTCATTTTCATTAAAATTATTGGAAGTATAAATAATTATAAGTTAACTAGTATAATAGATGCATGCTAATAATTGTGTATCTGTTCTTTGTAGTCTTATTTATCTTCATTTACAGTTGCCTTCCAGAGTTGAAGAGACACAATTTCTTTCAGAAGTCAGCCAAAGCATGTTAAAAATACATATTGTAAGACTTTATATTTTTTACCCCAAAACTACCAAAGTCAAATCTGGAAGACAATGGTACGGCTTTTTAAATTACAAAAAAATGTTAAGTTGCAGCTAAGGATGAGAGTTTTCTTCTGTCTGAATACCACGATTGAGCTTGTATCCCTGGTAAGAAACACAGAAAGACTTAAAAGTTTTTTTTCTTTCAATTTCCATTCTTCAACTAAACTGGAACACAGAACAATATACAAAAGAAATACATTTGTAACCTTTGAAATTTGTTCAAAAAAATAATAATAATAATAATAGGGAGTAATCCTCCCTGTTCATTTAATAATAGAGAGTAATCCTCCCTGCTCATTTATTTACTCATTTACTATTCAAAGAATTTGTAGATATTTTTTATGATCTAAATTCAATTCAGATAACTACTATACTCTAAGTCCGCAGTGTTATGCTTTCCTCAGGAATATAGTCCTCTCATGTGTGCCTGAGTGTCCTTTCCATATGCATGAGTGCTCACAACTTGCAACAGCAACAAATTAATAGTCTGCACTGCTGCACTGCCTTTTCAAAGAGGAAGTCAAGAGGTATGAGTCACTTTAATATTGATTCAGGGATTGGGACTGCCAAGTTACTACCAATAAAGTAATTTTCTAAATCAAGCATTCATAGCCTAAAATTATTGCTGTCTCTACATAGCAAAACATCTCTTTTAAAAGACAGAAGAAAATTAATTAGAAATCCACTGATCTGAGGTTATAACAGAACTCTTCAAAATAATGCAATTTATAGGAAGAAGATGTATTGATACTAGTGGAAAAAAAAAAGTTTTATCTATTTTATCTAAAAAAAAAAACAGAAAAGATTTAAAATGATGATTCATCTATAGTCTTACAAATCACATTAGGATTCAAGAAAAAATTAATATCGGATCTATCCTAGATATAGCATACTATTTAGTTAAGGCAGAATATTGTCTTCAATGACAAATGAAAACAAGATGTTAGGTTATCTAAAGAGTTTCTCTCTTCTCAGAAATCATTTTAGTTTAATCCATTGATGCCCAGTTTTGCTGTGTGGTTTTTGTTTTTTTTTTTTTCACTACTTCTGCTCTACTGCAGAAGTCTGTGATTTCTTCTTCCTTTAATTTTTTCTCTATCTATATTACTATTAGTGCCAGCCTCTAAGATATTGTCATGAGGTGACTACAAAATGGCTCTTCCCTTCAGGCCAATATCTTAGCAAGAGGTGTTTTGGTTACTGGTGCTGGGTTTTTTTGTTTTCTGTTCTTCCTTCCCAAACTTAATGTATTTCTCCTGAAGCAGAATTTGAGTGCCTAGAAACATCTTCCACAACACTGGGCAGTCTAGCACTTTAAACAGGAAAGGAACATACAATCTATGTATGATTTTATTCTGTTAATGTTAACTTTGTTTTCAATCAAAATAACATTCTCCTAAGCTTATTTTAAGTGCAAAATATGCCTCCTCAATTTCATCTCTGAATTCAGTAGGACACGCATCATCTGTGATTATGAAAAATTTCAGGTATTTGTAGTAGTTCACTCGCCCCAGTGTTACCAAATCAATGTGTCCTTGATATGTTATTTTGTCTAGAGTCTATATAGTCACAAAAGTATCAAAAAGAAGACAAATTTGAGAATCGATTCTAAGTTCAACTTGAAAAGCATTCTACAACATACAACGCCACTGTAAATGCTGTTCTAGGCTTATTCTTTCCCTCAGGCCAAATGTTATTCTAAGCCTTGGGCAAGGCACCTCTTCCTACAACTAAAAATTCTTCAGGGACACTCCTTTTTGCAGTTTTCTGTCTGCTCTGGAAACTTTTTTGCATGGTGCCTTCAGCTGTAGCTCTGTGCTCTCTCTTGCTCTTAACCCCAACACTGACCTTACGTAGTTTATCATACCCCAGAAAATCCCTCTCTCTCTAGCAATTTCCATGCAACTCTCCATGAATGTTCTCCATGGAAGAGTTCTAACTTCAGCCCTTTGTTGCCTGTAGGTAGTTCTTACCAGTTTCTAGCTATATATCTATCTCCAAGCTTTTCTTGTCTTTAATCTACATTTGTAGGCTGCTCCACAGAGAGCCAGCATCTTTGATTATTGCCCGGGGACAATACTGTAGCTATTGACAAGCCCTCAGTTTGCTATGCTAGCTATTTTGTATTATTTCATTCGCATCTGGGGGCCTTCTCTTTCTCTGAACACAAGGCTGAGGCTTGGGTAAGGTAACCTTTGTCTTCCTCACAGATAAATTTTTGAGTTCTCCACTTTCCTCTCAAAGCCTGATGTATCTTTATTATATCTCTAGCTGGTCGTGTTTTCTTTCTGTTATCAAATATCTGTAAATTGAGCCTTCCTGCTCCATCCAGGAAATAAATAATCATTGACTCTAATACTATTTATTTGCTTTGGACTTCATGGAGTATTTTGCAGTAATTTGTATGTGTCTGTGAAGAACGCACTAGAGATTTAATATAACTGTCTTAGGAACATGAGCAGTTCTGGTTATTTACTAATAAGACGGTACTAAGAAAGGAAAAAGATCTTCAAAAAGCTGAAAGTACTTGTAAATTTTTCCACTCTCTTTTTTTTTTCTTTTTTTCTTCTTCCTTTTTTTTTTTCTTTTTTGTTTTTTTTTTTGTTTTTT